>CM073774.1:77400075-77872575 GCA_037158775.1 Hetaerina titia | reverse complement strand
ATCGTGTTACATGTAAGTATTTTTATCAATTTCTTTTTACCTCTAGTCATCTTGCGAAAAGTCCTCTAAGATGTGCATGTTTTTCATTGCAAGGACAAAAATATTAAGTCTTTGAAATTGACAACTTTTGTATTGCAAGTATTGGCAACTTATTCTCTGTCTCCGTGTTCGTAATTTATGCATAATTTATTTCCAATGGTCACGTACCTTAGTAATTGGCCCGTTGTTGTCAATATGAAAGCATTTACAAAACGCAAGTAAAGGATGTTAAATTTGGCAGATCGTCTCCATGTTCCGAAGGTTGTTTAATAATACTGAAGATACACGTAGCATAAAAGGTTACATATTTTGCATCATTGCCACTGTCATCATCACGGGTTGCGAGGATTAATTTGAGGTAACACTCCAAACTAACTTTCTATTTAAATTTTTTCATAAGTCGTTCACGGTTTCTTTTGCTAGCAACTTCAACCTCATGGCTCTTCTAAGCCATTTATTGGCTTTTTGTCTGTTTTTTCCTTCTGCGGTTCCTTCTGCTATGATATTCAGTAACCTAATTTGCCTACGTATACGGATGTCTTGTATTTCGAATATATTACTCTCTGTTTTTTGTAAATATCTTTCATTAATTACTCTCTTTACATATTCTCAAAGAATTTTATTTATTATTAGTCAGTTATTTCCAATTCTTGAAAATCACGACAATATCTAAAAATAGATTACTCTTGAGGCATGATATTTCTTACATAAAAATAGCTGTCCATGCTGTTGTGTAGTGTTGAGAACTGAAGATGGTCGTATTCGTGGAGAAAATAAAGTTCCCATTAGTAGAGATATCGTGAAAACAAAGAAACACGTTTTTATCCTTGAAAACGTTTTGATGTATTAATAAATAATAACACAAATATTACCCAGACATTAAGCCTTCCATTGGGTACATTCATCAGAACATATAGATAAACCGTAAAGAAATTTGTATCCATTAGATTGGTTGTAGGAAAATATAATTAAAAGAGAAAGGATAAAATGGCTTCCGTTTAATTGAAATTACATTCGGAATACGCGGTAAATATTGGGAATCTTTGAAATAAAACGTTTACTCAGAAACTGAAAGTTTAAGAGAAGAGAAAAATTTCTTTAAAAAGAGCTACAAGAAAAGAAGAGTACGTTGGAGGGATTAGGTTGGGAGCCCCTTGCTTTACGATGAGATCAGGAAAGACAGACTTTTAGAAAGGCACATGAGTTTTATTATGACACTGAAGGAATCATCTTGGTACCATAAAGTTTATTGTTAAATTATACCACAGGGATAAAACAAGTGAACTAGACACCGTCATCGACAAAATCAAATACTAGTTTTTTCCTCACACGATAAGCATTAACAACATGATCTAATCCAATCTGCCGAATATCTTTACTTAAAGACAAAAATTAAATGACTTCGTCCAATTTTATGTGATGCACATCGGCATATATGTATCATTGTGTAATTTTGTTATTGCATATGAGCTAATATGTAATCAAATGTTTAGGTGAACTAATAATTTTACACACATGAACCAAAAACCCCTTGCTATGAGCTCTATTTACGGCTTTTTGGGCTTTACGTATATATGAATGAATGCATCTACATCTATACGAGGCGTATTCTTAAAGTAAGTACCGTTTGCTTATATTTAAATATTGGCGCTTCAGAAGACAGTTTTGCTCCTGCAGCGCCATCTACTGATTCATTGAGAAGCTATAGCAGCATTTGTTTTGTTTCAGAAGTCGTTTGCTTGTCCGTGCATGCAAACAACAATGTCCGCGACAATCGTTGATCCCGCCAGCTGTGAAGTGCGTTCTGTCATACGATTCTTGTATGCAAAAGGATTGTCGGCTGCTGAAATTCATCGGGAATTACGCCTAGTTTATAAACCTACAGTTATGAGTGAAGGAAAGGTTAGACAATGGTGCTGTGATTTTAAAAATGGACGAACAAATCTCCATAAAGACGAAGAGCGAAGTGGTACGCCCAGTATTCTGACCGATGAAATTGTTTCGCAAGTGGAACAAAAACTGCGATGTGATCGTCGATTGACAATTAATGACCTGGCTGAACAATTTCCTCAACTTGGACGCACTACTGTCTACAATATTGTTACGGAAAACCTCGGATACCACACATTGCGTGCAAGGTGGGTACCGAAAATGCTCACCGACCACCACAAAGAGCAAATAATGTCCAGTGGACGAGAGTTTTTGGGTCGTTGGGAACTCTTTAAACCACCCACCGTACAGTCCTGACCTTACACCCAGCGACTACTTCCTCTTCTTGCACTTGAAACAGAGGTTTGGTGGACAACGTTTCGAAACCGAAGAGGAACTTAAGAATGGCGTTGTCGATTGGTTCAACCCTCAGGCGGCGAGTTTCTATGCAGAGGGGTTAAAGAAGCTGGTGCAGCGGTACGAACTCAAAAGTGAACGGGGATTATGTAGAGAAGTGAAGTAGGTTTGTAGCTAACTAAAAGTGCCAATAAAATGTGTTTCATATGAGTATATTTTTTCCTGTGACCAAACGGGCTTTACTTTATGAACACGCCTCGTACAATACAAGGACATGTGACAGTTGATGTAAGGACAACACCTGTAAAATAGAATAACATCATATGTACATCGAATGAAAGCATGCCAATTCATATCCACGCAGACATATATTCATGCGAAACCCATTTTAACTTACACACAAGCAAATACATATACATGCACCTACGAATTTACCAAATGTCTCCGCAGTAATTAACGCAAATATAAAAAAATAGCAAGTTAAAATATTATGATACCCTTAAAAAAAATATAATAGCTGTTTTCGCATGTTAATAGCCGTAGTTACACAAAAAAGAAAGAACAAGAAGAAAGTCTTCTACACAGCGATATTATCTATTTCCTATTTGACGTGTGTTACAGATGTTTCTTTCTTTTATTGTTCTCGGGAAAACAAAATCTTTAACCTATCCACTTTTCAATCTATCCCTCTCAAATCAAACTCATGTGCTAAGGAATCCAAACTGCAGCCAAGAATTGCCGTCAGCAATCCGTTTCAGATATTGAACGCAGTAGTGATCACTTAGCGTGAATTTTCGAAAATACCACGAATCTGAATCCTTTCTTGGCAAACCAAAGGATTTATGAGTTCAAGGGCATTATGAATTCCCCAGGTGCACGTGAGTGGTCAAAAAAGGGTGCCGACGTTCTCATAAATAAGTTTTATTGCGTCTGCGGAAATGTCTAAAGGAACACTTGCTCGACTCTCCCCGGCGCAACAGATGGCCCCTCTACCGTGACAATGCTTGAGGCTACAGGGCCTATTCCTTTCGCCATTTTTACATTTTTTCCAAGAAAGATTTTTATCACGAGCCTACCCGAATTCCAATAACTCCCCGCCTCACCCAAATATATGGAACAGGTGGTGAAGGGGAAATGTGCGTTACTCCAATAAATATTAATACGTAGCACGGGGCCTCCAAGACGCCAGCGGTTTATCCAAGTATCAAAAACTCTACCCTGTGTACACATTTCTATACATCATAGAAATAAGACGTAAATCTGTACAAAACAGAAACCTATATAGGACGGAAGCCTACATACTCGTAACAAGGATTCAAGCATAAGACGGGCGTACCTATCTGGACGTATAGGGATCCTATACGTCCAGATATATATCCGTATAGCCTATATTCTTTTTTTTTACGACTACTTTTTCTACACTTTTACATTTTTAATGGTATAATATTTAATTAAATTAGATTTAACATATGCTTTCAGTCCTTTTGTTCCAACATGAACATCTACATGCATGCATAGCTGTAACCTTTCTTGGGATGAAAACCTGGGCATCCGCAAAAAATGACATGGTCACCTGTGCCTTATTCTTTGAACGTTTGTATTGTTTGCATGACACTCATGTTTTATAATTGAAACATTATCACAGCATCCCGTCCGATTGTTTTATTCATAAGTTAGTTTTTCACGTATTCTCTGAGTCCTAATACGAATCATTTAAGTTTTCATTAATTCAAATGTGTACTATAATAAATTTCCTGAATAATAGCATATAAATAATTCACATATATTTATCATTAGCATCTATAATTGTCCTGTAAGCATTCGCATCTTTATATGAATGAATAGTTTGCTTTCTCTATTATCCGTCAGAGTTCTCCGTTATTAAAGCGAGTACTGGCAAATGAATTCCACCTTACGGTAATTTAACATAAAATCGATACTCAGAAAGATTGAGTATGCACCTGAGTTCTTCAAATATCCAAGTACTCGAGTGAGTACTCTGTATTGAGGTAATCGAGTCATATCAAAGTATTGAGTACCTGAGTATTCAAACGAGTACTCTACTATGCACTCAGGTACTAATCTATTCATCGAAGTACTTGACTATTCACCACTGAATTCACCAAAGTACTCATGTATTCATCCAGGCACTCATTTTTATATCGAATTGATGTACACAATACGGGTAAAATGTACAGCAGCCAAATGTTAAAATTAAAGAAAAAAAGTAACAAAGCATAAATTACACAGGCCTACAAAAAAAATTTTTTTTGGTGCTGGGAATCTGTGATGATTTTAACTATATTTGTAGAGCTGAATCCAAATATGAAATCCGTTTTTATTTAACAGCTCTACTTGTTTAGATATGGCACATCTTACGATTAGTTGTTTTAATATTTGATATATTCCGGAAAATAATTTTCAAAGTTAAATAAATCTATAAGTATACTAATTTATAACCACTCTGCGGTGTTCCTTTTATTTTCAATAAACTGTCAATAAGTTTTATGTATATTTCTATATTGTAGGCCAATGAGATAATTATTAATATAATATTCCCATATCATCATGTAGAAGATTTTTTACGTAAGTAACAACATATCTATATCTTGAAAACTATAGCTGATAGGAAAAAACTAGTGTCATAATTGGATTCAGCACCCCAATTGTTCTTTAAATCAGTATTAAAAGCTTCGGCACCAAAACCACTGTTGGCCTGTGTTATTAATATAATATTCCCATATCATCATGAAGAAGATTTTTTTACGTAAGTAACAACATATCTATATCTTGAAAACTATAGCTGATAGGAAAAAACTAGTGTCATAATTGGATTCAGCACCCCAATTGTTCTTTAAATCAGAATTAAAAGCTCCGGCACCAAAAACACTGTTGGCCTGTGTTATTAAATCGATGGGATCTAATTTAACTCAGAGCAGGTTTAATACCTGGAAGTTACATTTATACCAAACCTTTCATTCTCAACTTTTCATTCCTCCGGTCAGCCTAAAATAAATTAAGTTTCATTGTCCCAGTTGTAGGAATATGTGATCATTAGGCAAGGGAGAGAGAGAGATCACTACCCTTTAGTTAGACCACATTTGTAATACGCGGAAAGTAATTTAGGATCTACGGGAGTGAACGTTAACTCAGGAATTGGAAAAGGTTATGAGAAAATCCGCTAGTTTTGTTAAAATGTTCTACGAGAAGAGACGGATACGTTGAATTCATTAAACTTGGAACCCGCTGATTCTCGATGGGGGTGGCCAAGATTTATACTTTTTTAAATACACGGGACACTTACGCTTTATTAAGACAACGAGGGAATTGTTATGTAACTAATTACATTGGTAAACATGACCGCAGAGATAAAATTAGAGAGACATACATCATGAATGACTGATCCAATTATTAGTTCTTTAACCAATTCCTAGAAACTGCGTGAGATAGCATGACAGTAACTTATAACGGATACATCCGCTAAATGCCCATTACTATGCACCAATGGGAGAAAGTCTGGCAAAAAGAACTAGTTAAAGTTTTGAGAAAATCCGTCAGATTCGCGAAAAATATATATGACAAGAACACAAGTGTAACAGGTCTCTTAGGGGATTTAGGCAGGGAGCCCCTTGCAATACTAAGAGAACAAGCAAGACTTGGACTTTTGGAAATATTCAGAACCAGTGAGTTTAACGATGACACAAAAGGAACTATAATGGCTCCACACTACTTAGGTAGATCAGACCACAAAGATAAAATAAGGGAGATAGATTCCAATACAAATAGAATCAAATACTCATTCTTCCCCAGAACAATCAGAAATCAGAATAGTAAGCATCCGAAGTTCATTTAGAAATATTAAAAACATATAAGTTACAAGTCGGAACAAAATTAAAAATTCAAAGACTGTGCATGTTTATGTTTGTTGGTAGTTTGGGGTTTGCATGTGTGTGAAAGGGTTCTTGCATGAATGTTTTCCATGCTTGGTTTGTGGGCTATAAATTTGTGGCTTCTGCATGCGGTTTTTTTTCCTAAATTAAGGGTGGTGCCCTAACACCCCCCCGCCTCACGCCCTTGCGGCGGCTTGTGAGGTATTGAGTAGATTTAAATGTAGATAAACAATTTCAGAGAGTAAAAATCATTCGTCTTGACCGGGATACAAACCCGATTCTTTCCAAGTCTCGAATCTAAAGCCGAGTGCTTTAGCCAGTTAAAGAACCAAGGAGTCCTTTCATACCCTAATGCAATATATCAGTTCTTTCCTCCAACGATACACATTCATAACAAAATCGACCACAAGCACCCGAACATATTAATCTAAAGACCAATTATTTTCGAATTATCGTGTAAGCTTTGCAGAATTGCATTTACGTATATCGTGAGATACACGGTGTTTTTGTTGGACGAATAATCTCACGAGAGTTCTCATGTAATTTTAAATTGAGAGTGCTCTTTGGTTAAAAAATTTAGCAATCTAGGGACTCGCTAAGATGACTGAACGTACTTTAAACGTCGTGAAAAAAACTCCAAAATTTGGTATATTAATGGCCTAATATTAATAAGAGCGCGAGGAATATATTCCAAAATCAGTGTTGGCATTGCCTGAGTTGATTCATATCACACACAGACTCAGCTTTTCGAAAACCGCCCTACGAGGCGCTGCTTCGGGGTCGCAACTTAAGGAATAATTGAGGTGAGCATATAAGCTGGCTTCATTAGGCTAGCAAGGCGTCGCTACGCGGTGAAACGGCAACGTTGTGCAGTTCAATGGTAAATTTCCAAGGAGCCACTTGAGTCATGCGCGCGACAGTCAAGCCATTAGGTCATCTGTTTCTTGGTGATGTTGGAGCGACGTAAACACGTGCACTGTTGCCACATTACGTTTGATTAAATCCTTTGCGTTTGATTGAGCGTGTTGACACGTTTTATCATTAACTTAGTACTTCATTAAACTATTCTGTTCTTCTGACTAAATATTTAAATAAAATGTTTTCGTCTCGAATATTCAGCTGAATTCCCTTGATTAGATTATCATACGGAAATTCTGTGACAATAATGTACATGAAAATGTGGCCTATCCTACCAGCCAATGCATAGGGGTAAGGCATGGAAAAGAGCCGTTAGTTCATTATTTGATTTATGGAAGACATAAGATAAATGGAAAATAGCCAGGACTTTGGAGTAATATTTTAACTAATTTTTTTATCAATCATGGATTGTAAGACGGGCTAACAAGTTTTTAAATCCTAAGGCGCTGGTATCGACTTCTTTTTTTTATTTGGTTCACATTAATTTACGATGTAAAGTCCTAAGTAGATATTGGTTTCTCCAGTGTCACAAAGAAATCAATTTCTTTTGGACTTCATTAATATCTTCATCTCTTTGATTACTTTCAAAACAGGCGAGCCTCCAACATTAAATTCTCTAATAATTTTGGAGCACATACTTTCGTCCATCAACAGTTTTTCTCCAAAGCAATGGATTTATTTGGAACTATATAAACTTGCAATTTTGAATCTATATATGACCTACCAGGAATAGATGATAAAAAATTAGCGTAGTTTGGGAAAGTAAAATTCCATGGAAACGCAGCCAGTACAATTCGTTCTTGATTTTTCTTTAAAAACCTTAAAGCCAAATAAGTATAAAATAGACACAATGTTTCCGAATTGTATAAAATTGTGACAAATAGTGTGTCAACAGATAAAGTATCCTAAAGCATTTTTTTGTAAACTATTTCTCCGTGGAATGGACAGAATGGGTGGAATGAAAATATTACGCGCTGGAATAATCAGGTCTTAAAGTGACCGCGCACAAAACGTCTCCTCAGATAATGGTCTTAGCTCCAGTTCATTTAATGTGACATCTGGTGTTCCCCCAAAGAGATAGTCATTGATCGCCTTTTGTTTCCGTTTATTCCGTCAATTATGTCATGAAATAAATGGGCGACTTTAAAGGTCTCCCCGCTCTAAAGACCCCCCTTCAATCTCTTCCCCGTCTGTCACCCCTTTCCCTTGGCACTTAAACCCATGGTCATACACCGTTAGAAGGGTTACGTGTAGACGTGGACGCGTAGATTCATGCATGTAGATGTGGACATGTAGATGAAGAGCTATTCGTGACCACCTAGTCACGGCTGACGGCGTCCTGCGGTGGGAGCCATGGCTCTGCGTCCAACCCCCGATCCTCCCCACCACCCGGAGCTCTTCTCCAACCCCTTCCCGATGACTTCCACCCACTTCCTTCCCTCCCAGACCCCCGAGACCACATTCCCAAGCCATTCAGCCTCCCCCAGCTCCCGTCGTAGCTGCCGCCTTTCGACCCAAACGGACGCAGCTGGTCGGAATGAAGGCCTACCCTTACCATTACTTTAAGGGGAACCACTCTGAACCATTACCGTGTATCAAAGGGCTTGAGGCAGCGAACGAAGCTGTCTGCTATCTACCAGGATGAGCACCTTAATGCTGCTGCCGAAACGGTTTCGTGTTTCTTTTTATGGGTACGAAGTATTGCTTTTCGCTCGTCAGGAACAGGTAGGGTTTTCGCGGAGAACGTCCAAGGGAGTTTTTTTTTGCTGTACGTGCCTGGAGCTCGTGCAGAGGGCTCGGGATTTCCTGCGATTCGAGCATCTACCCAGAAGATTCTGGCAAAATTTCCCTACCCAATACCTCCCTGCATGAATTCCTGACTGTTTTCCTTGAATATTAATAGTTTTTAATTGAGTTACTTCCTGAATGGAAGATGTTTTCGCGGAGAAGCTTCAAAACGAATTCATCATATCGGTTAAAATGCCGATAATCAAGCTTTAGTTAACCATTCACCCAACGGATTACAATATTTCTGAGCGTGTTGCTTAATGATCGTGTTAAACATGGAATAATATAGTATTTAATCTTTGAGTACGATTTAATTCAGTAATTTAATACGCAATTTTTAATCTACTCATGCTATAGATCATAATAATGATCTTCAGGGTTTCATGCATATTAAAATTATTCTGCTTGAGGTATGCCTTCAAATTCTCTAGTGAGTAAATTTAGTCCCTTGTACTGCCACTCATGCATCATATATGCTCAAAGTGTTAGTCTAAGTGTCATATGATGGAATAAACATGACTTCGTATTAATTCGAAGTTAATAAGTTCCTCAAAAAAGAGGAAAGTTAAATAATAAGGGTCATTGAATATTAGATTCGGAGACCATGAATTGGTTACAACGGACAAACACTCCAAAAATATAGGAAATATTTCAGCCCTAAATGGGTAAAAAGTAGTTGAGGCATTATGTTAACAGTTTTTTTTTGCGTGAGATGGCTATTAAAAATAAGAAATAGTTGAAGACTTAGACCTTTAAATATAGATGCTAAAATAATATTAGTAAAAGTTTTGCAACAGCGCGCAGTTTTGTACAACTAGTCGTCCTTAAACGTAGATTGGAAGAGGTGATTGCGGAGAAAAATGTAAAAAATAAAAATTGTTGCAAAGTAAAACGGCAGCCCGGAAATTATTCGGAGAATTTAGAGAAAGTAGGAAAAGTAAAAATTTAGAACGTACTGAATGACGATAAGATATTGGAGACCGTGAGAGGGAAAATTCTTAGGAAAAGAAGAAATAAAATAGGCATGCTGAACGGAATGAAGATTCATTGAAAATTAGTTTCGTCTAAGAAGTAGAGCTGTTATTTATTCCTGAGTCCATTGGAATCGACCTTAGCAGGTAGGAATCTGCAAAAGAAAATTGCTGTTGGCCGAGTTTCAAGACGCATTATTTGGAAATGGTATTACTCACGTTTTTTTAGACTCCTTTGGAATATCAAAAAAATAGGAAGTAATGATTAAATATTTTTCTATCTTTTGACTGCAATCCGAGCTAAAGTTGGGACAACAACGAAATGCTTTAATCTTGAATCGAAGGGATAGACCGATGCTTATTGCGTCATAAACTTTTTCATGGCGTCGTCACAGCACGAAATCGATCTTGGCGTGAACAGCTTTATCCAGGAGTACTGTTTTAGGGCGCGCTCGGTTTCATGCTTCAACTCAAATAGTTAAGCCACCACATCAGAGAGATTTCCGATTTTTTACGAGGACTGGCAAGGCTGACGTGAACACTTGGAGCTCATTTGTTGCGGGCGGAAAATTTTATAACAACGGCGTTGTGAAGAGTTGTTGACGCAAAAATACACTATAGCATGCTTGTTACGCCGCACAAACAAGATAAGTTGTTTGTGATGTGCACTGTGGATAAAACTGGCACAATGGCTTGTTGTACAAAAGGTACGGTTTTTTTTTCGTGGCCGTTAAAGCTATGATGGAAAACGAATCCGAAATATACGTGCGTCAGACCTTTCGTCTGGTGAATACGAAGGAGAATTTGTTGATTCAGCTTGTTTAATTATTTATGCAACGTACTCTACGTTACTGGTGGGTAAAACCAGAGGTGAAATGGAATATAAAATAATATTAATGAATCAAATTCGTGAATGCGTTTCACGATATTCGGCTGACAAATAAATAAATACTGCCCTATTTAAAATAAATAACTATTTTCACGGTTGAATTAAAATCTCTTTCATGAAACGATTTTACTTGAATCTTTTGTATACAATTTAAGCAGATGAGCTACATCCTGGCTCATACTTTATTCCAGCACTCGGCTTTTATTCTCATTGTGATGATATTCTCTCAAAGGGCATATTGTGTTACTTAACGGATTTTCCCATTTTAAACGTTGCTATGCACCAGATTGAATACTACTAAAAGTGAAGCCAGATATGGTCTACCATGTGTAGTATTTTATTCAGCTTTGAGTTGGATTCAACGTATGTTTATAATAAAATTAAAACTGCATGAAAATTTGAATGTTAACATGCACTTTATATGATTGGAAAGATTATTATTTTGTTCCTAAATCCCGAACCAGTAGTTTTGAGGGTGAATTAACGTTGTCAATATTGAGCACTCTTCAATAAAACTAACTAAACCACAAATCTATCTTATGTATTTGATGATGAAGAGGATCTTTTGAATAATGTGCTTGGAATTAGCGAATGGTATTAAAAAAGACAATTGATTGATAATTTCTTTCCGGAATGAAATATCTGGTCTTTGCAAGGTACGACGATGTTCGATTTAATAAGCAAAAACTCAAACTTTGGTCAAAATGTTTTAATTTTTATATTTGTCTTCTTTCATTTCCCAAATATTAAACATTTGGTTACATGTGCATTGCAGTTGACATTTATTTCATCAATTCTATAAAAGTAGCATAGATTTTCAGCTTAAAACAACTGTTGATAGTGTGTAGTAAATAGTTAAAGATTAAGAGATCTCGAATATGACTCGACTATTTTAATAGTTAATTAAATAACCTGATGATTTTGATTAAATCTCATAAATGACAGAAAAAATGAAGTATTTAAAGAATTGAAGCAGATTTAGTTGTAACTCATGTAATATTTTAGCAATGATGGATGAGAAAGAGCCTACTGGATAGTTTATTTTAAGATTCGTCGCTGTAAGACAAAATAAATTTTCAAACTTACAACCGAAAATGAAAGAAACGAAATATGAAACCAGAAAAACAGACGGAACAGGATATACAAATTTTGTACTACACGACCCTCGTGCAGTTACCGTTTCATCTGCACCATTAGCCTAATTATTAAAAAAAAACTCTTCTTCTTTCATCAACCAGTTCAGAGTCACCAATAAAACCCTCGTCACTAGGTGTTGGTCTAAATTCTTCTTTCGCGCGGTCGGCGAAGAATTTTCCGCCATTTCTCCTCGTCCTATGCGTATCCATCATTTAACAGCCGCCAAGTGACGTCACCGCATTTCCTGCACCCGCTTTTGAGTGGAGTGTTGGAAGCGGGTCGGCTACGCATTATTATGCTCGTTCCAGGGCCCCTGAGGAGCTGGCATCCGAGCGCTTCAAAGCGTGAAATGAAATGATTTTCAAGCGCATCAGTGCGATTGAAGCGTGAAACACCCCTCACTCTCGCCTCACCAAATGACGCCTCCGATGATACTATAGAGAGGGAGGCAACTTTGTCGTGCATTCATTTTCATTTACAGAAGAGTAAACGGCAGATTTTATTTTTCAAAAATATTTTACAAAACTTCATTCTTTGCGTCGTATCTGATGTAGTACATCTACACCGCATTCCGCAAGTTAAGGCAAGGGCGGTTGCTTCAGCCCCCATGCATGTAGGTCTATTAGTTCATACATGCATTTAAATACACGTGAACAAATGCATGAAATAATTTGCGCATACTATATTCATGTGTAACGCATTAACTAATAGATTTGACTAATTCTTAAAATTTGTCTTTCACTTAATATGTTCGAGCATTAAGGTTAGATCCTTTGATAACTACATATCATGCAAAGGAAGCCCTTGAATCTGTCTCCGACGGTGATTATCTTTTATTTTATGCCGTTGTGGTAATTCTGTGCCAATTGTAACAATAGCCTCGGTGACGCAGAAAAACTTGTTTCCTGCATCTTTCTAGAAGTCTCTCCTCCCTTCTTTGCTATTAATTGAGCTCCATGCCAAATTCATCCTAACAATTTCTTCATGTTCGCCCTTTTCTAGTCGAAATTTTAACAAATTTGTCCAGTTTCCTCAGATACCTGCCACGTTGTCTAAATGTGTCCTAACTAAATCCTAGTAACAGTCTAACTTCGTAAACACATAGAAGTATGCATATGGATAGAACTCAATTACGTTTTCATTTACCCTTAGCATAACATAATAAGCAATTTAGAAAAAGAAGAATAGGAACATACTCAACAGAAATGCAACAATTTCAGAGTATAGAAGTCATTCACCTTGACCGAATGATAATTATACTCTGCTGACATTGCAGCAATTAAAATGCATTTTAGCGGGTGACTCCGTTATAAGTTACTGTTGCTTGCTGTACTTTTTTTGGAATTGACTCTAAAGCAGTTTGTGGATGAGTCAAAATGATAAAATTCAGAGTTTTTTTTTAAAAAACATCACAAATTCCGTCAATATTTGGTACGTGTGTAGATTTAAGAAAATTTACTGGAGGGAACAGAACAAAAGTCTTTCAGTTCGTATCCTGAAAATATTTGATTATGGACGACATAACTTAAATACTTTTTGCATCTGCCTAACAATGATTTCTTTTAAAATCCAGTCAAATACTTGTCTATATAATCACTTGAACTCGATCCTTTTCTAAATATAAATGAGGCATAGATCTATTTTTTCACATTCTATCCTATTTTGATTCCTATTATTGAAAATGCGAAAGAAGAGAAAATGCACGGTAGTCGAGGTAGGACGCGGAAAAGAACAAGCATTTTGGACATACCAAAAGCAGTAAGAGGTATACTTAATTGAAGAATGATTTAATTTAGATTTCGGTGTCAGGTTTCGTCTTGTTATAAGAAGTTAAGGTGTGTAGGCGTGATTGGTGCGTGTTACCGAAAACCTACACTAAACAGTGGAATACTAACATTCATAATAAATTATACAAAGGTTAAAGAACGATTGACTCTTGGGTAGTTTTGATGGAAATTATGAGCAGTCAGATTTCTGGTATGAGGCCTTCAAATTAAGAATTCCCAAACAAAAATTTTAGTCTGCAAAATTTGAAAAAATATATTTAGTTCCGTGCAAAGTTTCTGAATGGACATTTTTTTTAAATTTAACTTTGTGTGTCATAAGAATGATCAAAAATGGTTTGAAACTTTTGCGTTAATCTGCATTTAAAGTTAAAATATGAAAAAAGTTTCAATTTCAATGGGTAAAGTGGATTTTGGCACATTTTGGCACGTCATTGCTTCATAAGATATTAAAAATCCATGCAAAAAGAAAATGGTCTCTGTGTTAGTTATGCTCTTACTCATGTTCTTCGTACATTTTGCATTTATTTATTACTTACCACTATCTCTTCTTTCTCTTTTAGAGTATGAAAACTCCTGCAAACTAATGGCATCATTAGAACGTTATTTTACGGAAAAGTTCAAAGAAAAAGAGTAAGATACCTGCTTGCCTTTGTACCGCGACAGTAATTTTAAACGCCGGTATTCGTGAATGTGTGTTATAATGCAACATTTGTATAGAGTCAAAATCATTTTCTTTGACCAGTGTACCGATCTCGAATGACGTTTACGTCATTTTTTGGATAATATTGAATACTTGTCTCACTTAATGTTCTGTACAAAAATGAAAGGAGTTAGTACAAATTAACCTATTTTATTTATTAAAACATGAGTGGTCAGATACTCACATTTTCTGAATAATGATCAAGATGCAGATAGGCTGTTTGGTTTCGGTAATGAAATTTATCTCGGGTGAATGTAATTTTACATTCGGAAACTCTTCATGAGTTTGAATGAATTTCATTAATGAATTCCTGTAGTTTCATTTGGTGTGAGGGAAGGTTATTTGCATGTAGGAATAGAAATAATTTCACAACAATTTTCCTACGAAAAAGTTGGATATCATCATAAATTTGACAAAAATCACGTTAAATTAGATACAGTAATACACTATGAAGTAGTTAGTTTGTTTCGTATTAGATATTACTTTCGGACTAGCATGTTAGTAACATTTATTTTGAATTTTATCAAAGAGGAAATGTTCCTCAAGAACCCATAGCCGTCCAAAGTCCTGAATCCACTCTGCAATTATTAGATTATATGGAATAAATAGTAAGAGACTTACCTACTATTTGTCAAGGAAAAACATGGAATCGTCACATACGCAGGTAAGTAGCATGAAATTTCACGTTGTTTTTTATTAACTCGTGCCATAATTGATGAAATATTAACATGCACGTAAAATGTAACAAAAGGAACGCAAACGGATCCTCTAATACTATTGAATTCCTGCAAAACAATACAGTACGAAGAGGAATTAGGTGTTTCCACCTGTGAAAGGCGGAGGATTTAATTTCGGTTTAGTTTTTTTGTGCTCCGTTGAATTCAACCACTAACTCTCCCCTATTTTAATTTTTCTGTTGTATTAGTTGGCTCATCTACCTATACAATATTGGTGGAAGTGTTTAGCGATAATCCGTCCACTAAAATATTAATTGCTACATTGAATGGACCTTTCAATGGCAGGCGGAGAGAAATATTTCAGGTCACGTGCAGACAATTAAAGCTGTTGTTTTTTGCTCTTCGAACAGCCATTTATATTATTTGGTTATCGATGTTTCCAAACTATTCATACGGCAATTCCTCATTTTTTTATAATCCACAACTTACACTTATTTCTCACTTATCTCCATTTTTATGGCAGTCAAATAATAATTTTAAAAAATAATTTCTTTTTATATGGAAACGATGCAAAGACTGGAATAAAAAACATTGGATATTTTTTTTAAATTCGTTACTGTTTAAGACCACCGAGGAAAGGAAAATGTCCTCCTTCGCATTTATTCATATAATTTAAGGATATTTGAAGTTCAAAATTCAGACCTTAAAAGTATCAAATATTTTATAAATTATTATTAATATTATAATTCAAATATTCTACTATTTAAGCTATGTTTTAGATGTTATAATTCTTCTAGATTTCTGAGATTTTCATAACAAAACACATCCTGACACCCAATATTGCAATAAATCCATCTTCATCTCTGCAGTCTACCTAACGTTCCTATCATCCTTTCTCGCCGTATATCGCATGCACAACCTTTTACCCAATTTCCTTAGTCTTTAACATTCCATTGCGAATCAAAATGCTCACTAGTCCTTTATTAATATCATTACTCAACTCCCAATCATCATTATCTTCACTCTTGTGAAACCTTCTTTGCCAAATACAAATTTTCTTCATTACTCTCTATTAGTTTGACCATTTAAGTTCCAAACACTTCCATGATAGGTAAACTGCTCCACTCGCTGATGTTTTTCCCTTACTACTTTAACTTTTAACTCTTTAAATCTTCTAAGTTTCTCCAAAACTTCATGATATTTATTTTTTTTACATTGATTCTCATCCAAATCTACAAACTTGTATCAAACTGATTTTCTTATTTGCTCAGAAATACTTGCAACCCTTTTATTGACTCGCAATCTAAATCTTGATCACTTTATGATCCCCCCACAGATTTTCATTTCCATCTTTAATTCTTCCCAAACCTCTTTTACCATTCAGATTAACGCTGAATAGGTCAGGTGATGATGGACACTTTTCCTTACTCCTCTTCATGATAGTGTCCATTTAAACTTCAATCCACCACTCGTACATGAGCAGTCAGAGACCTGTACGTGTAGCTTGCGAAAAAGTCACCTTCTCTCTATGTCATTTCGTATCTCTTCATTACCATTGATTAGGCTAATATATTCATAAAAATATCTTTTTTATTACGTGACGAGAGAAAAACAACATCGGAAACTAGAAGGAAACTATCTTTATGCGAAAAACTTGGTACTGTGTTCACTTTTGGGGACACTTCTTCCAATCCTACAATTATTTATGTACCTTACTCTGTTCATAAAGTGAATTGAATAATGTGTATGACTTGAGTACGGCCTGAATTGCACTGGCCTTCAGAAAGGTGTCTCGCCAGCTGCCAATTTCGTTCCTCTCCCTCTCGCTTTTGCCGAATACGTGATGCGTTCAAGTTCTACAAATCTTTTAATTTTTATGAAGACCTTTTAACACCTGTCACTTGACACTTTAGCTACTTCCCAAAATGCTATCCTCGTCGAGGAAAACGTTTTTGCTGAAGACGACGTTATGATTTCATGTTCCTCGAGAATGCTCCAGTAAAGGTACCGTTCGTCTACTGGAAAAATGCTAATGTAATCTGACGTGAACCCACTGTTTCATCTGTGAACTGTCACATACACGAATGCACATTTTCCGTATTCACAATACCGTCACCGTATGGGTCAATCAATTGACGATGGATTTCGATGGGTGCGCTAAACCATGCAAATGGACAAAACCGATTATTATAGGTATTCCTTGTACATCACGACGCCATTTCAAGCGTTTAAAATGTTTCTTACTTTAGCGCTATCCATGCAATTCCTGGTATTATTAAGTTCAACCGAAATTTTTGTATCTCTTTCCACTCCCGACTTCCACGTATCATTGCTTTCGTCAGTCTACAGACCGTAAATACCTCTCAATAATTCAATGACATAATAAAACTAATTTCACTTAAGCGTCATTCCATATTAAATCAAAATGTGTGGTGAGAATTATATATAAAGTATTCACTGGACAATAATGACGAGATGGCCATGGCGTATCAATTTAATTCTCAATGGCAGATTTTCCACATGTCCATAAATGATTATTCGGCTTCTGATGATTACTTAAATTAGAATTTTGAAATTGAAATAAATTATAATTGGAATTGGTTTGGCAAGCTCAACTGTTACTGAATCAATTTGACAAGCAATTAGGGATAGTTAAACTAATTGAAAAATAAAAATCTATCATTCGGTTCAAAAAAGTGAAACAGTTTTGTTTCCCAGTAATGATGAACTTATTTTCCAAAAAACCGTCGAGAGAGTAAAAAAAGTAGGTCATACCGGTCTGAAAATTGGAGAGCAGTAATTTTAAAGTAATCCATCCTTGTATCCCGAGCTTTGACACCTTGTTATTACCCTGTATTCTTTAAGCCGCTGATTAATGCATTATCCTAGAAGCTATGCTACTTACTGTTACACTTCAGTGTTGCGTATTGCCTATATATTAAGGGGGAGGGATGAATCCTGTTTGCCCATATTTGAAGCTACATAAATCCAGTTGCGGATCAATTTGCAAAATGCCTTGCTCAATGATTGATCGTAGGGGATGGATGAAAGACGTCAGCTGAATATTAATTGTCATTTCATTGGGAATGTCTCTCTATTTGCGTATTAATGAGCAGCCCAACGTATGTCTGCATAGAAGTGGCGTTCGTTAACCGTACAGCATACACATCCGTATTTGTCAGAGGGCACGTGGAAAACCTAAGTGTTCCATTAGTTATTTATAACTCAATCAAATATGTCGCTAAGATTATAAAGAAAGTCATCCTAATTGCCAGGAATGAAAAATGAATCAAATGCCATTTTTTCCATTAATTCACTCGAAACACTCTTGCTTTTTTTAATCTTGCGTTTTTTTTTTAGTAAACAACGATTTGAAATGAGACGGTAAAAATTGGAAAGCAAAAAATATTGATTCCTGTTGACAAGACTCATATGATTCAAATGTAAAGCTATGAATAAGAGATTGGAAATCTATGATTAATTAAAAATCATATAATCTTTTTGTCCAAAAAATCGTGTTAAATTAATAGGTATAGCGGGATATAAATAAAGCTTCCTCGTTTTAACCAGGGATAAGAGTTACGGAAGTAGATTGAACAATTCAAATTTAAAAAATTTGGATGTCGATTAATAACCTCCTAAAAAGATTATTTTCACTGAAAAATTTAATATAAAGTAACCAGAATACAGAATATAGAGTAACTGTATAAGACATAAGATACCAAATGTGGGGCTCAATAAAAGATGGGGAACATTAAAAATATACATCTCTACAAATCTTAACAATAAAACTTCAAAATAATAAATTGTTTTAAAACGAAAGAACATAATTAAACTTGATGCTACATTTACGTGTAGATTGCGAACTAGGCACAACAGTCATTAGCTGACTCATTCTACAGTCATTCTTTCAATTATATGGAAATAAGTAGGACGAAATATGCAACATAAAATTCAAAAATTGTTTTCCTTTGTTAGATGGGAAATGAAAGATTTCCAAAAGTTGTGTTTTGGGCTGTTTAAATTCTAAGGTAATATATTTCACACAATCTCAGACACTATAAAATTATAAACATTCAAACTTTAATATTTATATGAACAAAAAAGCATTTATTTTAAATGCAACCATATCAGAGAGTAAAAATCATTCGCCTTGACCGGGATTCGAACCCGGCCGAGTGCTTTAACCACACACACAAACACGCATAGCGGGTGACTCCGTTAAAGTTACTGTTACAGTTTATTGAAATTTATTTTAAACATAATTTAATGATTGTCATAATTAAATCCTGAATCAAGTTGAAATGGAAAAAGGTCATCAAATTTCTTTCTACGCTGATTCCGCCATGAGAAATAAGGACATGGAAATTGGATGCTTTTGAAAACCAAAATTTTTAAAAATGACCGTCATCAAACTTTATTTTCACGAAAAGTCTCCAAAATACAATAGGTTTTTCAAAAAGACCAGAACATCTCACGATTTTCATCTAGATCCGAGGGGTCAAGGGTCAATTCCAGTCCGAAATTGCGTTGAATTACTTCTGTCTATATAAAAACGGATATAGGCTCCGGAAAAAGAGATGGAAACGCACATACAGGGTGACCACAACGTAAGCGGGGAAGGTGGAATGGTGGGAATTCCAGGAAAAATAGATCTTCTAGAACAGTATATGAACCATAGACCTTCGGCTTGCCTGGTCAATTCTCAGTCAATTGTAGAGAAGGTTATTCTGGAAAAAGCGGGGTTTTATTCAACCAAGAGTCCCAATTCCTTGCTCATCATGAGATGGCGCTCGGGTGCTATGTATATGTGTGTATTCTTTATGCACACTAGTAACTAATAATAATAAACAAAGAACAAGCACTGACACAAAAGTAGACGGACCTCACTTCGAGATTTCGGTGGTCCTAGCCACCTTCATTAGGGTATAAGAAGTCACTGCAGTGAAGTGGAGTGAAGAGTGACTTCTTATACTCTAATGAAGGTGGCCGGGGTCACTAAAAAATCGATGAGAGCTATACAATTTTCTGTCAGCCTTTTTTTTTTGTTTACTTTTGTTAATTAATATGGTGCATCTTTAAATCATAATGTGCATGATTTATCAAATTCATTCCATTGTCTTCAAACTCCTCTCTCTAAGAACCTAATATTTTATACATAGTATACTGTATGTATGTTTGTATGTATATACATGTATATATATGTGTTTGTGAGTGTTTGAGAGTGTCCATGAGAGTTTGTGAGTAAAAATATTTCATTTACATATTTATATATATTAATATATATATGTATGTGTATGTATATACAAATATTATATTTATATATTATAATAAATGAAATATTTTTACGCTTGTGATCCGCTAAATTCCGCCTTCTCCATATCTCCTGTCCTTCCGTCCTGTCTTTATATGTGTTCCTATCCCCTTCCTTATATCTATTTTCATGTGAATGAATATATATATATATATGTAATGTGTGGGTCGCGATAGTCCAGGGGGTAGAGCGTGGGTCTATTCACATGCTTTAGAAACCACAAGAGACGTAGGTAAAAATGGAAAATGCCAGGTGACTCAGAGAGGTATCAGTTATATTAGGGTTAGGCACAGGTTATAAATTCGCACAGTTTCCCAGGAGCGGATGCGGAGTCTGATTACAATTTAGTTGAAAATAAATGTAGAGTCCATTTGAAAAAGATAAGGCACGGGCGGTGGGTTAGGAAATGGAATGTAGAAGCATTAAATGGATTAACGAGGAAGGAGTATCAGCAGGCTGTAGAGGAAATCATTGATGACGGTAAAGAACTGAGTACTATCGAAGAAAAATGGGAATTTATCAAGAAAGTGATATCGAAAGCCGCAGAAGACACTATAGGAACAGTTAACGGGAAAAGGATAAGGAAACCATGGGTAACGGATGAGATGATGGCAAAGATAGATGAGAGAGGAAGAGAGGAAGACGGAAAAATGTGAACACAGAGGTAGGCAAAATGAAGTACAAAGTGTTAAACAATAAATTGAGAAGGGACACAAATAAAGCAAAAGAATAATGGTGGAAAACGCAATGCGAGGATATGGAAAGTTTATAAAGGAAGGGTGAAATCGGTGCGCTTAACAGCAAGGTTAAGTTATTATCGGGAAATAAGAAGGCAAGATCGGTGGCAACTGTTAAAGATAAGAGGGGTGAGATAATAGTTGAACCGGAAAAAATTCAAGAGAGATGGAAGGAATATATAGAAACACTGTGTGGTAAAGAACTTAGGCCGACAAGGTTAGACACAGAAAAGGAACATGACGTCGCTTAGATCCAGGCATACTCGACTATGAAATAGAAAGGGCATTGAAGGAGATGAAAGCAAATAAGGCCGTGGGGGTAGACAACATTCCTGTGGAACTGTTGAAATGTTAAGGAAAATGTGGGAAGAAGACTATATATGGACTGATTTGTAGTATCTATGAGGAGGGAATCTGGCCGGAAGATTTTGTGAGATCAGTGTTAGTTCCTATTCCGAAAAAGGTAAAGGTTACATCATGTGAGGATTACAGAAAAATAAACTTATTATTCCACGCAGCTAAAGTTATCCTCAGGATAATAAACAAAACGGATAGAGAGTAAGGCAAATGATTACTTAGGGAATGATCAGTTTGGGTTTAGAAAGGAAAGAGGTACGCGCGATGCCATTGCAGTAATGAGATCACTAATCGAGAGGAATATGGAATACAATAAGGACGTTTTTGCCTGTTTTGTAGATTTCGAAAAAGCGTTACGCTTGTCATCTTCTCGATATATATATATATATATACACACACACCCATATCCATCCATATACTTACGTACTGGTGGCTAGTTTTTTCAAAAAATTATTATTCCGATCCAATAAAAAATCCAGAAGGCTATATTCAAATTGAAATTCAAAATATTAATAACCCCTATGTCGTACCGTCCTAGCGTAATCTGTCCCCAAAAAAAAAAATAATTATCAGATTTATACATTATTAGGATTATTTTAGCGGCATATTACTGCTTTCAATATAAGAATAATGATGCCTAAGCATTGGAGCAGACGGTGTGTGTAAAAAAAGTAAAATATACTTTTTACATTAAGATAATCCGTATTTCTCAACACTTTCTCACACTGCTTAGGTACCGTCCTATAATCATTGCTAAACAAGGCTTTCTTGGCCTTCGTTTTGCAAAATATGGAAGTCTTGATTGGCATATATTCAATGCTTTCATAATTTATGTAACCTCGTTTTAAATTTTGTTCGCATGCCCAGCACGAGACACTTTACGGCTGCCATTCGTCGTAATTTGCCCTGTAACTCTGCACCAATTTTTTTTAATCGCATAAATAAATGTCTGCATTGAGTTAACTGTTGTTATTGACCTTTGAAATTAACACTGAAACGCCGAAAGCAATCGGAACGCATGGAAAGTGTGAGAAAAATCGTAAGGCATTAAACAGTCTAAAAATAACCGAAAGGTTTATTAGAATAATCTTCAGGAATGCGCTGGATCCAATTTCTCGATATCCTTCACCCTGGGATCTCCCTTTGGGCATCATATCCGCTTGCTCTAAAAATTGAGGAAATTACTTAGCCCTTAAAAGAGAGAGATGGGGTCAGTGAGTTGAGAAGTGGAATTCAATGACTTACTTGAGAGAGGGAAATGAATAGATAGAATGGGGTTATTACTTACTCCATTTTTTATCTCGCCAGCTCTTATAATGCCATGGCAAACGGCTGAGAACTTTAATTCGTCAGGAAGAAAAATTGTTAATCTGTGAGGACTAAGAATAGTTCTCCCGCATTATATATTATTGTGCTTCCAAATTAATCCGATGGCACCAAAGCAATGGAAGAACTTTTTCCCATATAGTATACTTCATTTTTCATAAATTCTTTAGTCGTTCTGAGCACATCAATCATACCCTCTCGTTTCTTTACTCTCTGTTGTGAACATATCTCCGAAATGTGAACTTAAAAAATGAAGCCATCCATGGGAGTGACAAGATAGTATGAATACATCCAAACGTACGCCAGTTTGCCAGTAATTTGACGAAAATTATAAATAAACCCAAGATTCTTTTCATTAAGTCCGTGTATCACAAAACATTCCCCCGATCTTATTTTTGTTCAAATGATGTATATTAGAGAAATTTTTATCAACTTAAAATTTTTTTTGAAATATAATTGTTGGTAAGAAATGAAAGAGCTTTCCCGGGAATGAAACCCGGGCCCTCCGGTCTGTAGTCTAACGCTCTACCCCCTTGGCTACTGCGACCAAACCGTCGGGGACAGTACTGGTTGAACTCTGCAATCACCTATCAAACCGACCTTCGGGTTGATTACTGTGTGTTTGGTTTTTTATGCATACAAACATAGATATAGTATCTGTATAGAGGGAATAGGTTCTTAAGAAAGGAGTTTGAAGACAGTGTTATTATTTGATATGTAGGAATAGTTAACCGAATCATTTTATGCTCGGCCAGAATACTACGATGTGGTTTTGCAGGACTCTGCTCTCAACGGCCGGATAAAGTGATTCTGGTAGAGATATTTTTTTAATAACTTTTTATAAGGATCAATAGAGCCAAATGATATCACAGATTATCAATGTTGGTTCTTAATAAATATTGTCATGGAGGCATCCCATAAGGTCACTTGTATATTGTATATTATGGATAGCACACTACCATATCGTGAGCCATGGAATATTTCGTCGTCTCTTTGATAAGAATGAAGAAACAAAATTTTATCACTTAAAATAAACTTCTGCTTCAAATACAAAGTGGTCGAAGTCCTTGGTGGGATGTTTTTCTTGAATTTCTAAATACAATTATGCGGGAGTGAAAACAATAAATGTACAAGAAATTTTTCAGTTAAAAAACAATCTCTTGTTACAGAACCAAGGGAATATGCCCTATGAATAGGAGAGTGAATCAGGAACTCCACGTCATTGGGTCATGATGTGACTTTTATTGACAAAACTTTTCATTCTCCATTGAGAAGGGGGCAGGTGATGACGCCGAAGCGTTGAAACTAGTTGTACGATGTATTCATTGTGTTCTTAATAAAATAAATATTGAAGGAGAATCCTTTGTCAAGCTCTCTTATAACTTTGAACTTCCTGGGTATAGGAGAAGAAAAAATGAGAGGAAAAGGTTTAGTAAATTTACTAAGACGTAGGTAACGGCAATCTCATTTAAGAGGGTACAGAGTATGGCGTGCTGTTTTACCTAAAAGAAAAGGAACGTGATGTAATCCACCTCATCAAATAAAGGCATGGATTTTCATTACCAACCTTAACGTTTCTTCGAAAGGCAGAGGGAGAATCATTCCCATACTTTTCTAGGATTTGAACACCACTTTGGTGAACTAATAAATAATTAACTCTAAATTTGAAGAGTCTAAATTATCAAAGAGAAAAGGCAAGATAGACTTTTAGAAAGGTATAGGAGACTTGAGTTTTCCTACGACAAAGAGTCAATTACTATGGTGAAAATTGCAGTGGTATATTCAGCCATTAAAATTAATAAGAGATATAGACACCCTAACAGGTAGATTCGAGTACCCCTTCCCTCATTTTATCCTTAAAGCATAACAAAATTGAACTCAATTACGTAAATAAGTTAGCGTTGAGGCTAAAATTTAAAACATTTAGTCAAACATACGAATTATTGCATGATGCCTATAATATGTAATAATGTATGAATGTAATATGTAAATAATATACAATATCCGTGCCTATGCGTATTCACGCGAGTATTTTTGATTGTCAGCTAATATGTATTATATACACGGGTTAACAAATATTTTTGCATGTATGGATGATTCCTTATCACACCCTGCCACACGCCACTGTAGCGGTTTGCGGGGTTGCTCTGTAGATGTAGAAATTGCTGTCAAAACCCATTAAAGCAAAAAACCAATTGTAAATTCTCAAAGGAGAATTTAGTTTAGTAATACAGTAAAAAATATTATTGAGAACAAGACATAATGCGTGAAGGCAATTATACCCGAGGAATAATAAATAAGTACCTTCATGAAATCTGTGAAATAACTGAAACGGTTGCCATCAGAATAAGTACAAGAGAATTAGTACTCGGAAAATATAAACGGCTAAAGTTCATTTTACTACACATAGGTTTGTTCACACATATATGCCATAAATATGCCAGGAAAAAGTTTTTAAAATATTATGTATTTAATGAAGTTCTTTACAATATTAGTGACTTTTCCCTGAATGACTGAGGAGGCGAGAAAGTATTAATATGAGAGGATATTGGGTTCCAAAACTTGTAGTCAGTACTTAAAAAAAGTATTAAGAGCTTGACACAATCACATGGACATTGACACGAGCTTGAGTGGAAAAGGAATATTAGAGATATAAAGGTCAAGGAAATTTGGCAACATGGCGAAAAAAATCTCCGTGAAGTCACTCTCGTCCATTGGCGGACAGAGTGCAAGGGGATGGGTACGTGACGCCACGCGCCAAACTCTAACGCGCTTATCCAACGCGCTTGTGCCTGTCTCCTTCGTATAATTTCTCACCCTTCCCAACCGCCTTCCCCCTTCCTCCTCCCGCCCTCCCCGCCTTTCCACCCAAACTCTCCCGGAGCTTCCGGAGGTGGTTTCCGGCGCCACGTTACACTGAGTGGAACGGCTCATGCAAAACCCCCCCATCTTCCCTCCTTCCTCTCCCTCGCCCTTTGACCTTCGCACCTCCCCTCCCCACTCCATTCTCACCCCTTCCCCTTTCCCGTCCCGTCACACGGGTCGGTGGGGGCGAACCCACGTGCCAAACGCTGCCGTTGACGCCACCATCAATCCTCCGCGGGGCCTTTTAACACGCCGAACCTCGGCGACTAGAAGGAAAAGGGCGGTCAGGGGGCCGGCCGTGGAGTCCGCGTGTGTGCCTCTTGTGCTTAAACATGCACTTAGGCGTCCGGGGATAATTAAAGCGGGGAGTGCAAACGTCAACCCCTGGGCGTTCAAGAATTTGGGGCACTTAAACGCAACCCCTTGTATGGCACCCTACTTCATAACCTCCCTCCCTTCCCTCCCTTCACAATTCATCATGCAAGTGCGTCATCCAGGTAATTTACGATGTTCATTTGTCGAAGGTGATAGCCACGTTTCGGGGTTGTACTCACGAATTCACATGCGTAACCTCGATGAGGTCAATGCTATTCCATTTTGTGAGAAAGTATTCAATTGTGTTTAGGAGTGAAAATAAGGAAATGAAGTCGACAAGTGTATTCCCCCTGAAATATTAATTTAAATAAATTTCTAAATACATTTAGTAAATCCATAAAACCTTGAAATTTAACTCTTAAAACTGTAAATATCCAATTCAGCATTAGTAGTAGAAGTTATATTAGGGAAGACTGGTGACAGCTAATTTCAAATGCAACATTTGGGATACTTGGGTAATTAGTTAGGGGTAGGATGCTCAGGAAATGAAGGGAGGGTGGGAGAAATCCAGCGTTGGCATTGGTCTACTCTCAATGATGTGCGACAAGGGTTTCACAGTTTAGCGTCCCATCCGACGGATGTATTACACCACATGAAGTGCTCTTCACAAAGCACCCCAAGTAGGGTTCGGTATACCACTGAAATATTCTGTCATCACCAGAATTCGAACTTGGGCCCTTGGGGTGGGAAGGTTGGCTGACGCATCAAACTTTTTCGACATTTCTGGTGTATATAAGTGTATGTACACAGACACATACATTTGTGTGTGTGGATGGTGATAGTCCAAGGGTAGGTGTACAAGAGGCAGTTGGACTACGTGCCAGGTTTGATTCCCGGGAAAGTCTTTCTGAACACCTGCAACTCCATCCAAGCTATTTGATTTTTCGTGTACCAGATCTTCCTGAAAAACTGTAACTGGCACAGGGAAAGGAACTGGCCCCACTACCCTGATGTGTGAATTTCACGCACCGTCTGGCCTAGTATTGGGTGAACTCTAACATCACCTACCAAACCGACCTTCGGGTTGATTACTGTGTTTATGTTAAAAAAAAAATATATATATATAAATATATACCTGAGTCTGACCTGAAGAAGGTCTCGGAGTAGGCCGAAAGCTTAAATCATCTACAGTGTGAGTGTCCTTTTACGTGTTATCTGTTTTATTCTGTGCTCTATTGTGCCGTCCAAAAGTTATATTGCTCTCGTGAGTACTTCCGCATCATCGATATATAAATATATATATATATATATATATATATATATATATATATATATATATATATATATATATATATATATATATATATATATAAACTCGTAAAAACTCTGATATGGAGCGTAGCTATGTGCGGCGCGGAAACGTGGTCGCTGAAGCAGGAGGATAGACGTAGATTGGAGGCTTTTGAAATGTGGGTGTGGAGAAGAATGGAGACGGTGAGATGGACCGAAAGGAAAACAAATGAGGAAGTACTGGAGATGGTGGGTGAGGAGAGAGGTTTGTTGAGAGAAACCCTATGGAGGCAGGAAAAATGGATGAAAGGTGTATTGAGCGGTAGTGGGATGTTAGAGAAAGTAATAGAGGGGAGAATGTTAGGCTAACGAGGAAAGGGCAGGAACAGGATAGGGATGGTGGACGGGATGAAGGGAGGAAAGAATTACACAGAGATGAAGAGGGATCTGATGTAGAGTAGGTTTTCTTAGGAGTCACAAAATAATTATTTGATAGTAATGTCCATCCGAAAATCTACCTTAACCGGTAGATTACCTAATAATAATAAATATATTAATATATATATATATTCATTGACAAGAAATATATACAAGGAAAAGGGATAGGAACATACGAGTATATAAAGGACGAACACAGTAGAGGTGGGGAAGGCGGAATCAGGGAAAATCACGAGCGTAAAAATATTTCCTTGACCGGGAAATATTTTTACGTTATCCTGCGTTCCTATCCCATTTCCCTATATATTATTTACTCGTGAATGAATATTTGTTCCCCATATGGCGGGATTACGTATTTGAATTTATATATAAATATATATAGTAATAATATATATATATATATATATACATTAATTATAGATACATATATAATAGATATTTCAAGTTTTAGAGATAAGTGAACGACATTAAGCCAGGAAACCCCTGATCACTAAAACAGGAAATTACCCCTGACACCTTTTAAGCAACAATGCGTGAGCCATCTTGCGTGTTCTCACCTATATGCTGATTTAGGATTCTCTGAGGATTTCAACCGCCGAGTCAGAGAAACAGTTATTTAATGATTGACCGTTGAAAGTAGTATGAGTATGAATGGGATAATCAAGGTAATCGAGAGATTTATTTGGTGGTTGTTCCTACAGAGGAAAGGGTGGTAATAAATTCATCTTTGTAAAAGGCAGGACAGAAGTTATCGGGGAGTTGGTACATAAGAACCTTTGTTGGCGTGCATGTGGTCAGAGATTGATTTTCAGGCTTGGATTCTAGGCCCAATATCGCAATCATCCAATTTCTATCATTCCCTCCCCCCTACTCCCCCATATCCTCTGCGCTCTTTCCCCGATAACGGAATTTGGATGATGACGGTCTGACCGTAGAAACGTTAACAATGTTTGTGATTGTTCTTTCTTTGTGATTCTCTACTTAGTGAAGTTGTGAACCTGAAATGTCTTTTCTGACGATTGTTCCTTATCGGAAGATAATTACTCTGCTAGTGAGCGAACAGCTCCCGAGCGCCACCTCAGCGCCTAAGAATCGGGAAACTTATGAACCCCACGCAATTTTCAGCGATAGTTACATTTCCTCGATAGTTTCATTTATAGCGCATTGGCACAGCTAGTAAAAAGACCGTGGGGTGCTATTCCAGGTCAAGGAAATTTATATATATATATATATATATATATATATATATATATATATATATATATATATATATATATATATATATATATATATATATATATATATATATATATATATATATAGATGATTTTTTCGAAGTAACACGGAAAAGTTGAATAAAAAACATAGACAGTAACACACAGCACGAGAACACATAAAAGGAACACTCACAATAATATCTTGATAATTTCGACGGACTCGAGCTCCGTCTTTTTCGGAAGAGTCATATCTTATCTTCCGAAGAAGACGGAGCTCGAGTCCGTCGAAATTATCAAGATATTATTGTGAGTGTTCTTTTTATGTGTTCTCGTGCTGTGTGTTACTGTCTAAGTTTTATATGTATATATATATACATATATTATATGTATAACTTTTGTACGGCACAATAGAACACAGAATAAAATATATAACACGTAAAAGAACATTCACATTGTGAACTGTTTGAGCTTTCGGCCTAATCCGAGGCCTTCTTCAGATCATACTGACCAAAGGAAGGTCTCGTTGTAGGTATATATATATATATATATATATATATATATATATATATATATACCTACATATATTATTACAAGGGGTAATCAAACGGTTAAGGTAGGTTTTGGATGGACACAACTACCAAATAAATATTTTGTGACTCCAAACAAAACACAATCCAGTAACCAACTCTTCATCAAGTCCCTCTTCATCTCTGCTTCATCCCGTATCGCTACCCTATTACTCCTCTCTCCTCGTTTGCCTAACATCCTTCTCTCTATGACAGTTTTTAGCATCCCACTGCCGATCAATACGCCCGTCATCCATTTTTCCATCCTCCTTAGAATTTCTCCCCACAAACCCCTCCCCTCGCCCACCATACCTAGTACTTCCTCAATTGTTTTCCTTTCTGTCCATTTCACCTTATCCATTGTTCTCCACAGCTACATTTGAAAAACCTACAATCTATGTCTATCCTCTTGCTTCAGTAACCCTACTACTTTGACCGTGTTTATCCATAACACTTCCGTTTGTGTTTCCGTGTATAACATATAAACACTATATATATATATATATATATATATATATATATATATATATATATATATATATATATATATATATATATATATATATATCCATCCAAAAACCTACCTTAACCGGTAGATTACCTAATATATATATATATATATTCTCTATATATTTATATGTATTCTTTATATATACATATATATACATATTACTTCACAAATAGAAATAGATATAAAGAAAGGGGATAGGAAAACACATAAAAGACAAACACAGGAAAGGTGGGGAATAATTGTTCGCCGTATGGCGAGATTTCGTTTTTGAATGTATATATATAAAAAAACACAGTAATCAACCCGAAGGTCGGTTTAGTAGGTGATGGTAGAGCTCACACATGTACCAAGCCCGACGGCGTGTGAATATTCACACATCAGGGTAGGGGGGCCAGTTCCTTTCCCTGTGCCGGTTATGGTTTCCCAGGAAGATCTGGTACCCGAAAAATCATCTAGCTTGGGTGGAGCTGCAGGTGCCCAAAGTGCCTCGCCCGGGAATCGACCCCGGGACCCTCCGGTCAGTAGTCCAACGCTCTATGTATGTATATATATATATATTCAAACTTGAAAATCCCGCTATATATATATATATATATATATATATATATATATATATATATATATATATATATATATATATATACACTCACAGAAAATACATATGTTTTATTTTGTATATGCATGCATTTTTATTTTTATGTATTAGTGTATGAATTAATAAATGTATATAAGGAAAAATGGATTGAAAAACATATAAATGACAAAAACCGAAATGGTTGGGAAGGTGGAATTGAGCAATTGAGGTGATCACAAGCGTAGAATGTTTCCTCTTTTTAGCTCAAGAGGTTAAGAACATCGGCCCGGCAAGTCTCCGTGATGCAAATTTTGAGCAAGGTTTCCATTACGATAATGTTTTATTTGCGGGTCATTTTTCATGTTTTCGTTGATTACTGGACCCAGCACTATTGACTTTGTTCTCAAAATCATTTCTCTTGGTGCCCTCAAGCGAGTTAGTAATGTATTCGTTGTCTCGCGCAATATTGTGTCATTTATTCGCGCAATTTGCCGAAGTGTACGTGAGTTGAGCTGCATGCCAATCATGGTCTTAGTTACGCCTGCGGCAACTAGGGGGCATGTAGGTACGTGCCATTTGCATTGGTTTCGTAAAACGTCCAGAAGAGGACGAGGAGAGAGGACTAGTCGGCGGAACAGGAAGGCCTAATCGTGGGGAACCCGTCTACTGCTGGCATTTTCCCGGCGCTCAGGGCCTATTCTAAACGAGGCGATCCGTGAATTTGCGGTGGCTGCCTGCGGCGTTCTTGACCGCACCATTTCCATTCATGCTCCAAGTTTCATCCCCATGGTGGAAATCTCCGGCCATGTGAATTCGCCCGATTTTCCCGATTCTTCTTTTTTTCACCCTCCCATCCCCCAAATAATGTTTATCGTAGAATTTTAATATCAGCTAAAACGATTCACAGATGTCACCGTTTTCACTAAAATCAATTTTAAATGTAATTTAAACAAGGAATTGTGTTCGTCGAATGTTTAAGACAAGAAATAATTTTTTTATGGAGGAAAATATCAGAATTTTCAGCAGAACCGATTCTTATTTTGTGGGTCTAAATGTTCTCAAAAGATCTCATAATTCCTTTTTCATGTGTATAATTATTTGATAGTGTTCATTTTTGGGTATGTGTTAGATAGACGAAAATTAAAAACGCCTTCACTTCTTAGCCTGACCCAACGAGACAGGCTGACGTCCAACACTACAATAAACCTTTTATCAATTTTGAATACATTAAGGCAACCATCATTTTTGACGGTCCCTATCTTTTTCCTACCCTCACTTAACATGCATAACATTAACAGTGTCCTCCCCAGAGTCAGGCAAAATATTCTGCATTCACTTTTCTTTCCTTCTTTGGATTTTCCCAAGAATTCACTAACCTTTCCTACCATTTCCATCGCACCCTTGTTTGTTTTCCTTCCCGTACACTTTTTCCATCCTATTCTGCACCAACATCTCAAGAGCAGTTGGCACAGTTTACCTGTTTCAATAGTGCTCTGGATCGAAATGGTCCTAGTAGTAGGGACTGAAGAATAAGAATTGTGTTAGAGAAATCAACTTTCACAAGCATGAGAGAATTGATGACAGGAACGTACTATTTTAATTGAAATTGGCAATTTTCCACAAAATAAAATTTTAATATGACCTGTTTCGATGTAACTACATCATCCTCTGGTGATGGTCAGAAGATGCTGTAGTTACATCGAAACAGGTCGTATTAAATTTTATTTTGTGGAAAATTTGCATATTTAATTTATCATGATATTCCACCATATCACGCCTGAAACGTCTCTTTTTATAGGAACGTACTACTCGTATTTCGTAGTAGAGTTCTTTTTATGGGAGGTGACGTACAGCTAAGGTTATTTGCCCTATTAGGCATGGTTGGGAAAGGAAGGCATTTGCCTACTCTTGTCGAAAGGGCCAAGGCGTCCGCAGTTTAACGTGTCATCCGACGGACGTCGTACACACTCAAAGTGCTCTCCACAGAGCACCTTAATTAGGGAACGGAATACCACTGAAAAATATTTTCTGTCTCCAGGATTTGAACCCGGATCCTCTCGGTGGGAAGCTTGTACGTTAGCCATCGCAATATCCCGATCTCCTACGTATTTCGCATGTAGTTAAATATGATTTTGTGATCAATTATATACACATGCTTTTATTTTTTATTTATTACATTAAATTTTGTTATTTTATTCATTTTATTACAGTTATTTATTACAAAATGCATAAATATTACGCATAAGCAAACTTCATTCTGTCTACACCATTTTTCCGCAAAGGCCTCCTCATCCATGGAATTTGCAGTTAGTGCAATCCTTTTTACATAAACGGGTAAATAAATGAACTAAAATAGCAACCATTTACATGTTTGAAATAATTGTACGAGAATGGCATATGCTAGTAACAAAGAGAGGTGTTGGGAGAAATTCAAAGAAGATAGGAAAAATTATCTAAGCGAGGGGATACAAAGAGGCAGTTGAACGCTGAAGACTGAAATAAGAGTGAATAATGCTGGGAAAGTGAGATAAAGGGAAAAAAATATTAGGAATTTTTTATGAAGCTAATGGAGGAAGAAAATGCACATTTAAAGAATAAGTTATTGCAATGTGAGGTTTAAGTATATTTGCTTCATCTTACCTATGGTTTACAAGTGCAGTAATATGTAATTCTAGGGTCCATTATAAATGCATACCAAGTCTCTAGGCGACTGCTAAAAATGTAGGTTAGCTTTGACCATCAAAATTGGTCTTGTTCTTTGAAGTGACCTTTATTTTCATGATTCTCTCTCCATCGAGTGAAATATTTTTTACCTGACTTTCAGGCGTATTATTTGATATATTTTAAAGCATATTCGATCTGAAAACGGATTAATAATAAACTTGAGGGACACGATAGGTTTTGTACGAAGGCTAATTTATAACTGACAATATGAAAAAGTTTCAAATAGCAATTACAAGCAGTCGGTAGTTGATTTCACTTAGGGAGGAGCATTTGGTTGATGTGGCACGAAAAAGGTTTTTAGCGTATGATTTGGTTTCAGTGCCGTCCGTAAAAGATTACTTTCCATGATCGAACTGGATTAAAAAAGATTTTCTTTTCCCTTTTACTAATGCTTAAAAAAACATTTTTACTTGTAAATATCTGGAGAGCAACCAGAGCATATTAAGAATGAGTTATTGTGTTACGTAGTATGAGGATTAAGTATATTTTATGCAATGATATTCAGGTCTTATGAGTACAACAGAGCAAGGGTCTTTAAAAAGCCTATCCTAACCCCGGTAGACAACTGCTAATTATAATGATTTTTTAAGGGAGAACAGTTCACATGTTTTCGGAAGCTGAGGGTAGAGGGAGATCATGCCCTTTATGTTCAAGTGTTTCAGACATGTTACATAGATTTCATTAAGACGTGGTGGGGATGAGTGTTCCTTTTGTGCAATACTGTAACTATTCAATTATGTTGGGTGAAAGAGGAATCTGAGATAAATGTTGGAGTAAATTTTGATGTCAACTACAGAAGCATCCTAGATAACGAATTTTTCACCAAAAAGCGCGTCTTAAACATGACATTTTATTCGCAATGGATAGCATAACAAAGAAAAATATGGAATTCATTCCATGCATCTTATCAGTATAGGAATAGAAATCGATGGAAAAGGAAAAAACGTAGAAAATAACAAAAATCGATTTACACAATATTTATATTCAAAATCACAAGAATGAGCGAACGAGTAGAGAAAAAAGGTTCTTTAAATATGCAAGAACTGAATTAGGGAAAAAATGTACAACGTCGGCGAATGATCATTAAATCAATACAAGTTCCCTTTCATTTTTATGTGCACTCATACAATTCATTAAATTTCCCTCCAACTTTCAATCACGCACCGTAATATTCATTCATTCCAAGGGAATTGTGTTCAAATGGGATACAAGGGGATAACATAATACTGATTTTCTGTGCTTCTGCGTTACTGCCTACTGCTTTTACTGTGATTCACTCAACTGTTCCTCTTTCAACCTCATTTCTGAACTTGGGGGAACCGATTTGATAGAATTCAATTGTGACGAAAGAGGAGAGGGACGAATCCGTTTGTCTTTCTAATGCTTTTCCGTCCCTCAGCTTTTCATCAATCTATGGATGAAATGCGACTGAACGAACGGTTACTTCGACGTTCCGTATTACTTCGTATTTCGTCAGAGTAACACGGAAGTGTTGAATAAAAAAACTTGGACAGTAGCAAACAATATAAAAACACATAAAAAGAACACTGCTACTAGTACTACTGTTTCTTCTGAGGAACACGGAGCTAAATTCCGTCGAAATTATGAAGAAATAACGTGTGCGTTCTTATATTGTTTGTTGCTGTCCAAGTTTTTATATAAATATATATATACATATAAATAAATTTTTATATGTGTGTGTATGTATATATATATTCATATATATTTGTACGTACGTATATAAAAATAAAAAATATATATTTATATATATTACTTCACACATAGATATAGATATAAGGAAAGGGGATAGGAAAACACATAAAAGACTAACACAGGAAAGGTGGGGATGGCGTGCTTTCCTATCCCCTTTCCTTATATATACTTATTTCTTATTTCTATGTGTGAAGTAATATTTGTTCGCCGTATGGCGGGATTTCGTGTTTGAATGTGTGTGTATATATATATATATATATATATATATATATATATATATATATATATATATATATATCGATGATGCGGAAGTACTCACGAGAGCAATATAACTTTTGGACGGCACAATAGAACACAGAATAAGACAGATAACATGTAAAAGGACACTCACACTGTGGATGATTTAAGCTTTCGGCCTACTCCGAGGCCTTCTTCAGGTCAGACTCTCGGATCCTCCTCGAGAAGGCCTCGGAGTAGGCCGAAAGCTTAAATCATCCACAGTGTGAGTGTCCTTTTACGTGTTATCTGTCTTATTCTGTGTTCTATTGTGCCGTCCAAAAGTTATATATATATATATATATATATATATATATATATATATATATATATATATATATATATACCGTATATATATATATATATATATATATATATATATATATATATATATATATATATATGAAGAGCGTTCGTTTTCGGAAAACACACACACTCAATTAAAATATCGGTCGAGGAAAATATATATATATATATATATATTGAGTGTGTGTGTTTTCCGAAAACGAACGCTCTTCAGCATTGGCACAAATACGAGGTTTATACTAAAAGTATCGGTAACAATTTCTTCCTGGTGCGTGAAGTGCTGAATTAATACCCTTGGTTAATCGTGCACATGATCCCAGATCGTATTGGTACTCATAAGATGATGTTGCATATGATTATTACTGAAATTTTGGCAATGCGAAATATCTTTGCTAAACTCCTCCCGGACGTCTTGAGAGAGGACTAAGAGTAAAGTCGAGTGTCTGCTTGCGAAGACCTTCTGCAATGGTATCGCGACGATTCTCCAACCCCCTTACAGTCCCGACTTGGCACCAGCACCAGACTACTTCCTATTCCCAAAAGGGAAATCCTCCCTCAAAGGACACCACCATGGGACCCTAATGGCCGTCAAAAAAAGCTTGTACGCTTACCCTTAAGGACCTACCGGAATTTGTCTACCAGGGAATCTTTCAGTAGTAAAAAACTCACTGGCAACAGTGTGTCAACGCTCAAGGGATACGGTTTGAAGGATTTTGAGGCATTGCAGCAGTATAACTGAAATAAATATACTTTTGAAAAATTTTCCCGATACTTTTGATACAAAACATGTACATATATAACTATTGTTCAACACTAAAATAAACATCTTGACGGATTGACCTTCTAAACGTCAACCATAGGCCTGAGTGTCATTTGTTTGTGGTTCTATGTTTAGTTAAGTTTAAACCAGAGTTTATAATTGTAGAAATACTCGTGTATATATATATATATATATACTAAATATGATATATTTTATATTATTATTAGTCAATATATATTATTAATATGTTATTTAGTCAATTTTAACAGTCTCCCTAATTACCAGTTTCATTTAATTCTACGCCAACCAATTTCTCGTAGTTCAAGTCAGCATTCATTGGATCATTGCCCGAATTAAATATTATTAATTTTTCGGAAGGTCCCTGTTGAACATCAGTATCCACTGGTGTTTGTCGGCACTGACCTAAATCCGGTCTTTCACCACAAGAGACCGTTTATCCACCATGCAACACGACGGCGTTATTGATACCTCTCTCATTAGTTAAGGCCATTTCCCGTGAATTCACCTTTCATTAAAATAAAAATATATAAATGAAGGAATTTTTAAAAAATGCAGTCTTTAAATATAGGATTATTTTTTATTGTAATACGGTCGTCCGTAGCAGGAGGGGGGGTGACTTGAAGATTATTCTCGTTCCTCTCGCCCAAAATGCAATGGCTTGAGACATACGAAACTCGGGACAATTAATATCCTTGGTCCAACTCAATTTTCGAGCCACTTCCCTCACGCGCAGGGACTCCGGATTCAATTTGAGGGCGCCTTATTTAACCGTAGCATTCCTCCACCTAACTGTCGCAAAGGATTAATTGGATTCTGAACCCCGAATCTCCCTCAAGATGGAGCTTGAGAAACGTCATTTTCACAACAGTATACCGTACGAACGAGGTTTAACATTCCTTCTAGTGGTTAGCGTTCCGACAGCATTTATTACGCCAGTCGCTTTGCAGGCGATTCCGTTTATTGCGATGAAATCTAACTTGATAATTATTTGGTAGTGTCGCTCAGAGGTAAACGGAGCAGAGAATGGAAAAAATCCCTGATTTGAAATGATAACCATTAGATTGTAAACAACTCTGAAGTTCCAAATACTAGATTTTCAGTTAGCAATATGAACAGGGATTTTTAGAAAGTCACATATGATTGAAAAGTGACTATTGTTGTCAAATCATGCACTTTTGTGCCCCGGAGAAATGTGACAACGATGGATGCCACTTCAATTGATACCTATAAGACAAAAAAAATCCGTATTAGAACCCCGGGATGAGTCACAAGTGCAATATTAAGCTTCACTTAAAAAATGATGGCAAAACCTTCCGGTGAAGGCTACCTTTGAAAACACTTAAAGTTAAACGTTTGAAAGGCGACTGACAATATTCTCTTTCTGATTATTTTTAACTTACTCAAGTAGATTCAAGGCTAAATAGGTATTAGAGGCTAGAAGAAATATTTCGGAATCAAATTAATGATTTAAATCTTTGATTTCAGAAAATATTTATGCAATTAACATATGTTTCATTGCAGAATTCAAGTCTTACTGGCAAAAAAAATCCAACGTCTTGCAAAGTTGTCTCATTTGTGGTCAGTTTATTGATAAAGATTATATTAATGTTTATGATGGGTTAAAGATCACTTAACGGCAATACCAAAATGTTTTTCTTGTCGCTTATTGCTCCGTTTTAGCATCTAATTGATTCTTGATAAGTGAATCAGAAGAGCATTCAGTTCCCTTTCACATTTATATCAGGACATTTCTTCAAAAGAAAAAGTTTCCCCGAAACATTTGCTGCATTGATTTTCGGAGAGATGTTTGAAGTCATTTTCAGGTATATATAATTTTTTTTTCCTTTGTTCAATTTTTCTGTAGATGATTCTTTTCACAAATTTGACGATGCTGACCGTACTGTTATTATTATTTTATTCGTTGCTCACTTATTGCTATATTTTTCGATCGTGCGACGAGAGATAACCAAGTCGCATTTTTCCTTTAATAGGTCAAGGATTTCTTTTCTATTGTTTCTGTTTTGAGTTTGACAGCTTTTTACGAGCTTGTGTGGAGTTATGGTTTATCTCATATTGCTTTGATGTAGTTGATGAAATTCTAGCTGGTAATGCTTGTTACAGACATATTGATTGGCGTGAATGTTACGGAATTCTACATCAAGAGTCCCTTCAACTCTTGGCCATGGGGATTGTATTTTGACATTATTTTTTCTGTGATGGATTTGAGTCTCTTGGAATGGATATACCTATCAATAGTGTTTTATTAAAAATTTAATTAGGGTATGTCACGTCCGGTGTACTACTTAAAATATTGTTTTATCAGTAGGTAGTTTACTATCCCAATATACTCTACCTTCCATCTTTTCCAGTATCCTCTCAGGTGTGTACATGCAGTACGGAGTGAGTGTTGTAATTAGTTGATGTATGACTACTATTAGCTGCTGTTAGCTACTATGTTTCGTCAGCCTGTGTATACTGTTTCAGCCAAAATTTTGCTTCCAGTTGTTCTGTGTTCTAGTTTCTCCAAATTGGTAGAACTTTGAAATCTGTTTTTGTAGTTGTAATTATTATCATAATAAATATAAATATTATTTTACATAAAAACCTGAGTTTTTAACCCGAAGGTGAGTTAAACAATAGACGGTAGAGTTCTATATCCCACCTCCCTTGAACTAAGCCATTGGCGTATGAAATTCACACATTACCAGCGTAATAAGGGAGGCTAGTTCCTTCCTCTGTATTATGTACTACTCGTAGATTATAATTAATATGGATAGGTGTATATGAATATATTAATACGAACATTTTAATTTAATTATAACTTGTGGTCAATGTTAAAAAAATTGAGCTGTGAGCTAATTGTTAAAATACTTAATTGTATAATACACTATTAGGGTAATTAGGGAGGCCAGTTCATTTCCCTGCATTATGTTCTATAATATACTTATTTTTAGTACGTATCCATGAATGAATTAATACGAACATTTCAATTTGATTATAAAATGGTGATTCATGACTTAGCTAATTGCTAAAATACTCAATTTTTAAAAAGGTCTATCTGATTGTATTATGTGAATTACCATTATTAGGAAATAAATATATTAATATATATTTAATACTAATATTATTTGGTAGTGTACCATATAATGTAGGTTTATAATGGGCACAGAATGATAACTGTTGCATTTCATGGCCTCTCTTAACGTGACCCAACCTGAAATCTCGCACTCTACAATTAACCCTATTTAATTCCGCATGCATTCTACCACCCGTCCAATATACCTATCCTTTTCTTCCCCTCACATTGCTTGTGCCTCCATCGCAGTCTTTAGTATCGTCAATCAAAATACTCTGTATATATCTTTCCTGCCTTCTTTAGATTACTCCCAGGAACCTTCTCTTCACCATATATCTAGTTTTTCTTCGTTTGTTTTCCTTTCTGTCCGCTGAAATCGGCCGTCCGTAGGGTGATGAATGTATCGCGAAATTCACGATGCTTTTTATTCAGTCTTTGAGTTGATGTTTCACAAGCTTTCACCTGAGACCATCGATTTTATGTTTTTACTTTTGGATGAGTGATAGTATCTGTTAGCCAAAGGATAACTCGTACATACATATGTACGTTGGTGGCCTGAAAAGTTTCTGACTCAGAAAATTTCAGAAAAAATATCTTGTAGCTTTGTTAGGTCGGAAACTTTACAGACCAACCTTGTATTTTTGGATTGGAGTTGAGCGGAAAATGGTGCACTAGATTCCCAATTAAGAAGTTCTGGCTCGAAATTGTTGACGGTCGCAGATTTTGATAGTGTTGTTCCGACCACTGCTTCAATCATTATTGAGATTTTACCATGAAGGACAACCTACTCTGAGTGTCGGGAGTACCGTTTCTTCATTTTCACGGGTAGCGGTGAGGATTAATAATTAGCTTATCGCGTATAACTTTGCCTCAAGCAAAGCACTTATTGAATAGTAAATGTGGTTCATTTTTTTAATGGAAATAATTTGTAATAGAATAGAATAACTTGTTTGTACGAGTAGCAGTAGCTATCAGGGGAGGAGACTGATAGCTTCATTTTTTTGCACCATTAGGGATAGGTGGGTAATTTAAAAGGGGTGAATAATTCAAAAGAGGAAATTTACAGAGAAACCCGGCGTAGGCATTAGCTTACTCGTTAGAAAGGTGCCAAAGGGTGACAGAAAACAACGTCCCAAAGTTCTCTCCTTATGGCACCACTAAGTAGGAATCGGGATATCACTAAAAAATCCTGCCACCAACAGGATTTGAACTCTGGTCCTCGGGTTGGGGAACAAGAGCACCATCCCGATTCTCTTGTTTGTTCGTCAAGTTGATTAACTAAAGGGTGGAAGTACTATATGTGATATTTGCAAGGATTTCTAGTTACTTTCGGAATTAATTTTCACTGAAAAAAGTATTGACGTCATTATTATCTGAAAAAAATATAGTCGTCAATATGAAGACTGATCAAATTTTAGGGAGAAGTGATACCTGTAAATACGTACTAGCCACTTAAGCAGTCAGCCAAGGGGTTGCAATTATTACTGGATGCATGGCTGATAAGCAGGGAGATAGTGACGGATTGAGAATCAACGCAATCAATACAAGGTCTATCGGGTTTTTGAGAAGGACGAAAGCGAATTTAGACGTTTAAAAAGAAGGGCAAAACTAGAGCAAGTACAAGTACAGGGTTCGTCCGGAAAATAAGTGTACTGAGCTCAGGAAAAAAAATTTATTACACTTTTACATATCTTAAGCTAATATTCCTCAAAATAGGACCCTTGTGAGTCGATACACTTGTTCCAGCTTCGGGAACAGAAAGAAGTCCGGTGGTGCCAAGTCCGGGCTGTAGGGCGGGTGCGGCAGCGTTGCAACGCCGTGCTTGGCCAATAAGTCCGACACGACAAGCGCGGTGTGAGACGGCGCATTGTCGTGATGCAGCCGCCAGATGTTTTGATTGATGTAATTGGTCCCTAATAATCTCGTGCACTATTGTTCTTGGCACATTACACTGCTCTCCTATCATCCGAACACTAAGACGACGATCAGAGTTCAGTACATCGCGAACTTTTCGCACATTTTCGTCGGTGAGTGTCGTTGATGGGCGTCCAGGCCGTGGTTCGTCGTCGACCTCTTCTCTGCCCTCCACGAACATCTTGTGCCACCGAAAGATCATGTTTCTGGACATGGCTGACTCCCCGTAAGCCTGGTTAATCATACCGACAGTTTCGGTAGACGATTTCCCAAGCTTTACCGCAAATTTGATGGAATAACGCTGCTCCAAAAACTTCGGCATCGCGTTCCGTGACGTGGGTCGAGCGTGGAGGTTCGCGTTAACAGAGCTCCTCATTACACCACAGCTCAGAGCCGACTGCCTTTTTCAGCGTCGCTTGCCAACATACCCCCCTCCAATCGCAGCCCGTCAGAGCGGTGCTGGGCGCGCCTGGAGCGGCGGGAAAAAATCAGTACACTTATTTTCTGGACGAACCCTGTATATCGTCCTTGGAAATGTTTTACCCCAAGATGGTCAAAGTAGTAGGTACATAATAAGGTGAATGGCGCTAGGCAAAGACGTTTTCTCAAGTGGGAGGGAATTGGACAACGGAGTTGAGAGAGAGCATTGATAAAATACGTGTCAAAACCTTGATATGAAGCGTGATATTATATGCCGTGGAAAAATGATCGTTAAAGAAACATGATAGGCATAGATTGGAAGTTTTTGAGATGTGATAGTGGAGGAGGATGGATAAGGTAAAATAGACAGGAAGGAAATTAAACAAGGAAATGACGGACATGATGAGGAGGTGATATCCTTTTTGGGACATCTCCGAAGAAAGCAGGATGGATGGATGCAGAACATTTTCATTGACTACAGGATTTTGAAGACCTGAGACTAGGTGAGAACGTTAGGAACCCTAGGCTAGAAAAAAATAGAAATTTTGAATGGGAAAAAGAGAGGAAGGAAGTAAGCGTAATCTAAGGTTATATTGTAGTGTGTATTTAGATGAAGTTAAGAAATGTAGCAATGAGAAGTATGCGCCCATTCAGAACCTCCTTTAAATGGTTTACTGTGAAATAATAACTAAGATGTAGAAAATAAGGACGTTTAATGCCCCATGGGTAAAAAACTGTTCAACTTTCAACCTTAGGTTGAAAGAGATGGAATGATGGGGCAAATGAGAATGGGAGTGGGAATGGAAGTGAATGAGATTGCACCATGCTAATATAACTCCTACGGTTATAAAAGGGTGCAAACCCAGGGTTTCTGTTCCCCTTTAAACATTTTTTTAATAATGGTTTTTTAACCATATGGATCGTACTTATATATTCCTAATGACTCACATAATACATATACGTCATAGTAATCAGCAACTGGAGAGTAGCTTCTCTTTTGTGCATTCATTTCTTGAGTAATACCACCAACCGTTTCGCCATCTTTGCTAGCGTCTTCCCCTAGACCGATGCTAAAGGCAACTTACTGTTTCACCGCTTGGATTTTATGCTTTCATGTGTCTACGGGTATGGATTTACTAAAATCATCTTTAAAAATGTTTTTTATCTCAAACTAAAAAATATTAGTTGATTTATTTCCTTGATATTCTATAAAAGAAATAATTATTTATGCGATTGAATCTACATTTCTTTGAAATATCAACTGATATTAATATTTATTTGTTTTGTATCTGATGATGTAATCAAATGAACGGAAAACAAAGTACTAGGCACGCTACGGAAGAGATAGAAGGTTGTTTTGAGAAATTTGTAGGTAGGGTAAGTGTATGGAGAAGTTATTGATAAGCAATGGAATGTTGAAGACTAATGGAGGGAAGAATGTTGGTTACGCGAGGTAGAAGAGAAAGATGATAGGTATTTGGACGGAACGCAGGACGGGCTCAAAACAGTGGCAGCTCTTCGAATATTTGTCCCATCAAAAGGCTGTCTTAACCCCTAGACTACTGCTTTAAATCCTAATAATAATTTATGCAAGTCCAGGAATGGCATGCAAGTGGACGCGGAAGTAAAAATGTATTCTCATCCATCGCCTCTGAACAGAGTCCAACTTACGAACACGTTCAACAATTCAAAACTTTTATAATATCCTTTCATGATAATATCTTATGAAGTCATTAATAGAGACTAGATTTGAAACGTCTCTCACGAAATCACGGAACTAATTGCATGTATCGTGTGAACAAATTTAATTTTATCGATAGTTGAGCAAACATGAATTCATATAAGCAAAATCAATGTTAACTTCCAGATAAATTTATTTAAGGTGAAATGGTCTCCCTTATCTTTAACGATTCTTTCTTGTAGTCTAAAGTGACAAAAAGCACAGATGTTGTTGAAATTGCATTCCAAAAGTTCTCAAGTGTCATTGAGTGACGCGTCCCTTTAATTGGGGTATATACTCGTATTTCAAGTTATCTCATCATGAGACTCCCTCCCTTTTACTCATTTTCTACATGTTTCCCTATGCTTCTATACTTCTTTTATCTCTGTCGCATTCATGTATAACTTCAAATATTTTTTTGTGATCCTGAAACTTCTAATTTTCCTCGTCCTGAGGGTGCCTGAGACAAAATTCACGCTCACATTTCTCGTTTTAGTCCTTTCTCTCAATTAATTTATTCTTTTGTCATATTTTTGCCCAGTGATTCGATTCTCATCCATTTACTCTACGTCATCAAATCAATGCAGCGTACCCCTGTCATAATTGTTCATTTTAAACCCACTCAAACTACATACTTTCATAAATCGATCATTCCTACCCTATTCTTCCCTATTTTTACCGGAAAGTATTCTTTAATCTTGAAATTTTCCAATGCCTAAATTTTATTCTCGTAAATTAAACTATCAGATTGAAATATATCTTAAAACACAAGAGTTCAAATTATCGATCGTTGAGGAATTATCATTTGGAGCTCTGAGGCATTAACCGACAATCCCTTGGTAACATTTTCATCCGATACGACATGATATGACGTTCGGAGACGAAGCTTTGGTGGATCTCTTGGAAAAACTTCATTATCATATCACCGACAGCAAACTCAGCAGATGGACTTATCCTCGGAGATATTATCTCTCCACGTTCCACTCACATATACCCTTAAACGAACCTCTCATCCCTCACATGAACCTTAGAGATAAGAGGGGATTAAGTTGCTGTTGGGTGCCCTTGATCCTCTCTTTGGGTCTGGTCTATGCTCCCAATTTCATTCCCTATCCCTTGCTCTGATGTTTGCGCTGTCAATATATTCGGCGCGCACTTCTCAGGCCGAGTAATGAGCAACTAAATTCGTCCCCCAAATCCAGTTTGGCTCCCTTAATTGTTTGATTTTGTCTCCTAGTGCTGATCGTTCACTTTCTACGGTCGCAAAAACTTTTTCGTTCTCAATAACTGCTACATCCGATGATCTCCGTTTGTTGACAGAAATAGGCAAATTATTTGTGCCATTTTAGCATATTTGCCATTTTTATCGAAAATGCAGCAGCTTCTGTCCAAGAGAGCGAATATTTTTTTTATTTCCGCGCCCTTGAACTTGAAAATATTACACGCTCAAATTCACACAAAATGTCAAATTAAATGCTATTGTTTCAACTCAATGACAGAATTAATGTTAGGTTTGTGAAATATTTGTCAGCTAGTAAACCATTTTTTTAATTTCATCGATGAAGATTTTTCTCGAAAATGCATTAATGACTGCAGCATCTCACGATGACGTAACCATAATACTCGTATCTGCTTTCAGCTTTTCATGGAAAAATGTTTTGTTAAAAACCACAATCTTCAGGAAAACTGAATTTTTTTCATGCTGAGGAAACGGTGTTTGTCGTTTAACATTGCACATAGTCTATACTTGAGCATCATGATTTTCATCATTGCTCCGTGAATCTTATTACGGTAAATATCAATACAGATTCCAACTATTGTCAACCTCATATAGAAAACCTTTCCTAAAAAGAATACATCAGTAAGCAAGAACATTTCCCTGACTGTTTTAAATCATTTTCGATTCCCTTGCTACTTGTATTTATTTGTTAGTGTTATGATGTCTAAAAAAGTAACTCGTAGGGAAAGGGGATTCACGTCCGAAAACATTGTAGAATACATAATTAATGTAAGATACGAAGTATTTTAATTTCTAATGCGTTACAAAAATAGAGGATTGGGAAGGCGAGAGGTGGAAATTCTGGCCGAGAGGATTGAGTCAAGAAAGAATTAACCCGTTGGATTCTTATCAACCCTTTCTGCATGAATTCTCACCTCTGGTTATTTTTCAATTAAAGTTTTCGTGGTGAGGGAGAAATAATTGACCAAAATCGTATAGCTAAAGAGAAAGAAAGTAGCGACTAGGAATTCAACAAGAAGTAGTACAATTAATCCAAATGCGATGCGTAACTCAAAAATATAGGATGTATGTAATTTTACAGCAAAACTATTCGATAAAATTTGTAAGGTAAACGCTTTTCTTCTAGTATGAGTTATTACTGATACGGGAAGCTGATACTTTGATTTATTTGTGATTAGAGGTTGATTAAAAATCAGAGGTGTACAATCATATTAACATATCTTGAGGGGAGGGACAATGGCTTTGCATTTCGAATAGAATATATTTATTCTTCAATTAGTTTCACTACGCTAGAACATCTAAAACTGGTCATACAGATACAGTGTACAGTAAAAATAATTTAAATTAAATTTATGTAATGTGAAACACAAACTCGATATGATGTGTTACTTTTTGTCATCACAAATAAAATTACAAAAAGTCTCGCCTTCAACTATTATTCCTAATCTACCTTCGCGGTTGAAATGCGATAATGACAGGTCACTTATGAAAACAAATGACATACTGCTTATTCTAAGGAAAAGAATTTAACGGCTTTACCTTGACTAACTTGCCGCAAATCCTGCCTTCCATGAGACTGACCTGGCCATCTTTATTCATTAAGTTATCTATTTCTACGTGTCATTGAAACTAAATGCAGTTCATAATCATGACCAATATTCAACACATACTCATATACGAGGTGTGTTCAAAAATTAACGGGAATTCTTCGGGCACTAACATTTATTTATTCTTATACATTGATGTTGTCTCCTTCAAAGTAGTCCCCATTGGAGATTATGCATTTGTACCAGCGCTTCTTCCAATCCCCGAAACACTTCTCAAACTAGATGTTTGAGATAGCCTTTAGTTCTTTCAGTGATGCGCTTTTAATGTAATCTACGGCTGTAAAACGACGGACCTTCAAGGTTCTCTTAATTTTTGGAAATAGTAAAAAGTGACACGGAGTCATACTTGGCGAAACTGGAGGCTGGGGCATCGTTACAGTATTGTTTTTTGCTAAAAATTCACGAAAAACCAATGAAGTGTCAGCTGGTGCATTATCGTGGTGCAAAAGCCATTTTGGAAAGAATTTTGCTGCCACGCGTTTCATATCCAAAATATTGGAAAAAATGTCATGACATGATCCAATCGATATGCCAGCATCATCAGCGACCTCTCTAATTGTGATTCGGCGATCGTTAATAACCATTTCTTTCACTTTTTCCACGTTTTCATCGATTGATGTGCTGGGGCGTCCAGGGCGTTCGTCATCTTCAAGGTCTGAATTATGCAAAATAAAGTTTTTATGATCTCAGTGCACGTATTTACTAGAAAGACCACATGAATGTATATACACTCACAGATTTTATATTATTTATTATTAGAGGTAGTTTCAAGGTTAAGGTAGGTTTTGGATGATGACAAAAACTAAATAATTTTCTTCTCTCTCCTAACAAAACACAACCCAACATCCTACTCTACAACAAGCCCCTCTTCATCTCTGTATACTTACTCCCTCCTTCATCCCGTCCAACACTCCTATCTTATTTCAGCCCCTTCCTCGTTTGCCTTACATTCTCCCCTCTATCACAGTCTTCAACGTCCCACTGGCGATAAATATGCGTTTCATCCATTTTTCCAGTCTCTTTAGGATTTCTCCCAATAATCCCCTCTCCTACCCCACCATACTTCCTCATTTGCCTTCCTGTCTGCCCACTTCACTTTCCTTATCCACACCACATTTCAAAAGCCTCCAATCTACGCCTATCATCCTGCTTCAATGACCATGTTTTCGTGCCATACATTGCCACGCTCCATACCAAGATTTTAGCGAGTCTTTTTTAACATCCTTACTCAAAGACTCTGTCATCAGTTCTCTCTTCCTCGTGAAACATATAGACTATATCACATAAAACTCAAATTGACTTTAAATTTACAATCGGATTTATCTATAATATAGTATAACTGGCTACCTAAGAGACTGATTTTGACTGGCTGTCTATGATATAGTATGACTGGCCATATTGTTATTTGCGGGAGGGCTATTTCAGTATTATTCTTGTAATACTATATAAACTTGACAAGTAAATGTTATTGACGAATTGGATAATATGTGGTGTATATGTGGATTCAATGGCACTGTTACTTCAACTATAGTGCCAGAGTTTTTAATTTTAATATTATCTTGCGATTCGGTCATATATGAGAGAGCATTCCCAAATTATCTTGCATATTTTTGTATTCAACTTAATTTTTAGATTTCTCTGAAAATAATAAGTCTCTGCGCCATTCACTATTTGCGTAGTAGTTACTGTTTCCCTTATCTGCTCAAAATGATGCAATAGAATATTATTCGAGTGTTAATTAAAAAACTTGGGTTTAATTAGATGGGCTGTACAGAAATATAACGAAAATGTTAGTGAGAAGTGTAAGTTTGCTTTAATTAGGCTACACTTGGAATACGCGACAAGTTTTAGGACCCATGGGAGTAAACTTTTATCCAGGAAGTATATGGGATTTAGAGAAAATCCGCCAGATTTGTTAAAAATCGCTACGAGGAGAGAGCAGGTGTGATCGGTATATTGGAGGAATTAGGTTCGGAACCCCTTGGTTCAAGAAGAGAGAATGCAAGACTATTTTAAAGTTAAAGGACACCTGAGTTTTCTTGCGAGAGCGAAGGAATTGCTATGGCTTCATTTTTTATTGATACCGCCAACCACCAGGAAAAAATTAGTGAGAATAGACGCCGCTGCGAAAATGTTCAAGGACACGTTCTTCCCTCGCAAGACACGCAGTTATAACAAAATCGAACCCTAGCACTCGAATAGATTTACTTAAAGGCAAACATTTATTGATTTATTCAAATATTTCATAAACTGTAATGTGTATGCATTTATATATGCATGTGTAAGAGTATTTTTGTTTGAGCAAATGTGTGTAAGTACTACACACGTATGTATGTACAAATAAACAGGGTGCGGCTATGTAATTTCCTTTTTTCAGGAACACTCACACGTTATTTCTTGATTATTTCGACGGAATTAAGCTCCGTCTTCCTCATAAGATCAGTTCGGACTCAGGATCTTCTGAGGAAGACGGAGTTCAATTCCGTCGAAATTATCAAGAAATAACGCGCGAGTGTTCCTTTTATGTGTTCTCATGCTGTGTGTTGCTGTCAAAACTTTTTATTTAATACTTCCGTGTTACTTCGAAGAAATCGTCTATATATATATATATATATATATATATATATATATATATATATATATATATATATATATATATATATATATATATATATATATATATATACACACACACGTGTATATATATATATACATACATGTATATATACGTATATTACATATGTAAACATAATTAGAGAAATAAATAATACACAAAAATATCCACTATTAAGATTAATATTTCAGTTGTCCCAGTCACTTCATCATAGTAAGAGGAGTAACTGATCTACATAATACGTAATACCACTGCGGGGTATTGATTAGATTAAAATGACAAATGAATGCCTCCAAAATACTTCTCTGAATTCTAATTTCTTTCAAATTTGTGTCGTATTTACTGATATAGTTCTGGTTATATTTTTCCAAGACACTACTTCTTCGTAGGAAATATAATCCTATAGGTACTCAAGATTGTTTTCTATCTTCCGGACTGCATTTTGGAGATAAACAGAAATGGTATTTAAGATGACTGCTTGGGTTTCCCACCGTGTAACTAGTGTAGGATACCGATTTCCACCATCACAGTGTGTACCGTTGATATCCTGAAACGCTGACCTTAGTGAAACCCGAGAAATCTTCTTGAATACCCTACAATCAAAAAAATCTTAAATCCTATAGATGATAGTTTGAATGTCGGAATTTATATGAAAAATGATTTGTTTTTCGACTTTATTTTCTGTGTAAATCTCTTTAATATTTTGTAATAATGACCATTTAATGTGTAAGTACAATTTCCCCTTTATAATTGTTATTCACTGACCTTTACATGCTAATATGTATATATTTCAAGGTGTATCATTAGAAGTTATGCATCAAATATCGTGTAAGCATTTAGGCCCTGATGAGACTTCTCTGGCTAATCAGCAGGTGCATTTAAAATCAAATTTGAGCTTTTCAAATATATCTACAGGGTTCGTCCGGAAAATAAGTGTACTGAACTCAGGACTCAGGAAAAAAAATTATTACGATTTTACATATCTTAAGCTAATATTCCTCAAAATAGGACCCTTGTGAGTCGATACACTTGTTCCAGCGGCGTTCCCATTCCTGGAACGCTCCCACGAAGGCATCATCGGGAACCTCTCGAAGACACGTCGTCACGGCCTCTTTGACGGCGTCCAAAGTCCCGTATCGCGTTCCTTTCAAACTCCTCTTTATCTTCGGGAACAGAAAGAAGTTCGGCGGTGCCAAGTCCGGGCTGTAGGGCGGGTGCGGCAGCGTTGCCACGCCGTGCTTGGCCAAGAAGTCCGACACGACAAGCGCGGTGTGAGACGGCGCATTGTCGTGACGCAGCCGCCAGATGTTTTTGATCGCTGGCCGGACGCGGGCGACTCGTTTTCGAAGCCTGTCGAGCACTTGGACGTAAAATGCAGCATTTACAGTTTGTCGTTCAGGTAAAAATTCGTAGTGGACGACTCCCCTTTTGTCAAAAAAGACAATGAGCATCATAAACTTATTTTCCGGACGAACCCTGTAGGCTTTCAAATAACGACTCTTCAGTATTATTTTTACTCTCCCCATAAATACCAGTTTAGTTGAATCTTATCTCAACTATTTAAATAATTGTGGAACAAGAGCACTTAATTGTTTAGGTTTGAACCAATACGACGAAATTGAAAGATATTTTTCTCCATAACGTAAGATATTTGCTCAGACATTGGATTTTTTTCCTATCAGCGCATTTATTGACTTTTCACATGCAGTTTCGGATGGATGGAAAGTTTTTATCCCTCCCACAGATTTAAGTATCGTCTTAATGCGCTGCTGGTCAATATGAAGGGATGAGTCCCACAATCCTGACGTCATCGCTCTAGGGTAGCCACATGGGCTTTTTCTCGATAAACGGAATTGGTTGCCCCGAAGACATAAAATTACAGAGGGAAAGACTTGCGTCGGAATCAATGGAGCACTAGTTTGGAAGCGAACAATTTATTTTTTTAGATGCCCAAAAAGTTTCCCCTCTTTTTCTTCCCCCCCCCCCCCCCGGGAGAGTCATCCTTCTCCCTAGGGTCCCTCCTAATCCCTCAAGCCCGGAAAAGGGAACAGAAATTCGACCCTCCTCACTTCTTAAAACAGTTTGCTTGCTATATATCATGCATGGACACGTGTACTAACATCCTTAGGAATCCTTTTCAACGAACTACACAAAAACTTATTTTTTTCATGTTTTTTCTTCTGATGCAATAAATAGCGGGAAAATTACATCGAAAAGCAAGTCCTGAACCTTATTTTCACCGATTTGTTTATTAATTATATATTTACGCATAGGTACCCGTAAGATTTGGGTACGAAAATGGAAAATAAGGCAATTGTCAGGCTTTGGCATCCAATGCAACAATTTCAGAGTGTAAAATCATTCGCCTTGACCGTGATTCGAACCCGGGTCCCTCGATATCCGGCCGAGTGATTTAGCCTGTTAAGCTATCGAGGCATCCAAAGTATATCTAAACGGTAAACCACCAATGGTAAAAATAATAATATAGCTACGTAAATAATGTAGGCATGTCACAGAGTGATAAATTTTATGTTTTAAAGAGTCCAAATATTTGCCATGTCCTGCATAATACTGTAAAGTAGGCGAACTATGAAACATTATCACCTCTATAGTATTTGGTATCGGTTTTGGAAAAAGAAATTGCTCGTCGATAAGTTACAGAGACTTTGATTATTCCTTAAGTCCATTGAGATAAAATCAAACTATTTTGAAGTTTGTGAAATTTCTAGTGCTGGGTGTTACTAATCATTTATCTGAATTGGACGTGACCAGTATTTTAGCGAAGAAGTGTTTAGGAAATAAGCATTCCAACTGCCGTGAAGTGTTGGCCCATTTTGAGGAATTCCTCTTCAGAAATTTGACCAGGAAGAATTAATATATCGAAAATCAAATTTGAGATAAATATTTAAAATGGTTTATTACCGAACACAATTTAATTTGGCATCTCTAGTTATGAGAACCAAAAAGACATGGATTTTGTCGAGGGTAGCGGAATAATGTTGAGAATTAGGTGAAAAACGAAATGAATAAGCTAGTAGGATACATGGCTGTAGATTTCAGCACAAGATTAAAGGGTTCCCAAATAAGATATTTACTACTCTTCGAGGAGACATCTCTAACGACGAAAAAATCTTTCTCGTAATAGAGTAATTTGCCCCACAATGTTATGATAGTTAAAAAATGATCTATGCATTTTCGTAAGACTAAATGCTCATTATTTGTCACAGAGTGATCACAGAAATCCATTTCTTAAGACTAAAAATGCACATTAGTTAAGTATTTTTCAATCTAAAGTTAAATTATAAAAAATAATTTATTTATTAATTAGCAATGAATAAATGACAAAACATTGTTTAATAAATCCCAATACACTCAATATCTAGTGTAATTCTTAAGTGAACGATTTGGATCATTGCAATTTTCTTGGCCAAAATAAAATAAAGAAATGGAAAGATTACGTCACTACGGTGAACCGACTCAATATTTTGTCCCTGCAATTGCCTCTATACAACGTCGTCACAGGAATAGAACTAGGCGTACCCTGGTTGCGTCTTTCATAAAGGGACCAAAAAATGCCATTAAATTTCACCGCCTAAAATATAATACTTATTATCCGTATGTGTAACATAAAATACAATCATCGGAAATAAATATGGTGATATGGATTAAAATTGTGGCGTCAAAGTTAAGGATTTCATGTCAGTGTTTTTTGTAGGCTGGGAACAGTACGATGACTTTGTTCTGGTTTCAGCGACTTTGCGTCAAGGGAAACATTGAAAAAGGGAATGTATCTTCATTTCCAAATGAAATTAAACTAAACCAGGGAGTCCTGGTTACATTTGCGCCTTCTTTAAGCGAAATTACTGAATACGAAATTACAGCGACTGACAACTAAGATCATTCGCTCCATTAGGTCTAAGCGGGTACTTTGATAAAGGAAGAATTTTCAAGGAACGGGGAAAGGAATGGTGGTGAGAGAAACCCTGCGTCGGCATTAGCCTACCTTAATAACGAAAGGCGTCAAGGGGTCATACAATTTGACGTCCCATCCGACGAACGGCTTACTTCACTAGAAATTATATTGCCAAATAATACCATAATATGGATCGGGATAACTCTGAAAAAAATATAAATCATATATACAGTTATATAAATATATACCTGTAAATATACCATATTTGTGGATGAATGGGCCACGCGTCCTTGAGGTGACCTATTGTTTAGATAGATTTTAATGTTCACTATTGAATTCACTATTTAATGCTGATCATACTGTTCACTACGAAAATGAATCATGCTAGTATTCACTTGGGACTATTTTCATGAAACTAGAACAATTTGCAGCCGATCCTGAATTTTAGTTTCGACACATCAACTCCAGTTTCGTTTCCTCCTTCGTGGCTCCATTTCTTATAATCTCTTTATTTAGCTTTGCAAAACAAAAACCACTACTGATCTTTTACTACTTTTTACTTCCTTTATTGTGTCTCGTGTCTCGACTGCCGTCTCTGTTCGTGTCAGCCTTAAATTATCCAATCATCTCAGTTTTTCCTAATATAGGTTTGCATGGTTTTCGTTCTAATTCATCGCGTTCTTACGTGGAGTCTAAAAAAGATCGAAGTGGGTGTCCAAGAAACTAGTAACATCTAGAGCATCCCATTCGGTTTTCAGACGATGCTTTGTTTAATCCCTTGACCGAACCCACGGACTCTGGTGTGTGTTTTGCTTTCCCCGACGAAACAGAGAGAGGGAAATGGATCGGCGAAAGCACCGGTCCAAAAAAAATGCTGTGCTCCGTCACCATCAACTTATCCCGAAAGCGAACGGTATCGTAAACCTTCCTTTTAACTTTTCTGATTTCACGAACTTCGCGTGTTTACGCTAAAATATTTGACAGCCCCGTCCCAACTCCCTCCCTACCCCATTCCATTCCCTCCATCTCCCTTTGCACTCACTTCGAAAGCAATTTACGACCCATCGCCTCACTCCATTGAGTCAGGAGTTCCACGTCCAGCCAGCCGCCTTCCCGCATTCAATTGTACGCCCAGTAAAGCCTTCGGTCCCTTCATCTCCCCCCTTCCCTTCCGCCCTCTCACCCGCCACTCTCCCAATGCCCCCTCCGGCAAAGACTCTCCTCCCCCCTTTCCACTTTTCCACACGCCACCCAGTCACCTCCGCACTCTTCTCCTTGGGTCACTTCCCCTCACGGTGCTTTCCCCGATAGCAGTTGGACGCAGCTGATCGGTATGTGGAATAACTTCCTCTCCCTCCCCCTCTCCTCGTCCGCTAGCAATTTCGATCCGGGAGGGTATATACTTAACATCTGGGACCTGCTTCTTTCCATCGAGTCATTCGTTTCCAGCGAAAAGCAGCTTTTCTTGTCATTTTTAAAAATATTTTTTCCCACACCTCGCGGCCCCTTTCCGCTCGTGCGGCAAATCAGTGTTTATGGTGGAAGTGTGACAACAATGGGCGCCATTTGATTCGATACCCATCGATGGGAGAGTTATGGAATCGTGGGACCCCATTAGATCGCGTATTCCATACATTTTCGACCGACGCAACGGGTACCTGTCGAATGAAATGGCACCCATTGTTATCGAATTCCCCACCGTATTCCGCGCTAGAAAGGATAGTGGAGAACATGGCGTGAGAAATTTAACAACGAGAGAACCTTTTCATTTGGGAAAATTTTAAGCTCTTAATTTACAGAATCAAGTCCCTTTGGACAGTCAGTGTGTATGAGTACTGCGAAAACGGTGGTGTTGACGAGATGGCTCCAACTGTGGGATTTCGGAATTCTTAAGTGAGTGGCGTTTACGATATTTCATATAAGTGTCACTAATATTTACACTAATTAAAACGAACTAATATTCATACTAATATTCATACTAATATTTATACTAATCAACATACTAATATTTATAATCATATTCATACTAATATTTATACTGATATTTATGCAGAGCAGGTATCATAAATATGCGTTTACCTGAAAAGCAATATTAAAGTGTCGGTTATCTTGATCTTCTCACGAACGATTCGCAGCCATGGCAATAGCAACCGAATTTATTCACTTAAAGACAAAATTTCAATCATTTAACTAATTCTGGAAATGTGTATCTAAGCATGCATATTTCCAAGTGTGCTAGGGTTTTTATGTGACCAAATATACATTCTAAATCATGCATGAACTAATGGTTGTTAATTTATGACTAATTCCCTACCAACTCTGCCACACGTTCTTGAGGCAACTTGCGGGGTATTTTGCAGATGAAGATGTAGTTAATGGCGATTTAAAATGAGCCATTAGCTAAATAAATTTTATTCTCAGAATTTTTAATTCGAATATTCATGGTGTGCATGTTAGTGAAGATGTAATGTTAATGTTCCCAAAGAGTTTGAAAGGCGTAGAAATTTACAGCACTGCAAACGATTAAACTATCGCACAGAAAGTCGGTTATCAGACAAATTCTTCAAAAATATAGCTGGATTAATTGATTCGCTACGGAATTTATTTCAAACTTATTTCATTAATTTATTTGAACTCTTGTCTTTTTTTATTTTCTTTTTTCGAATAACTAATTACATTTTTCGTCTATTTTTTAACTCAAATATTACTTAGCTCGATGGTGTCATTTCAATTAAAATGGTATCCCAATTTTGTATGGGATCAAAAAATATATTATTGCCGGCTGCTATTAGCTAATAATAGTGGAATGGTTACAATGGTCTTGCATTTCCCGAGTATTGTTGGTTCAGATAGTAGTAGTAGTAGTAAAGTAGTAAATCACTTAAAGTAGATTTGGGATGGTCACAAACATAACACCCTTACATATCTTGGTACAAATAAAACCTAACCCCGTTGACGTTAATTTTAATCTATCACACTCAGAAACTATTGCAGCCAATTGGCTAAATGGCTAACTAAAGTTTAAATACGAGGTGTGTTGAAATAATAACGAGATTTTTTTTTCATTTCACGGGCTTGGAGAGTCCAATTGTCAATCTTTTTTTATTATGTTGGTATACATGCCCCTGAAGTATGATAAAACTTTCAGTTGTTTTCATTGTGGACTTCGCTGAAAGCGAAGCGCTAAAAGCGCATCGCTGAGAGAACTAAAGGCTTTCTCAAAGATCGAGTTTGAGAAGTGTTTCGGGGATTGGAAGAAGCGCTGGCACAAGTGGATAATCTCCAATTGGAACTATTTTGAAGGTGAAAACATCAATGTATAAGAATAAATAAATATTTTGTCCGAAAAATTAAAATTCTCGTTATTTTTTTAACACACCTCGTATCATTATATCGAACTGATTTTATGGATTCTCCAATTGCGAGTACTTTCACTCTTCCCTTCACCAATGCCTCCTTCATTACCTCCACGTGTGTATAATATATGGGAAAGGATACCTATTAAGCGAACTGTAATACAGAATTTGAATATTTTATTTGACATTCCTCAGGATATCACCAACATTATTGTGCCATGATTTTATATCCTGAAGAAACCATTTTACATATCACGTGTCTGGGTTTCCTCTGTTACTTCAATGAATACCTTCGATCTTTGGAATAATGCAATGATATTATTTGAATCGAGATATTTGATTATCTTGCTTTTAATGCAATATGATAATTTTCTAATAAAATTTCAATGCGATTTATAATGATCAATTTAAATTCTTATTAAGCGAACTCGCTTACGATCTACTCCTGACGACATGATTTGACGAAGTAGGGGTGAGTCTCTTGGTAGAGATGAGCAGTAGCAATCTACAAGCAGAGAGCTACTGTTGCAGCAATCTACTAAGATGGAGTTACCATAGTAGATATTGTATGTGCATGGCAAATACAAAAAATCCTATATCTTGCAGTCATGTTTTAAAATTTCTTCGTCGATACTTTTATCGATTTTTCCGCTCACCTCCCGGATGCCATTATCCTTGCGTGTATCGCCCGCGTGTAAACTCGTCCCATATTGCAAACACTTCCTCTCAATCCCTTGGAAGTCAACCTCTATTTTTGCACCTCATTTCCTTTGGGGCCTCCTCTCGTCCCTCCTCACAGAAGTCTTTCACTCCTCCGAAAAAAGTTATCACTCGAAAAGCCTCTCAACCTCCTCTCTCCTTCTCCCCATCCTCACTCCCACACCTCAGCACTCCCATCAGAAATTCTCTCCGGATTTTCCCTCATAGAAGCGAGGCCTTCACGTATCAAGGGCGTAGTGTAGATTAGTATGGTAAACCGCAAGGAGGGGTCCCTTCCAGGAAACTTAATCCTGTGGGATTCTACTATGTAGATAACATCGGCGGTAGGCGGGCAGCTTTTTGTTTGCCCACGAAGCAATTAGTAGGCTCTGAAGAGAGATACCCATATACCCCTCCTCTTACAATCTCTCCTCTCCACTCACACACGCTTTCGGGGTTCAGACTGACCATTGGGTTATTCTCAGAAGTTGTGAATGCCCTAGAAGGCGATCAAATTATGGATGCACGATTCTTAGTGTTAAAGTGAAAAACTTGAAAGGTATTGCCGTGGATAGAAATGTTTCGTGGTACCTAAAAGGTCTTCGTCATGCAAAAGGATTTCAGTGATTTTTTCCCCGGCATATGACGTGTGTAAGGCATTCATTGATTTTTCATCAGTTTTGTGCTGACGACGTTTCGATGGATGTCTGTGCAATCAATTTCGATGTAGTCAATCAACGTGCGCGTTCGTTCGCTTCGATTCACCTCCATCATTCTCAAGAATGGACAGGATGGCAGCAGAATACCTGATTGGGTGATCACACCCGAAATAATTATGCTGTCTCGGTGCGGTGATGATAAAATATAAACGTGGAATACGTGAATTAAATTTTATAATTTTACCAAAGGCTACCGAAAAGGACTGAAAAATGGGACGCTCCTAAACAAATGGATATTCAACTGTTGTTAAATAATAAGTAGAAACGTCAATCTTTGGTATTAAATTAGAAACAAGTGAAGTGAACCATGAAAAACAGTGTAGGGAAATGTGTTTTGCCAGTTCTTTAAAACTTGACGAAATCATTTGGCGCATAAAAGTTGTCGAACATTGTTCTCCCACTGCCATCTTGAAAAAGGTGGCCAAACGGAATTTTATGATGAATAGATAATCAATTTATCTAATTAACATTAAAGCTCCTAGTTTTCACAAAATTGCACAAAATTGCACATTATCTATAAAATAATATGATTTCACTGAAATTATATTGTGAAATATTTTAAATGTTTTGCTATTTAAACTGTTTCCGAACTACATCATGACAGCCGGAAGATCAACATAACATTCCTGGTGGTGCTAAAGGTCGAGAATTTGCATGTTGCTTTAAACTCACTCAAATCTCCAAATTTAAGCACTTATTAAAAGGAAGTTTCTTCTGAAATAAATACTATAAAAATCATTTTAAAATTCAACAGTTTAGAAAGTTAAAAAATGTTCCTAAAACAACAAGGGTCCGGAATCTCTGCCTCTTTGATTAATTGATGAGCATTTCAAATGCTCTGAAAATATGGAAAAATGTCATCTCACAAAATATTTCACCACAATCGATTTTCTCAAAGATTCGATATGGAAAAGAATTTAAAATGATTTAAGCAGCCAACAGACTTTTAGTTTAATTGACGCGGGGTGACCTATTCACAGATTGCAAATCCTATCCCATGCAAAAAAGTAAGCCTAAAACCGTAAAGTTTTCCTTCAACGTTTTTTCTGCAACGCTCAGTTATTACAAGAACCAGGAGTTGAACCACTTTCAAACTTTAGACATTATTAAATGTCACGCCGCAGATAATAGGATATTTTTTTGCTCATCTAAAGTCTCAGATTCAACTCCAATTCATTCACATCAACTTCCCTAAGTACTGCATATCAAATTCATTTTTATCGCTTGCAGGCTTTATTTCTTCTGCAAAATTTAATTTGAAATTATAGCTCTAGGAACTTGAAAGTGATGTTGGAAAGGAAATTCAATTCATTTTCTCAAATTTATCATTAAATTATGTTTTCAATTCCATATTGCTAGATTTTTGTATAAAATATTAAAATATTTCCCGGAATTTGAAGTTTATATGAAGAACGTCACGTTCCATTGTTGAAGAACATATCAGGCTCGTATAGGCTTCAACAATATTAATATGTACGTCTATTGACCAGTCATGGACGTGTCAATAAAAGCTTGGCAACAAAATCCTGATAATTAAAAAAAATAATAATAAAAAATATTTAGGGATGGAATTTCTTTAAATAAAATACTATTTGGCAACATAAAGTTGTAATTTTTCATCCTAAGCATGAATAGTAGTGGACTGAACTAAGTGAGGGTAGTCTGGGGCTTGAGATTGTCCCTATTAACTATATATATATATATATATATATATATATATATATATATATATATATATATATATATATATATATATAAATATATATATATGTATATATATATGTATATATATATATATGTGTATGTATGTATGTATATATATACATACATACACATATATATATATATATATATATATACGTGTATACGTATTCATTATTCTCCCTTCTTACACTCAACTACTTGTTTGAGGAACTATCTGGGATTCTTCAAAAGATCATCATAACATACAAAAACAGATCATTTATTTATTTATCATAGGTAATCCACCGGTAGGTTTTGCATAGACACAACTACTCAATTAAAACATTGTCTCTCCTAAAAAAAACACAACCCAACATCCTATTCTACAACAAGCCCCTCTTCATCTCCGTGTACTTCCTTCCTTCTTCATCCCTAACTTATTTCTGCCCCTTCCTTGTTTGTCTTACACTCTCCCCTCTATCACAGTCTTCAACACCCCACTGCCGATAGATACGCTTTTCATCCATTTTTCCAGTCTCCTGATGATCTATCCCAAAAATCCCCTCTCCTTCTCCCTTTTTACCAGCACTTTTTCATTTGTTTTTCCTTTCTGCCCACTTCACCTTCTTCATCCTTCTCTAAACCCACATTTCAAAAGCCTCCGATCTACGTCTATCATCCTGCTTCAGTAGCCATGTATTCGCGTCGTACATAACTTTGCTCCATATCAAGGTTTTAGGGAGCCTTTTTTAACAACCTTTTCCAAAGTGTCTGCCATCAATTCCCTCCTCCTCGTGATAGCTTCTTTACTTAACGCAGTTCTTCTCCTTATGTCCCAACTACCTTGACCATTTTGTTCCAGAACACTTCTGAGATGGATAAAGTTCCACTTTCTCAAGTTTATGAGTTCCTATTTTTATATTTAACTTAGCTTTTAATTTTATCGAAAACCGTGTCATCTTTGCTTGGTTTACATTTATTCTCATCCCATACCTATCGTACTGACTTTTCAATGCACCCAGAAATGCTTGCAACCCCTTGGCTGACTGGTAAACTTAAATCCCTACTACTTTGACCATTTTGGTCCAAGAAACTTTCGAGATACGTAAACTGTTCCACCTTCTCTAGATTTTGCCCTTCTGTTTGAATATTTAATTTAACCTTTTTCTTTCTAAAAAACGTCATAACCTTTATTATATGTACCTTTATTATCATCCCATATCTATTGCACTAAATTTCTTATTCACTCAGCAATGTTTCACCTGCTTGACTGACTGACAAACTAGAACTTGGTCATCAGCAAATCAGAATTTCATTCCTATCTACAGTTTTCCCCATGTCTCTTAAATTTTGTCCTCCACATAACTGTATACGTTGAACAGCTCAGGTGATAATGGGAGATGTACTTAGCTTGTTTACACGTTTGTACGTTGAGTTCGTTCGCAATCGCTCAATCACTCGGGTGTGTTAGACTTTTTTGGATCGCACTCACTAATTCGGATATTTCATTCTTCTCTGAAGAGGCCTGCTTGGCAGGCAAAACACCTAGAGTCAGGTTTTATCTAGGCACTTGCCTACCCCCGCTACTTATTTCCTTCTATCTTTTTTGTATTTGTGTGATTGACGGGTCCCTGGCGTAGGAGGAATCCTTGTGAACCCTAAATGAGTGAGTGAGTGCGATTCACAAAGGTCTGATGTAACCGAATGATTGAGTGATTGCGAACGTGAACTTAGGTCTTTTTCTTTTTGATTTTTATTTCATTTTTTTCATTCCTGTGCAAGTACAACGGCATACAACGACAACGTACAACGGTCCCTGGCATAGGATATATCCTCAGTGTAAGTGTGAATGCAATTCACGAGAATGACTGTTATTCCTGAACACACCCTAGTGATCTAGTGGTTGTAAATATGTTTCATTATTTATTAATTTTGCTTTTTGTGTGTAATTGAGATACGCAGGTCACTGTTTCCTAAGCACACCCAAGTGACCTAGTGCGTGTTCCTTACTTGTAACTCTATTTTTATCTCCCCCCTTTACAAACCTAGTGCCAATCAAGTTTTACGGCTTGGCTATTTCGTTTTTCATTCCTTTTTGGTGTCTTATACCGGCTTTCAAATCATCTAAAATACCTATTCTCTTCCTTCCATTAAACCTTTTACCAAGCTCTTTCTGCGTGATCTACAATTCCTCACTACCTCTCAATTTTTCCTCCAATCACTTTGCCCCTCGACTTCGGATTATCTATCACCAACTTCCTCCCTTCTTCCTCCATATTTAAAACTTCGTCGTTAATCTTCCATTCCATCCTGCTCACTGTCTCAATTCCGTTCAATATCCACATGTCTAAAGTCTCCAATCTGCGCTCATCCTCTTCTCTAAAAAATAAATAAGTTTCTCATTCATGCAGCGAGTGCTTATTAAATCTTTAATTACAGTTTCCTTACATTTTACTTATAATTTCCTTACAGCTTTTCGTAATTAGCATCAATTCGCTTCTTCTTGCAAATTATTCTTTGGCCTAACGCTGTTATCTTCTTAACATTCCGTTTTTCTCCGACATAATATCCAATTACCTGAACTACTCCTTCTTCCCTAATTGAATCCACCTTAGTTTAAAGTTCAACTAATCCTTATTATCTCTTGCGGTCCGCAGAGCTTTTTGGTTCTCTAGGGACTAATCTCATCCCATACTTCTCATTTCGTTCACTTTAAGAACTGAACAATAAATGCTATCTCTTGGCTGCTTCACTAACTACTGTTTGATCATCTACAAATTTTGCTGCCCACTTTCATTCCAAGCTCTCGTAAACTTTTCATTCATGCATGTAATAATTGTCATGCTAATGTGTAACACATTCATAATCAGGACTGTGACGAGAAAGTTTCTCCTTGAATTTCGCTTATTTTATCCTCTTATGCATCAAACCTCAACAGAATCCTAGCAGCGGTAAATATACGAGGGGGTACCCCCAGTGGTGGCTGTTGGCTGCGGTAAGGGTCTGGCGGATTTTGGTTCTTCCTCTTTATTCTCTCATCCACCTTCCTATCATCTCTCTTTTGACCCATGTGTTCTTATTTCGTCTAGTGCTTATTGTTCCTACTCTTTTCACCTCTGGTCTACAATTCCGTTTTTCAGGTCCACCTCAGCAGTTTTTATGCCTTTATCCTCATATTTTTTTCTAATTTCTCTTGATAATTCTTTCTTAATATTACCACAAACCCTTCGGAATTCGGCTTTAGCTTTTTAGGCTAGATATAATCCTTTCGAACTTAAATTTCATTTTATTACCACTGAATTTCGACCCGATTCTACAACCGCAGCCCGGAAGCTGCAGTACTCGGTGTTGTTCATAAATCTAATCTAAGCTTGACGAAGCCTGTCTCCCCTAGGATTTTTCATGAATACCTACACTTGTGACGTCGTTTATACCTTTATTATCAAACACTGTCTCATGCAAAACTCGTTTTACTTCACTTCGTGATTATTCCCAGTTCGGAAACCATACTCTACCACCTCTCTTCGATACTTACTTTCGCCTAACACTGCGTTTCAAAGCCAAATCGGATGTTTGGAACGCAGCATCCCATTTTAGATGCTTCCTTCCGGGTGTGGTCCCAATCAATTCTTCTAATTGATCGTACGATCCATCCCCGTGATACTCACTATCATCTCCCTCTTCTGTACACCTGTAGGTATTACTACTTGTGTCGGATTTGATATCTACCAATGAAACTCTATCAATCACCTACTCTATGTTTATCACCCTACTCCTGAATTTCTCAGTTAGTACTTCAGCCGCTCAATGATGACTCTCCTCCTCCACCCTCCAATTTAAATTACTCCGTAAATATCGATCCAGTCATTCCCATTCTCTCCTTAACTCTTCCTCACACAAGCCGATTGTCTGCGTTACTTGCTTGATTTTTTACAACTTCGCTACCCTTAAAATCTGCCTAATAATCCATTTTACTGTCATAACCATTGCGGTCGCTTCCTGAGCCCTCTTTTCCACTGCTGCCGGCTCAGTTGTGCAAACATTTCTATTTATAATCAGCTCAAGGGCCTTGCATTCCCCACTGATGAGCACAACACTCTGCCCAAAGCATTTACCAAGATTCGTCATTTGTTTGTAAGAATCCATGTTATTTCCATGGAAAAATAGTTAATTTGGTTTCATCAATGGTATTTTTGGCATTATAGTATCATTTTAAATTAGCACCCCTGGGTCAGATGTCTTTGCAAGCCATCTCGCTTAGGAAAAGACACTGTGAACTTTAGTCTGGCATCTACTAGTTGATATACCTGGCATTGGTATATCGACTGGTAGATCAAAAGCAATCATAATGCACCTTCCAGTATAGTTGCAGAGATTATCAGAGTGTCCAAGCATTTCCACCACATCAATTTGTAGTCCATGGGAGGAGGGGTCTCTTTCATTAGCTTGTCCATAATACAGGGTCCATCCCAAAAATAGGTAGAAAAAATCCTGGAAAAAAATGTATTGCAGATCAAAGTACAAATTACTAAAATTCTTCAAAATATCACCCCTGAGCATTGACCCATCTATACCAGCACCTCTACCAGTCGTGGTACACTTCTTGGAAAGCATCGACAAGAACCTCATTCAGGCATCTTGTCACAGACTCTTTGACATTATCCAGTGTTCCAAAATGGTGAACTTTCAAGCTCCTTTTTAATCTTGGAACAAAAAAAAGCTTAAGGTGGCACATCGGAGCTATAGGGTGGCTAGGGCATCACTGCCATCATGTTCTTGGCCAGGTACTCGGTCATAGGGAAGGTGGTATGGGACAATACAGCCTCCAGTTGGTAAAGATCTCCTTCCTGATGTTTTGTGCTGTATTCTGTAGCCTTTTGAGGACTTCCACTTAAAACCTACTGTTGAAACTCTGTACTTGAGGCACAAACTCTGCGTGAATAATGCCAAAACATTTTTTTTTAATTATTCTACTTAGTTTCGGGACATATTCTGTATTTTTTACTATTATTTTACAGACACGAATGTAAGCAGTATGTATGTTCCAAGCAAATTATTGTCCAGACAGTTTTACTACCTAACTGCAAGCCACTGTTGTGGACAGTAATTGCTCAACCACAGATGAAATATCTAACCTACCTATACTTTTCCAATATTTAAATACTCTCTGAAAATTTTTTGGTACATATGTCCTTTTCAAATAGCCCACATCACTGTATCATTTAATTGTGAATTCCTTCAACTGAAAATACCATGAAATTATTTAATCTATCCCTAATAATTGTTTGGAAATTAGCATGTAGTTTAAATTTTTATAGCTCTAATATATTATTCATACTGCACAGGTGCAGATAGTGAATGAAGAGTCAGGATGGGCAGTATTATGCAGGGTAGTAAGACAAGGAGGGTCATAATCACCTATTAACGTATATAATATCGTATTTTAAATATATGGGCAGAGAAAATGGTAAAGGAGGCATGGGGAAAACTTGAGGATGGAATGAAAGTGGGTTTGACACTTTTCAAGTCATCGATATTTGCAGATGATCAAGTATTCATTAGCCTGTCAACCAAAGGGTTACAACATTACTTAGCCCACTGTAGAATCAGTGTCATTGGTATGGGGTGATAATCAATCATAAGAAAATGAAGGTGTTAAGATTCTCAAGAGATTGGAAGTGTAAGACAAATATTAAAGCTGGGAGTTCCCTTACATTGAATTTATTTATTATTGTATATCATTCATTTATTATTGTATTATATTAGTATTGACCTAAGGAAGTGTTTAGGCCATACTCCTCCCTCATAAATCCAGCGAATGATCCCAAAGACTCAGACTTCCATGTATCCCTTAATACTTGACTAATTCTACAGGGATGTTATCTAATTGTATTCCTACAGCCTTATCCGATTTCATTACCTTTAATTACCTTTTCTTTCTCTCTGGTAAGTTTCTTTGGTCCTAAGGTTTTCTTTTCAACACTATATTCCCTTTCTAAATCCAAATGTATTAGTCTATTATTTCTACCACTTAGTTCATCCAAATCTTGTCAGAACCTCTTCTGCTTTCATTAATGTGGTTACCCATACATCTCCAATAGTTAACATGCATTTTCCTTTCTTAAATTCTGATGATTCCTTCACCTACCAGTTCATTTCACCAGATATTTGTAAGCTAATCAAATAACCATTCTATTTTTTTCACTTTTACCACCCAAATCCACATATTTTACTGGGAACTTCTGTGAGTTGATCATGCTTATTCTTAATCTATGTCTAATCATGGTATAATATTACTGACAGGTAGACTATGCATCTCCTGGCACTTTCCATATGTACCTACTTCTCTTGTGTTGTTTTAAGCATGTGCTAGTTTTAATTTACCACTTGTATTCACCCTCCAAAGCTCTAATAATTCTCTCCATGCTGTCATTCCTTTCTCCTAAACCTTACTCTCCTAACTCACTCCCATGTCACCCTTCTCTTACTACTTCATTCAGTTAATACATGGGCTGTCTTCCAAATATATTCACAATTACTTCATCCAACCGAATTTATACACCAACTAGTTTTTCCACTCCATGACTGATTATTGAAATGTACACCTTAATAGTATTTTTAAAATGACATCATCAGTCTGACACAGCCACCTTACTCTGGTCAGATGACTTTGCAGCCACTGCACTAAAGAATACATGCTGTGTGAACTACTTCCAATTGGCTCAGACCCTTAAATGTTTCTGGTATGGATGTGCCTCCAAGAAGTAATCATCATTGCACCTGCCAGAATAGGTCTAGGGTACATAAGAATGCCCAAGCCTTTCTACCTTGTCAAGGTGGTAGTTAATAGGTAGGGAGGTTAACATTACATATTCAAAAATTTCATGGGCAAGTAGAGAAATATGAGTTTTATCAGATACCTTTTCATGAGTCAGATTGCACAATCTAGAATGCAAAATGGGGCGTTATGAACTGTGTTTATAGCCATATGAGTAACACTATTTTGTATGTAATATGTACCCATCTTCCACCACCATATCCTCCTTTACCATTCCTTCAACACGTTCCCCCTCCCTCCTCTAACCATCATACTATTACAAGTTTTCACTGATGTTTCAGCTCTGTTTTTACTGTTGACAGTGATACTGAAATGCTGAAAATATTTTTGCATTTAACGAATTTCATTCTTTTACATAGTGGGTTTATGCCAATGAAGATATGCCTGAAGACTTTAAATCAAATAATCTGACATCTATTCACCTCACTCAAGTACCAAGTACCTTACCCTATATTACAATTTATTAAAATTGACCTGTCTTATGGAGTCATCTAGGAAAAATCTCTCTCATGCCACAGAAAACAACCAGCAATTTTGATTTATACCTATATACTAAAAAATTATTTTTACCATTACTGCTGTTATTTATTATTTTATGATTATTATGTTTATTTCTATTATTAGTATTAATATGGATGCTTTTAACACCTCTTCACTCTGGAAAAATTTCATTGAACTTTACTGTTGGTGATTTCTCAGGTATATTGAATAATTTGATTTTTTTATTAAAATCTGTCGCTAACTGGTTAAGTTCTTTGCTTACTGAACTGGGGAAGAGTTAATACATATATATGGCATTAGTGACTAAATCGAATTTTCTCATAGGATGCCACAAGTCTTTTCACAAACTTTTTATTGAACTATTCATGTTAGACTAACTAAAAATAATATTCCTGTACTACTACAACAAATATTAATTACATGATATAATTATTATTATTCTTTTATGCAAAGTGCCATATGTTATTATTTTCTGGTGATAAATAGTTTTTCAAATAATATACTAACTCGAGAAGACTGAGGAGATTTCTGCAATATCTGCCTGCCATAAATAAGAATTAGGATTTCAAATTACATGTTATTTTTTTTGGTAGGTGGTAACTTTAAACAGTTCATTGGGACCAGTGAAAGAAATATCATATCATGAAAAGTAGAACCATGACCTCCTGGCTTTGTTGCTACCTCAGATAATAGGTTTATACTCTTCTTCTTAGTCCATACCAATATTTTTACTTAATATCTGTAAGTGTTTCCAATCAGCAATCCTCTTTTAACTCTCTTTTACAGCCAGAATATATTCATAAATGAGCCTACTGCAATGTCTGTCTTTGTCTGAAACAAAAACATATATCAATTTTCTCCAAATGCTGTAAATTATTCCTTCTTTATTTGATAGGTGTATACTTCAGGCTTAATTGGATTGAGATATTTCTATTTCTATCTGAAATTGGTCCTCTGTTATGAAAAAAATTGCATGCTGTTGACTAAGTACTGATTTATCAGCCACAATCCTTACTTAATGAGCATGCAGATACCAACCATAATTATCACTATTACCTTACCAAATGCTCCTTACTAAACCTTCCACTGGTAGTTTGTCTACTCCCTAATTTGAAATTAGTTGCCCCAATGCTGTTTTTATCTCCCATCCAGTAAGCCTGGACCTTATCTTTCCTCATTCGCATCATATTCTCTCTCTATGTCTAACCTTAGTGGCCTAATATCTTTACGAAGCAGTTCTTCTATATTTTACTTCCATCTCACTAGAATCTTTTCTGGTACAACCAATATTTTTCCTAGGCTTAATGAGATAGAAATTTCTATCCCATTCAGGCTAGGAAATACACCTTTAGGACTACTGTCCTAAACTTTGAATGTTTTCACAGATACTTTCTTCTTACTTACTGACTGTGTTTTAACATTACTGTATAGCGCACCAAGTTCACCTGCAGTTTCTGACACACTTATTTTGCTCTACTTGTTACCCTACTCTGTTCATTAATGAACTCTTTATACTTCCTTCTACCTAACTTTGTATTTACATTTTTCAATTTCCTTCTCTTGTCTACCTTTTTACTGATATCATCTGTTATCCATGGTTTCATTGTATTTTTCTTTTGTACAGCTCCCATATTCTTATATATTTTATCTTCCTAATAATTATAGCCTTAATTAAAGGAAATGCATACTTCAGTATATATATTTTTTAATATATTCAATATTATATATTTCCATAGTGGTGATATTTAGCCAAATTAAACTACACCATTTAACACACATATTTTCCATCCAAACCAAAAGATCAGCAAAATTCACCCAATTCATTAATATACTATCTTTAGGACTACCCTCATTCCTAGGAATTTTACCTAAATGGGTCATCATCCAATACTTAATTACCCAAGAGGATTATTATCATATTAATCAAATTAATATCTCTGCACTCATAATTACTTATAAAGCCTGCTGATACTTCTTTCTTGTCATTACTGTTAATTCTTCCAAATTCCATTTTCTAAGCTGTCTTCTCTGTTTTATCTTTTTTAATTAAATGATAATTTTTTATTATTGCTAAATCATGGTCTGATTCTGAATCCACTCCATGGAAATTTTGCAATCCCACTTCCTAAATATGTGCCTATCCACGATATAGTGTGATTGAGATATACTCTAGGATCCCTGGGCATTTTCCTTGTGTACCTATACTTTTGTGATATCTAAATCAAGTTATATTTAGTAAATAACCCCTGTCACCTGCAAAACCCTATTTCTTTCTGTCTTTGCAGTCATTTTTCATCCCTAAACCATAATCTCCTACCTCACTACCATCTCTTCCTTTGCCTACCATCTCATTCCATTTCCCTTTCTTATCAAATATTTCCCTCCAGTAAATATGTCCTCCAACTGATCATATACCCCACTTAAATCGTAAATAAATCGTTTGTAAATAAAATTTGGTAAATCTTTCACAAACATTTTTATCCAAAATATATTATAATGATTTTCATATTAAATGAGTTTGTAATTTTCCACAGACTTTATTTTGCAGTATAACTCATTTCACCAACTTGCAGCATCATCAAGTACAAGTTACATATACAGCTGTTAAATATATACCCTTCAGACAGAGGAGAGGGGGGTAATTGAAGGTGAGGGTTCGGTTTTTCAGGACTTTAAAGTTGGTGGTCGTTGCTTTTTTGATCAAGGGAAGGAGAGGCGGTGATTCCTTGTGGGGGTTAGGGGTGAGGGTCCTACTAAAAGAATTATTATATACATTAAATCATAATGATTTATATCAGGGGTGTTATTCAGAATAAAGAGTAAAATTTTGCATCTTTCAACAATTTTGTCATACCTTGGTTTTTAGAAGTAGGAATAGGGTGAGTCGGAATAGACTCCTTCATTTTAAAAAATCACTGAAGAGGGAGCAAGTGAATTAGCAGAGAGTGGGAGTAGCAGGTTTACCTGGGGGAAACAGCGTCATTATTTACAATTCAGTGAATTGGTGAGCATCAAGGCTTTGTTTTAGAAATGTTCTTAAAGAACAATGCTAGTGTGATGGTGATGCAGAGAGCGCTGTGGTCTAGTGATCAAGTGTATGGTCACCTTTCCGGCTCAGTAAATAAGCAAAATTTTTGTTACTGGGTGACTGACAACCCTCCTGAACTTCACCCAAGACTTCTTCATGATCAATTTGGTGTGCTGTGTCCTCCATAGGCATCATTGGGCCTTACTTTTGAATCTTGAGGTTTTACTGTAACTGTGTGTGCTATTATGAGATGCTGGAGAACTTTTTACTCCCCAAAATGGAAGACTGTGGTAAGGAATATGACACAGAAGCTTTTTGGTTTCAACAGGATAGTGCCAAAGCTCATACTGCCCATCGTTTATGCAAAATCCAGCAGGAACAATTTCCCGGCCACCTGCTCTCCTTACAAGGGGATGTTTCATGGCCTCCTTGCTCCCCAGATTTGAGCCTATGTGATTTTTTTCTTTGGGGATTTCTCAAAGCTGAGGTTTACAAAGTTTGACCAAGGGCCTTGGAAGCTCTTAAGGGGGCAATTACAGATGCCATCGCTGAAATAATGCAAGATATGCTGAGAAGAATTTTCAAAAACTTTTTGAACGACTCACCCTGTGCATCTCTCACCAAGGTGGGTGAAATCATTTAAAAATTTTTCAAAAATTTTAGTAGTTTTCAGAAATAAAAAGTTTTTAAATCAAATTAGTTAGTTCTTTTTACAACTTACCCGTCAAATCAGGAAATCCATTCTGGTTCACCCTGTGCAAATGAAATCGATAATTCCATTTGTAAATCCCCATGCTACACACCTTTTTTGGTGGCTCGCAGGGTATTGATGTAGATGTAAATTGATTGTTATGAATAATGACCCACTTTTCAAAACAGAAAAGGTAGTTGGCACTTGAGTAGGTAAACCTACTCAAGTGCCAACTTTGCCCTGCCTTTTACATTGGACAGTGTACCACACCCCTCAATATTAGAATCAATAATCATCGTGCCTCATGCAACAATTCCTCCCTAATTGGTATGCTCCCAATCCCCAAACATGCCTCCGAACACAACACTGCCTTTGACCAATGTTTTAAAGTATCCGTCTTAGCATCCCTCCCACACTCAGACCCTCCACTGAAACTCAAAACATTAGAGCTAGCTTTCATCTGGCTCTTGGATTCCTGGAATCGCCCAGGTATTAATATTAGACATTAATTGCCCCCTTTATGCATATAATTTCATCCCCCTCCGCCCCCAACGACTTCCATATCATCCCCACCTTTTTTAAAATTCCCACGCCATACACTACCCCTCCAAACTCCTCACCTCGAATGCCTTCCCCCCCCTTTTTCCCCCCTTTTCCTTTCTTTTCCCCTCTTTTCCCCCATTTCCCCTTCTCGTTCCTACCACTGCTTTCGGGCCCTCCTCTGCCTCAGTTCTGTTCCTAATTCCTCTTGAGAAAGGTGGTTGGACCACCGAAAGTTCGAGAAACAGTGAGTCCCTCTTTTGTGTGTTTTGGTTTCTGTGTTTGTTATGACTATCAGTGAATTTATATATAGTATTATATATATATATGCGGGTCGCGGTGGTCTAGCGGGTAGAGCGTTGGACTGCTGACCGGAGGGTCCCGGGTTCGATTCCCGGGCAAGGCACTTTGGGCACCTGCAGCACCACCCAAGTTAGTTGATTTTTCGGGTACCAGATCTTCCTGGGAAACCATAACCGGCACAGGGAAAGGAACTGGCCCCCCTACCCTGATGTGTGAATATTCACACGCCGTACAGGGCTTGGTACATGGGTGAGTTCTACCATCACCTACTAAACCAACCTTCGGGTTGATTACTGTGTTTATGGTTTTATATATATATATATATATATATTGATTTCTGTTCCTAATTCCTCTTGAGAAAGGTGGTTGGACCAGCGAAAATTCGAGAACCAGTGAGTCCCTCTTTTGTGTGTTTTGGTTTCTGTGTTTGTTATGACTATCAGTGAATTTACATTACACGTTTGTGGGTTTTCCAAAAAAGTGTGTGTATGTGTGTATATATATATATATATATATATATATGTTCATATAATTTCTCCAATGATTTGCGAAAATCTTACAATCTTGTTTGATGCCCTTGTGTATTGCACAGGCTGTACACCAACTTGAGTCAACCCTGTACATATGGGGTCATTAGTGTGCTTCTTGAGCAAGGTCTTCTGTTCATTGCTTTTTGTCTCAAGCAGGAGAACATCAGCTTTCAGTAACAGGGTGGAATGGTGCAAAATGACCTTGGCCCTCAAAGCACCCCAAATATGAAACTACTATTAAACTACTACCAGGTAGGAAGAGACATATTTTCACAGGATGAAAGGTCTAAATCCATGTCAGCAGCTGATCTACAATATTCCCAAGGAGTCATATTTATTATTATCATTGGTAGAATGTTATGCAAAGCAATTTTTCAACGGACACAGATAATATTTCAAGATACACAGACATACATACATTTCTTAGCCTCTCCTAACAAAATAATATCACACTCAACTGTAATAAGCCGTTCTTCAGTTTCACATTTTTCTTCCCTCCATTTATTCCATCCATAATGCTGATTCTTGTTTTCCCTATACCTTGCTTACCTCCATCACAATTTTCAAAATTAGCAAAATTCTTTTCTTCTACCTATCCTGACTCCTTTGGATTTCTCCCAACAGTTCTCTCTCCTTCCCCACCATGTCTAAGACTTCCTTGTTTATTTTCCTTTCTGTCCATTTCACCTTTTCCATCCTCCAGACCCATATCACAAAAGCATCCAATCTATACCTATCCTGGTGAGTGAATAATGATAACTTTGTTAGTTCCACTTATTTTTATTTTAAAAACGATTGGTTTCATTGAATAGTTGACATCACCAGGCACAATAGTCTTTTTGACACTTATATACGCATGAATGTGGTGGGAGGGGTTTTGGGTGGATGGAAGTGTGGTGTGACAGGGGGGAAGAACTTGGGAGAAAGGGAAGATAGTGACCAACCAAGGAATGGGGGGGAGTGGGAGAGGGTATTGGTGAAATGCAGAGCAGTAGCCATGAACAGTTGAGTTGACTCTCCACAGGGTGTAGATGGTGGTGCTATGTAGGGAAGGGGTAGATAGGAGATGAGAGCTTACTGGGTGTAAGGGACATCAAGGAGAGAGGAATGCAAGGGAAATAAATTATCATTAACCAGGAATCCATTTCCAACGTTATTCTTAATCTCCAGTTGTTCTAAGACATCCATTATTTGGCTCTTGATTTCATTATGGAGAACTTTGGGAGTAAATTGCTCGTGTCCTTCTTTCCACAAGTGTTTGGCAAAGGAGGATTGTGAAATATTTGCTATAGGGAAACACCGTTTGTGTTCTTCACTTATAACCTTAAATGATCTTCCCGTCTGCCCTATATACCTGTAAATCATATTGTGGGCTTCAAATTTATTTCATCGTAAAAAGCCACTTTATACTTATCCTTTAGAAAAACACTGACCGCTCCATGGGAAATCTCCCCTAAAAATGTTATTGTACTCCATTTTGTTTTCTCTTTTTCTCTGTCTCCATCTCCATTGTTAATGAGTGAATGTGCATATGAAGTGCACTTTTTGTGTATAATCTTGTCTATGAGTTCAGATTTCTAGTCATTTTTGAAAGCAATGAATTTGATGGTTTTAATTTCCCGATTGAAATTGTTCACTCAGAGATACAATCAGTCTATTTACCATTGAATAAAAGGCAGCTAGCTTCTAAAAAATGTGATGGTAGGAACTGTAGTAGATTACTTGGTCTGTGGAGGTTAATTTTCTGAACTTATTTACTAAATTAACAATTTTGTAAACTATTAGCTGACTGCCAAAATAGAGCCTCATCTTCCACAAACCTAATTGATTTTATGAATTCTCTAGCAATTTTCATTCCTAGCACTGGTTTTTCCCATGCCTGTTGAACCGTATTCACTACATACAAATTTAACAGCACAGGTGATAATGGGCACCTCTTCCTTACTCATATGGTTAACACTGCTCATCACATATCTCAATCCGTCACTCATACCTGTGCAGTCTGAAACATGAGCAGGTTGCAGATAAGTCACCTATCCTTCCAATCTACTCTTATTTTCATCATTATATTAATTAATTCGACCCTATTCACTCAATAAAATATTTTCTCAAAATCTACAAAACAGACAAATGCATCCTGTTGACGTTTTTTTTTAAATAAAATCACTTTGCTTTTCCAAATAAACTTTTTATCCCTAGGTTTCATCCCAGGTTTCATTATAGCATAACATCATCAGGTAAAAATACAGGTCAAACACAGTAAATATACATATCTCTGGGTGGAGGGGAAGAGGAGGTAGGAAAGAAAGTTTTGGTTGAGCTAGGAAGAGGGGGGCTAAAAGTCTATGGTTTGAGGCGGAGAAGGAGGATTGGTAATATTGACAAATTAGCAATAATTGGATAGTTAGATTAGATAAAAATCAATTAGATAATTAGCAGGTGGAGGGGAGGAGAAATCCTCTCCTCTCACATATGAATAACAATAAATTCATATCTTTGTTCCCACAAACATTGAAAATCATGACATGTATTTATTGTTTATTATGAATTTTATTACATGGTGAACAGAAAACCTTGAGGATTGAGAAAAAACAAGAATGAGGGAAAACTTATGATGCTCTAGAATAAAATACGCGGAAATGAACAGTAAAACCTGGAATTTTGAAGAATTAATATTCTTCTTCAAAATTCATAATAGATAGTAAAATTCGAAATTGCTTCTTAATCTAAGTATGATATGAATGACTGGAAAATATTTTTTTCAAAATTAGTGACAGTCGATGTAATGTGTATTCAGCAAGAAGGTAAAAAATTTAATCTCACATCTTTGTACTTTGAAGTGCCATTCATGCAGTTATTCTGGCTGAGTCTAATGTTACAAAAGAACTGTCTAGTCACAGCTGGACTGCAAATGATTGTGAGTAGTAATTTTCATGTACTCACCTAATATTTTTATGAGAAATCCATGGTAGATATACACTTCATAATTGGAATGATCTATGCATCATCTTACATCGGTGGTCCTTTATCTATTTGTATTTCTTCAATAATAGAGATAAAAAGAAGAAAAGAGTATCATGATACAGGAAACATACATTTTGATCCATATAAAAATCAATGCAAGACTCCAAAAATCCAATTTCTGTAAGATTTTTTATAAAGGTGAGCCATTAATTTTTGAAAATTATTTTAATTTATTATTTACCCATGAACTTTTATGCTACCAAAAAAATACTCCGATATTTCTGCATTTAAATTTTTGCACTGTCCAAAGGATTACATTAGGGAAACAGTGTAGTCTGAATCCAATCACGAAACCTTGAAAACAAGTTTTTTTACTACAAAACTTAAAATCAGAAACCATCTTATTTCTAGCCATTCTGGACTTATTTGTCTCTTTAATGCTTCAGATTATTTTTATATATTTGATTATTATAATTATCAAATTATTTTCCAAACATATGTTGTATAAATACCTAAGGCAGATGCAGAATATGCTTTTCTGCCGCCCTCTCTGAGATAAAACCATAAGCACAGTAATCAACCCGAAGGTTGGTTTAGTAGATGATGGTAGACCTCACCCATGTATAGAATATTCACACATCAGGGTAGGGGGGCCAGTCCCTTTCCCTGTACCGGTTATGGTTTCCCAGGAAGATCTGGTACCCAGAGTTGAATCGAACCCGGGACCCTCCGGTCAGTAGTCCAACGCTCTACCCACTAGACCACCGCGACCCGCCCTCTCTGAGATTTCTTTCATGATAAGAAATATCTTACATTCAGTGACAATGAATGATTTGAAATTACTAAGCACTCAAAAACTGAATAAATATTGATTACAACAAAAATGTTACAGTTTTTAACTGATTCTTCTTGCCATCCCCACTTAACACCATGGTCAGGATAGCAAACCATGAATCTGCTTCTGCCATAGCCATAAATGGCATATCATGAATAAAAGAATATAATTCATATGGATGTTTTACAGTGGAAATCAGTCAATATTAAATAAAGAGAGGCAACCCAAATCATGACTCCTAGACAGGAAACAACATGTAAATTGAAATTATCATGCTAATACCAACACTCACTATGTGGATAGTTCACTATTTTAATAGTTTAATTAATATAACTAAAATTCTCTATGATATCCAAAAATAAAAAGACTCAAAGGATTTATTAATTGGTTACCTTTCAAAAAGAGGAAACAGAAGTAGACATACCAAGTCTAAACCTCACAATGAGCTAATGCCATGAAATTGATTGGTTAATCCAAAGTCAGCATAATCACAATGGAGAAATGTGATGCCCTTTGGCCACGGGAAAATATCTTTTATTTGGAGCAATGACAGTAATCAAGGACGCACTTGAGGAGCTCAATCATTCCTTATTGTTATAATTTTGGTAATAATAGTGCTGTGTGAACATTAAAATATGACCATGAAAATTGCTGTACTGTACGACGGTCATTGAAGTCTGTTGGTAGACATACATTGGAGAATATAGAAGACATGGAAAAGGATGGTAAAGGTAAAAGAATGGAATGGAAAACCAAAAAATAACTGCTAAACATGGTGGAGAACGAGAGTTGTATGTTCATGGAGATCCTAAAGAGGCTAGAAAATAATGGGTACAGAGTATTTTTATGGTGATGGAATACTGAAGACTGTGATGGAATACTGAAGACTGTGATAAAGGTAAGGATGTTAGACAAGTGATGTTTGAGGAGGACAAGAATAGGCATGTTGGAGAGAATAAAGGGCTGTAGAAAATTTGCAGAATAATAGAATAGGTTATAAGTATCATGGGGTGTCAGGTCATTTTGGAAGGAGCTCGGAAGTGTAGAAATGATAAGTCTATGTCCATCCTTAATTTATCTTAAATAATCAACAACAAACAGTAAAAAATAATAATTTTATGAAGCATCACCACAGCTGGTAGAATTTCAATCCTACAATGGATACTGAATGCTCCCAGTACCTTTCCATTGTTTCCAGAGTGAAAAGTGTCATTGGTTTATGTTTTCTTGCATTCTTTGAGTTATGCACAAGCTTCAGAAAATGTTTTCCCTATTACAATGAGACAAAATATTAAATTTCCCCATTACTTTATTACTCATAAATTAAATGGACACATCAAGAAAGGAATTAATTATCATTACATGGTTGTATCAACAAGTGATTTCCTAATGGCAATTAAAATGTGGGATAGGATCTTATAGAGATAGTAATCTCCCAAGGTGAAGCAGATGGCTGCAAAATTTAAAAAATAATAATACAAAAATTCTAATTAAAATCTATCTATCTGCTATCAATTATTTTAATAACCACCAAGTTATGCCAGAAACTGTTTTATTTATCAAGTACGCGAGCAACGCAACTAAGGCCAGTCTTTACCGGAAATTGACCATCAAATACCGACTTGCATCAACAAACATCTACTTCAACAGCCAGTGCCTAGCCCTCAGAGTCATCCCTAAGTACGTGAACATCAAGTGCCAGAGCATGTCCTCGGCAGGGAGATTCGCAGAAGCAGCCGCGAAAAGAGTATGGATTAAAAGAGAGCTTCACGAATGGTATGTCAAGAGAGACTCTTATCTCTCATTACCTCTATATACTATATAAAGAATTGACTAGCTCTCTCCATTGGGCTGAATGGATCACTTTGGATGATAGTGTCCACCAGAGAGCAAGTGAGATCATCTTCAAGAAAAAGAAGGTTATCTCCAGAAAGCTAGTTGCCCTGACCCAAGACAAACAACCTTCGATGACAACGAGGACTCCAAATGTGTTCAAAGACAGAGTGGTTAATTTTTCCAAACATTCTTTCAATCCTGAAGAACTTAGTTTACTGAACAAAGGGCTGAAATATTGCCCAAATATTCCCATTTCGATTCATGATTTGAAAAATCTAGCTGTCGATTCAGATTTATGATAGCCCTTCGGAAAGATGTCTTCGGTGCGAAAGAACGCATAGCCTCACAGATTCAATCCTTTGTTTCCAACATGTCATCATTCAATAAAATTCTAAAAAATTCAAAAGACTACAAAGCCTTGTTGTCAAAGGCACGATTTCGGAAAAAGACCTTATTGTATCCAAAGCAGACAAAGGTAATGCAGTAGTTGTGCTATCAATTATTTTAAAGTTTATGTGGAAAAGTAAAGTGGTTTGATTATTAAAAGTCAGAATGAAGATTTTCCACCAAGTTATGCCAGAAACTGTTTTATTTAGCTCTAAATTTAATGAGAATGAAACCCTTTGTTTTAACAATTGTAGTCAAAGTGAAATACATACTGATTTAACTCTGCTTTAGTCTTCTGCCATGAAATTTGAATGGTTTCAGTGCCTAATTGGTAATCAGAATTTTTTATTAATTTAATGTTAAATAAAATTAATTTTTATTTATTCCAAATGATTGATTGTCCTAGAGGAGAAGGGATGAAATGGCATAGGCCGTACTCTTAGCAATAAGCTTTTTTCAGGGAGATAATATACCTGACACAGTAATTAAGTTTTCTCTCCTTCAAATTTCTAAGTAACTTAACTCAATTGCTAAGTAAGTATTGCTGAGAAACCTCCAAGAAAAACACTCTTTTTCAAGCCAAAAATGTTTTAGGAAAGGTAAATCAACATCTTTATTTGGGTGGAATTGAGACCATAAGGTCCCTTCTTCCATTTAACCCTTAAATGTACTACATGCAATGGACAATATGAATGTATCACTGGGGATATGCTTTAATTTTGCTAAGGCTTTTGAAACTGTAAATCATGAGATTTTGTTAAGGAAATAAAAAAATATAGTATTTTGGGCATCTCAAATAAATCGTTAAGATCGTATCTTCAGGAAAGACATCAAGTCGTTGAAATATCCAATCTTAATGAATCTACAAATCACCAAGTGAAATACCAATCAGTTGAAAAAGAGGTTAAAGCAGGTGTTCCTCAGAGATGGGTCTTTTACCATTTTTACTCCACATAAATGAAATGCTAGATTGTATTTTCAATGCAAAATTCATTTTTTTTTGGCTGATTATACTACCATTCTAATAAATGCCAAAACAAGATCTGAGCTACAAGAAAAAGTAGACTCCACGGTAATCTACCTTGAAAATTTGTTAAAAAATAACTTATTGTCCACAAATGTACTTAAACAGTTTGCATATATTTTGGCAAAAATCCTTTACTGTGGGTTAAACTTTATGATAAGGACCTACATTTTGTTGACAGCATAAATTTCTTGCATGTTTTGATTGAATCATCCCTAAAATGGTCCATATATATTGAAAACTTAAAATCTAAACTTAATAAAACTCTTTACAGCTAAGTTTTCAGTACTAGCTTGAATATTCTAACATGCACTTATCTTTCTAATTTTCAATCCCAATTATCAAATGGCATTATATTCAGGGGTGGTGCAAGCCATGGCCAAAATATTTCTAAAGTGAAGAAGAGTTTATAAGATCTACATGCATCTTAAACTTACATTTCAGACACACTTGCAGGCCTTATTTTCATGATCTGCAAATTATGCCATTGGTTGCTCTTTATGTATACCAATCTTATTTGTTAACAATAACATGAAAATATATGAACAAAACCTAAATATCTATCATCATGATACATGTACTAAGCTGGACATATCATACCTTAGACAAGGCAAGATCGTCTAATTTAAGTGGTGAAGGACCATACCACCCAGGAGCAAAACTTTTTAACCTGCTACCTCCAGATTTGTAAATATCTCCCTCAAATACTTTCAAGCACAATCTTAAAGCATATTTACTCATTAAAATGTTGTACTCTAGAAAAGTCTATAATGTGGTTCATTAAATATCCTTATGTAACATAAATAGCCTTTTTTCATGTGATGCATACTAACAAATTTGATGTAATTTTTTTATTTTATGAGAAAACCATGCTAGTTCCCAGCATATAACAGTTCAGGCCTATGTTAAATTAAGCAACAAATAACAAAAACAAATTTACCCATGATGAAATTCCCAATCAATGGTTAAGTGCCAATAAAACAAATGATGTAACTTTGCTGACTGCATTAGGATTTTCCTTAAACTAGTCAAGAAACAGCAGCAATGATAATAATACATTTTCTTTGTCCAAAAATCATATTATAAAAATAGCAGGTGGATGGTATAAGGCATGCCAAAAAGGGGTCAAATGCATACAAGCTCATTTGAGATATAAAATATAGTACTAGCAATTAAATTAAATGTAACACAAACACATTAAATGTAGCATTCACACAAATATCCATTAAAAAGCCCATGCTTTTTATGTCATTTTTATGAGCCATTAAAATGCTCCATTAATATAAACTATGCTGACTGGTTAGTTTACAGCAATTCCCTAAGAGCAATGCTAAAAACAAAAAAAAGGACTCAAAGATCACGAATATTGTTAAGATATTCTTCAACCAAGTAGAACATGTTACATTGTAGATATGTTTTTATTTTTTGTTCGAATACAGTAGTTCCCTTACTATCCTTGATCTTTTTGGGTAATTTGTTGTATCATCTGATGCCCATTTCCTTGGGCCTTAATTATTATGCTTTAGTGGCAATATTGTCCTGATAGATGTCATGCCTTCCTCTAGTGTGATGATAGTAAGTCAGAATATATAGTAAGTCAGTATAAAGCAAGCCAGAAAATAGTAAGTTAGAGCTAAGGGAATGGTTACCAATGTTGTTTTATTATACATAGAATTAGAATCATAATATAAATGCATGGGAGTGTTAGCAAATTTAACTCCTGAAATGTACAGGATGTAGTCCTCGATGATGCTTTACGAGGTTTCATAGGGATTATTCTGATGCTTTCTTTTGCATTTTAAAGATAGTAAGAGAAATGACAACTGGGTCCAAAATTTTATACTATAGGTTATATTTGAATACATTTCCACATAGTATAAGTAAAATAGTACTGTTTTGTTCGCATTCCCATGCAGGAAATGAAAAAATGAAAGGATGATAACTTTGTAAATTCACAGAAATTTATTACTATGCGACCCAGGTTTCGACGTCCAACATCATCTTCAGGTTGGACATTGAAACCCGGGACGTATTGTAATAAATTTCTGTGAAATGACAAAGTTATCATCCTTTCCTTTCCAATATAAATCGATTTCACAAAGTTACGCTGAATACCATCAATTATGTCCCATGCAGTTTTCTTAATAAATATCAAGTGAAACTGAGCTTATGCTGAAGGGCTTTTACATGTGTATTCCAAGAAATATTTGCACACAAAGAAATTCCTAAAAATTTACCGTCCATCATTTGCTCAACTGATTGGTAATTAATTTTAACCCACAGACTATCTGTCACATTCTTATTACGTGAAAAGAAACAATTTTACTTTATTTACATATACTCATACGTCCTATTAGTTATCTGTACACCACTTGTTTATTTCAAGCACCAAAGACCTTGATTTTTTCACAGATTAGGAAGAGTATGTGTTGATAATGTTACATTGGGGTCATCAGCATACAAAACTGGTGCTATTCGTTCGTAATCCTTTAAGCAGTTAGGTCATTAACATATACCTGAAAAATGAGTGGCCCCAGGGTTAGACCTTGCCTTTGGAAACTCAGCATACATTGTACGAATGTCTTAACCTTCTACTGACTGACAAATCTTAACGTATCTACTGACAACACTACCTTCTGAGTAAAATTCTGTATACAGGACTTCATCTAATTTAGAGGAATGCTTCCAATTCCAATTCTATTGAGTTTAATTAGGAGTCTATTGTGGTTTACATGATCAAAATCCCCTGACCATTCCAAAAACAGCTCAAGAGTGTAGGAAATTATTTAGGAAAGATTAAGACTCTTCCAGCAAAAGAATACAAAACAAACCTTCACCAATATAATTATGAATCCTTACTTAACTGCTCATTGTCCTTGTTGAAGGCTATTAGCATGCACTGATACAATATAGGATCAGGATGGTCATTTACATTGAACATAAATGCACAGGACTTTTGATTGTTTGGCAAGCATCATCCACACACACACTATAACAGTTTGCTTAATTTGGAGTTTTAAAATGCCAATAGTTGATTATTCTTATGTAATGCAAATACAAATCCTTGCATAAACCAATTGAAATACATCACACATTGGAAAAAGTAGCAAAGTATGAACTAGTTACCCACAAAAAGGCAAAAAGCAATCGGGAGGGACTCACGAGTGTTCCACATATGATGAACCATGCCAAGATTATCAACAATTTCACAGATGTTGAAAACTAATGCCAACATAAATTTACCTATTTCTTGGGTGACAAAACTAAATTTTGCATCAGTTGAAAATAGAACAGAGCCTAATCATTTTCCACTTCCCAGCTTAAACTTTGGAAAAGAGACTAAAAATTATTAACAGAGTTGTTCAATGGCTGCAAGTAATTGGTTTAGGTAATCAATGTGGTTTGGTCCAAAGAACTAGTAAGCATCAACACAAATGCATCTTTTCAATAGAATTTGTCATTTAATACACGATGACAAATAAATAATGCAATAGATATCACAAAAAATCTCTTGTTAATGTATACATTTGATTATCAACAGCATACACATACAAAAAAGATATAAAAATACAGAATTGTACATTTTTACAAAAAGTTACATCCACCACCATGACATGTGCCTTAGCAGTTTTTTTTTAATTTTGAAAAGAGTTGGTGAAGATAGGATAATATTTTAGGTCTGGGAATCATCAAATTTCTTCATCAATTCATTCATCTGTTTCATGAAGATTTCTTTCTCTGCATCAGTTGATCTTGTCCAAGCCAGGGGTAGGTGGATGGAGACAGGCACACGATCTAACAGAAAACAGTGTATAATCTCAGACACGAAAATACCATTGATCAAGTAAAAACATGATTCCCCTCTAATTATTCACATAAGTGTGAGGTGAAAAATAACTAATGGCTCTGTCCAATGCTATGAAATTTGAAAAGTTTATAAATATTGTCATCCTATGACAATTCATACACACAACAGACAGATTTGGTATTTCTCCGAGGTTGATAGGAGGTCCTTGAAGTTCGAGAGGGCCTTCCTACATTCTTTTTGAAATTTCACTGTGGGGTCCTCTTTAATTTCTATGATGTGATTTTCTTTAAAAAAGTCCAAGCACTTATCGTTTAAATTATTACCAATTAGTTTTTATTATTACCAAAATTTAGTGATGAATCCAATAGCCCCCAGGTTTTATGGCTTACCGAAAATCCACAAAACATCCGTCCCGGTCCGCCCTGTGATATCATGCATCTCATCTCCAGTACACAAACTGGCTAGGACTATCAAGTGCAAATTCTTGGAATACTCGAAATTTCAAGCCACCCATAGTGTTAAAAACTGCATAGAATTAGCCAACACCTTATCCAAAGTGCAACCACCCAAAAAAGGCCTCTTAGTGTCCTTCGATATAGTGAGTCTCTTCACAAATGTGCCCAAAGTGGAGGCAGTGCAACGAGCAAAGGAGATACTGGAAGAAGCCAAAACCCCCCCAATCATCATAGAGGAAATAATCTCACTCATGGAAGTTTGTGTCAACCAGAACTATTTTTTATTCAATGGTAATTTCTACGAACAACCGGATGGTCTGGCTATGGGTTCCCCTCTGTCCCCACTCCTTGCAGAAATATTTATAGATCACCTAGAGAAGAAACTGTTTAACTGTAAACACCCCCTGTTGAACAAAGTGGAATACTGGTTTCGATACGTAGACGATATACTATGCCTATGGACGGGAACCACAAGACAACTTAATAACTTCTTACACCTCCTCAATTCCCTAAACGACAACATTATATTCACACTGGAAGTGCAAGAAAATCAGAAAATTAGTTTCCTCGACCTTACCGTGTCCATTGAAAACGGAAAACATGCCTTTACCATCTTCCGTAAGCCAACCTGCACAGAACAAGTCATACACGCCTCATCTAAACACGCAACAAACCAAAAATTGGCAGCATTTCATAGCATGCTACACAGAGCACTCAGCATACCACTGTCTAACGAAGAACTCACTAAAGAAATATCCCTCATCAAACAAATAGCTATCAATAACGGCTACACTGAGACATTAATTGACACATTATTAGACAAAAAACGAAAAAAGTTAGCCATAAAACAGTTTTACACTCCCCCTCCACCCACCGAAAAAGAAAAATGGCGACGTATTAGATATTTAGGTCCTACCTCCGGAAAAATAGGCAAACTCCTTAAGGACCTTAACATTAGACCGGCATATTACAGTGAAAACAATATGAAGAACCTGCTCCCCAAAGTGAAGGACTCCACTAACAAGTTGGACCAAAGCGGAGTCTACAGCTTGGAGTGCGCGGACTGCGCGGCATCCTACATAGGACAAACGGGAAGGAGCCTCCGCGTCCGGGCAGCGGAACATCAGCGGGACTTCAGTACCAAAAAAGGGAATTCCCAATTTGCAGCTCACCTCATCAGCGCAGGCCACAACGCAGACTTCATACCAAAGCTACTACACAAAGAGGAGAAAGGAAAGAGGTTGGACATCAAGGAACAATTGGAGATCTTAACCGCCTTAAGGGAGAAGAAAACATTAACAAACGACCACCTCTTTCCCTTCCATTCCCCTCTCCTGGACATTCCACAACTCATCCCCAATGACGCCTATGGCCATCTACCCCCCCCCTGCGAATAACGTCCCTCCATAATCCTTCCCTAGCCCCCGCTACTCACAGTCAACCACTCTCACCCACTCTGACCGCCCCCACCCAGGCAGCGCGTCCCGCAGTTTCCCCCCCCCACCCACCCAACCCACACCAACTTGGACTAGTATATATATGTGTGTGAAAAAAGAATATTTTCTTTGTACGTTCCTGAAGATGCTACAGTGTAGCGAAACTAGTAGAAAATAAATAAGTTATTTTATGTGGAAGCTGCAAAGTTATTTCCAAACTCCTGTTCTAACCTCTTTGGCAATTTAGACGAAAATGAACAGTCAATCAAATGGGAAAATCATGGGTTGGGGGAGTGAGTAGTCTGGCAGGGCAATAAATTCCTTTGAAGATGAAAAATTGGGAGGATAGTGATGTCATATGCCAGATTGTTTACTTATGAACTTCCGAAAATTGTAAACGCCGATTGAAATTTCAACTCTGACAACTGATTACCAACATTATATCTAATCATATGAAAGTCTCAAAATTTTTCTTTTCAAACCAGATTCTTTTAACAAATCTCCCAAATGAAGAAACATTGCCCATTTGAACAAAAATTCCTGAACAAAAAAATAACTGAACATCAAAGCTACTATTTAGCTCCTACAATTTTTCATTTAATTTCTCTTTTGAAGGCATTTTCATGACTGGAAAAATACTTGCTCACATTCTATCCATGTGTTTACATACCACTCCACTTTGAACTGGACAGATTGTTACCGTAACGATTTAAGCAATGAAAAATTTTCTTTGGATTGATGGAATACCAGTCTTTATCCTCTATAATTTTGGGTCGGAACTAAATACTATACACAGCAATTGCACATGAAAGCATATGGTGTCAGTACAATGATGGTGTCTCGAATCACAACTACTTCAGGAGAACAGCTGAATTCAACAAGAATTTTCTTGCTTTTTCAAACCATATCTAAATCCTAAAAATCTACATAAAAAGTTACTAAGGTCAACACAACTTCTAAAAAAATAACCAAAATGATACTTTGAGTACTTAACTGCTTAGTGGTTTGATAAATAAAGTAATAAAGAAACTACTCAATTTATCAGTGGTATGATTTACTTTTGATGTAGGTTGCAAAACATAACATACCAGATCACTAAATGTTCTCATGCATGCTGTGCAAAACTTCCCTAAGGAAACAAAGAGATTGTATACGACAGAAAATCTATTAATAAAAAATTATCAAGGTTTGAGATGGAAAAAAAATTGGAATTATATGGCCAGAAAAAGAAATTAACAAAGTTTAACATCCAAGATATTAAATGAAAAAATATACCTAAGTGAAAGCTTATAATCTTTCCAATGGGAATATGAGTAGAACCAAATTGCATTAATAAAATTTCTGCATTGTAAAGTTTATGAAAAAATGAAATATGCAGAGCCCTTGATTTTTTCTGAATGAGCTGCTTTTAAAAAAATCGAAGGGTAACAAGAATAATAAAAAGTAATATTTATCCAGACAGCAGTCAGTAGGCCTAAAAAATAAGAGTTACCCCTGATAGAAAAATAACTCTGTACTGAATAAGAAAGTTGAACAGCCATAGATGTAGAGGATGTATTTCATCAGAATGTAGATTATCCAGTACTCAACTCTAAGAATCTTTATCATACCATGAAATTGAAATGTTTTAAGGAGTCTGATGGCTTAGCTAATCTTAAACAACTCTACCAAAGAGTATCTTTAGTACAATACCACAATAGCTAAGCCAAAGTCTGCATGGAAATCACAACATTTAAGTAAGATGGCAAGTCAATGAATTAACTCATTAGACTCCATTCATATTCTCCAATCAATATCATCACTTCAAAATTATTTTATACTTGCATATCAATTAACCTAATTACTGTTTTCTTTTTACTTGTTGCATATATTACTGATACAACTAATTCAATTATTTTTGTTAAGGCAACTTACATTCAATGAATCTCTTTAACAGACCAGCTTACACTAGCACGAACCTTGAAAAAAGAGTCCGCTGGGATGTTGCAGGGCTTTATCAGAGATGGCAAGCCATAGGGCAGTGTCAGCTCCTTGCTCAGGTGTACGTAACATATCCTTCATCTTTTCATAGAAGCTAGGCATTGCACTGCGCACAGCAGGGGTATCAGCCCAACCAGGATGCATTACTGAGAAGTGGACTTCTGGATATTCCTTTGCATACATTTCAGTCATGGTTACCTAGAAAATGGAATGACCTGGAGTAATCCCTATTTGCCTGGAACTCAGACCCAAAGGGATTTATTTTATTTTATTAGGTAATCTACCGGTTAAGGTAGGTTTTTGGATGGACACAACTATCAAATAAACATTTTGTGACTCCCCACCTAGCAACCTAATCTATATCAGGTCCCTCTTCATTTCTGTGTACTTCTTTCCTCCCTTCATCCCGTCCAACATAATTATTAATCCCAAAGGGATTAATAATTCAATATTACTGGAGCTGAACAGAAATAAAAAACACCATTTACCCATTATTGAAGTCAGCATCCTCATTCCCTATGCGCTCATAATCCAAATGGGTGTCATGTACTCTTATTTATAGTGCATTCAACAATCACCAAGAGGTGATTTATTTGCTCAATTTTGTCTGGACAACAATTTTGGAATTAGAAATTGTATGTAAACAATGTCATAGTTAAGCAAAATCAAAACTTATAATCCCATGCCTATTGATTTGTAAATAATTGGGATTTAAGCATTTTTCCATAAAATACAAAGTTTTAAAGAACTATGAATTTTGACTCGTGAAGCTATAATTAGGTACAATTTATAGGGCTCTGTGGGTTGAAGTGCATTGTGAATTAAAATTTTTACTTGATAGAAAATTACTATCATCTTTTCTATAGCAGATTACTTCCACCACACCAAGCTGGACACTGAATCTCACAATTAGGTATGCCCATGAGCAAATTATGAAAATTTTGAGTGAAAGATAAGAACATATTTTTATTAAAAATTTGGACCAATTAGAAACTGCGACTGTATCAAATTTTGAATGCCTTTAGTAGTCATGATTTTTGCAAACCTTTCTCGCTATTATTAAAAACTCAAAAAGAAGAAGAGAGATCTTAATTCCACATACCTGTTGACGTTTTTGCTGAGAATAGGCAGCTGTCCCATCAAATGGCACCATTTTCTCCAACTGTATATCCTCATGGGACAGTTTTTGCAGGAGCATTCCCCCAGATGTCACAGTCACAACACGCGATTTGTCTGTTCTGGAAAAATACAGGAGAGCTTTCAAAACTTGATCCTGAATTGTTTCACAATTATTTTAATATGAAATAATAACCATATAACCTAACATCTTTGTAACAATAATAATGCAAGACAGGAACATCTAAAGATCAGTTCCTCAATTCTACTGATTCCAATGAGAACAGATATATGTAAAATATGAAAAAGATTCAGACGTATGATTACCAAGGACCAAATCCAAATAGCCAAGGCAGTTTTGTGGCACAGATTGTTATGGAAGAGCAAAAAATTACAATTAGAGGGAAAAGGAATGATCAATATTAGGATTAATACATATTATTATTGGCAATCTACCAATTAAAGTAGGTTATGGATGGATACATGCTACATAGATATATTATTACTTTATTAAATCTACTGTAATTAGGATGGCTCTATCATCTAGATTAGAATTTATAATTAGCATAGGTGAAAACTGATTCAATTAATCTAAAGTTTAAACTGTCCCAGGATAAAGTGGAATAGGCTAGAAACATTGATATCAATATTCTAAAAACTGAAACACAATTTTGAATAACACTAAAATGTTGCTAGGCTAGCCATTTTCTCCAAGAGTGGTCACTAATATTTTAAACTTTCATGTGTATATAAAAATAAATCCCCACCACTAAAATAATATTGGTTTGATTCTTACCTCAAGTGTCACAATGATACATTGTGTAGTGGAATGCATGGATTAAAAAGAATGCAAACAATCCTTAATAAGGATTTATAAATATGAACTAAAAACTGAAATCATACAGTATACTACTTAGCCCCTGCATTGTCTTCTCTCAAAAAGGAATGCTATATTAAAAATCAGAATCCACCAATAATTATTTATTATCACTATAATATGTAGTTTAATTGTACCATCTTACCATATCAACTTTAGTCCAATTAGGCCAAACAACACCTGCTTCCAAAAGCACATTTACATCAACGGACAACTATGGACCTCAAAACTAAAAAGGATCAAAACCACTTAATGAAGGCAACTGGCTTTGGTACATTATTTTTTGATGGCCACTCCTTCAGATTCTATATAACTTTTGCAGTTTGATACACATTTACCCATTGGATAAAAATACAGATTAACTATAATTACACTATAATTTAATAATATGGGCATACATAATAAAATAAAACATTCAAGGGCAAGAATATACCCTTAAATAATTTAATCTTATAACCAAGTATGTGATAGATGACAGTTTTGTCATTAATATTTGATGGTAATGGTAGCCACAATTTCCATTCAATCAAAATTATCCTAAAATAATTCCAAAATATTCAAATACACAAAAAGATGTTTATTCAATGGTGCAATTTTTTTCTGCAGGCATTTTTATTTATTGGACCTGCAAAAACCTTTGATTTTTCAGCAGGCACACTTACTTTTTCAAGAGTGGCATTAGTTTCTTGGTGAGGATATGGGTTCCCAATGAGTTTGTGGCAAAATTTTTCTCGAGGCCATCCCCATCGACTTCTTTTTCATGAAGCATACATCCTGCATTATTTACCTAGAGTAGGGAAGCGACAATTTAAGTATTGATTGACCACAAATATAAAAGAAAGAATAGCAAATATCAATCTCATGCAAACAACTTTTTTCCATTCATCCTCACCAATACATCACACCTATTAACAGTCTCTTGGAAGTCGTTTGCAAACTTTAAAACATCTCTGGGAACTGAAAGATCTAAGATGTGGATATATACATCCTGTGAAGAAAAGAGGACATCAGAACAAAAGCATATTACCCCTCAAAGGGTTATTAAAATTGTTTCAGAAAGAAAATTACTATCCAAAATCACACCTTGCTACCAGAGGCTTCAACAATCTCATTTTTAGCAGTTTCCGCATATTGTGGATTTCTGCATACCATGTGGACAGAACCACCTCTTTTGGCTACATCTAAGGCTACACATTTTCCAATTCCACTGTTGGCCCCTGGAAATATCAAGAAATTCAACTTAACTTCTGTCCAAATGCTTAATGAACTTAATGTGGCACTTAATTTTATAAGAAATATTGGCATTGAACTATTAATACAGATATAAAAATAAGTTAACAAAAATATGAGACAGTATCAATCAAAATAGCCATTGAAACTTGCCAATATCTAGCACACATTTTTAGATCACAAACTAAAGATTTTTATAAATTATACGATCCACTGCAATTGAAAAGTTGATGAAAATAAAAGTGGGGCAACGTCAATTATTATATGATATCTCATCCTATAAAACCAGTACGCTTCCCAAAAATATCTCGTCACCAGTAAAATCGCACTGCAAGGGTCTTTTCATGGGGTCATTCAAAGTATCATCTGAGATTCCAACCCATTACTTTATGCCAGTTGATGATCACACTGGCCACTAGCCCACAGCGCCCCTAAAGAGCTAGAGAGTATCACCTACAAAACATTAGTTGATCGGCTAAAATCATACTATATATTTGAATAAACTTCTTGCAAATTACATTTAAGACCTTTGCTAGGGTATTTCATGTAAAAATTTCTATAAAATCAGCAAAAACTACCTGTCGACTATTACAGATTGTGGTACCAATACGTTCATGAGAAAATCAATTAAATAAGCTTAGCACTAAAAATCGGGCATTTGGAATCACGACAGCATGATCCAATCAACCATCAACGCATCGGTCAGACAATAGCAGGGACCAGGAGTAGATCGCGACTGCTTGGTGGCCATGGGCACTGTATCCAGTAGAGTAGCACACTTAAGACTCGACTCAAGTTTTACCATTACTGTATTATTAAATTGCTATTCTCTTTCAGGACAAAGCAGCAGGTTTCTAATTACAGGCAATGAAGTAACAGTCGGAGAAAAGATAAGTTTCTAAATTATCTCAGGCTGAAACATACAAAACAATCCGATTTGAACTTGACCAGCATAATAAATATGGAAACTAAATGACAAGTTGGGCACCTAAAGAAAACTGTCACAATGTCATTCCATATTTCATGATGAATCAATCCGCTTATAATCGGATTAAAACGTGATTAATATCAGTCTTAATCATTTTAGTTACATAAGCCATTAACAAAACACTCACTGTCATACCTGTTATGACATACACCCTCCCCTTACAGTCAACTTTTAAGTCGTCTTCGCAGAAGTGTTTGGAAGCTGCCTCATATCCAAACCTGTAAGGTGCAACAAGTAATATCAAGAATAAACATTACACAGTTACACATCACAGCAAAAACAGTCTTGAAAAGCAGAATATTTGGACCCAGCAAAATTAAATTCTCACGAGTGACTCACTTTAACTGATAATAAATCAAATGCCAGAAACCAACTGACAACTAAGAATGATCATTTGCAGTGAAATAACACCTTCACATAATTGATTACAAACCTCGTATATTCCTTTCTTCCCTTAAGGTACCATATCATTAATCTATAGTACGACATTGTTCAATTTCCACTTCGGCACTTTTCTATCCACACGTTATCGAGGAGGACAGGAGCTTAACTAGGACCCGCTTAACCGAATTGCACAATTCGTATGCCTTCATAGGCCTTTCGTGAAAAAAACACTCCCGATATCGAAAATGCGGGAGGCTCAAAACAAAGTTACCACAACATCTGGGAAATTGTTTAGTCTTAGATTCTGAAGTCCGTTATATGCTTGGTAAACTGGAATTAAACCTCATTAAAGTTTTTATTGGAGAATTAGAGGAGTGAATTATATTTTTAAGCCTTAAAATGCTTTAGTTTTGTACGACTTTTTCCAAAAAACCGTAGTTCGGCGGTATATGACTAATACAGCGTTCCCCATAGTTTAAAAAAATGCAGAACCAAAGAAGTGATTATATCTGTAATTAATTCATATCCAAAACACTCGATATTAAAGTTTCAAGTAAACGTATAAAAGGTGAATCCAAAAAACGCATTGTCCTTCATTTAATTCGAACTTTATCTAAATTTAAACTCTTCTCAATCTGAATATTTAACAGGCTCAATTATTCTCTCGATAAGGAAGGAAAGTCCCACTTCAAGTTGCTCAATCAGCGCACGAAATACTTCCATTTGTGTAGCATATGAGAGATAAGAGATCATAAGAGATGTAATTTTCCAACACGTTCTTTCTAACGTCTCGTTGGGATGAATGGACGCTTACGTCATCTCTCAGCCCTTCTGATAACTATTTCGAAGTTCCCAAACGCCCACCTCATTTAAAATTTCCCTCTACTGATCGTTTCTCTCTTCCATACAATCTAATTTCGTGCCTGTTTTCCCTTCGTGTTATTTAAGTGAGCGAACCACACGATTTTCGGTCAAAATGCTACGTATATCAGTGCTCCTTGTTGTGCTTCTTTCACAGGCGCTCCTTCTACCACAAAGAGTGGTTGTTTTCGGCGCCCTTGCCTCATGGAGTCCAACTTTCTCACAGGACCCTTACGTGGGGACACTGGATACTTTACAGCCAAAAGCAGAAGAGGGAGAATTTTTCGAAGGAGATATCATTTTGGCGCCTTACAAGGTCCTTCCGATAATTTTATCACTCATTTATTGAAGGATACATTGTTGTCTTAATTAAAGAAAAGTTTGTCTCTTTATAAAGCCTTCGGGATTACTTTTATTATTTAAAATTGAATGCTATATATTTTAATTTTTTCTTTTGGCTATATCCCAAATTTCACGGATGAATCATGTTTTCGGAACAAATTTATGTCGGCTCTAAACATTTTAACGACTGCCGAGTTGAATCTAGGAGTTGTGATAAGTCTTCTTCACTCATTTTACTGATTTGTCCTGCAAGTCACCGCTAGGGTGTGTAGCAGGAGGTGATTCAACACCAGGTATAAAATATAAAAAAGTGATTTTTTCTTATTTTTTATTATAATATGTATGTAAAATAGTTTAAATAATGATGATCACGATGTCACATGGATTACGGGTTCTAAGTGAATTATCTAAGCATAAGAGCGGAGATGTTAGTAACAAAATGTACAATGAACTAAGGTTAGATTAAATAATGACAACATACTAGGATCGTTGGAATAATGAATAAAAATACTTTTCCCCCGAGTACGGTCGCTTACACTTACTCTGGAAATGTATCGTTCCTGAGAAAAATGACATCTTAAATCTATTTGTTCTACAGGTCTTTCTCTCTTATTTTATTAACATAATATCTCCTACCGTATTACATTGGAGCTAATGATATATTTTTAGCATCACCAGTAAATAGACTTACTTTCAATTCAAACCATTGGTATAATCTGGAATTTGACCTTTTGCTCCGCGAGTGATTCCCAACCTAATTCCTCAAATAATCTTGCTTTGCAACTCAGTTTAGGAAAACAAAGTTGAACAAATATAGGTACACGATTTAATTAGGCAATCGATCCAACTTAATTAGGATCCCATATACTAGCAGCGTACTCTAAATAAAGCCTAAACTAGTGAGAGGTAACCTTGTTCAACCTTGTTGACACATCTCCCTGATGCTCTTCTAAAAATGCTAATTTTTGCCAGCTTGTCCACATATTCCCGTAAATGCTTCACCCAGGAGGGGTTGTTAGTAAGGGTAACGTCTGAATATTTATACAAGTATACAGTTTAAATAGTAGAGTATACAGAACCGTGGCCACATATAAAAGCCAAAAATCAGAGTTGGCACTCATCTGCCCTGTGGACAATACTCGAGTCGAGTGTCGAAACGTCGGCCAATATGGAACCCCTCACCCGTTGGAAGACCCGAGAAAACTTTATTAAGCAGATACGCCGGGAAAGCACCAGGCCTTACTGCACAGTTTCTTTTCAGGTATTTTTGATGCATTCGGGAAGCATGAAAATGAAGAAAGGGAGAGTTTTATTATAAGGAGGATAATTACTGGTATACAATTCGCGATATAATAATATAGCGAATTGGTGCTACACCCCCTGCCACACATATTTTTGGTGGATCGCAGGGTATTTATGTAAATGTATAGTCGCTGTTACTCGCAATACAATTACTGCATAGTGAGTCGTGCAAGAAAAAGTTTCTTTTGAGATCCAAAGCGTTGCGTATGTAGCCAGGCTTTCATTAAGGATCGTGAAAACATTGTCAAGACAAATAGTATTCCCACCATGACATTCCTCGAAAACTCTTACTGATCAACAAAAACCATAGTTTAAAATATTAACTCGTCTTTAGTATTTAAGGTTAATTAAAAGAAATTTATCTTTGATGATCGTGGTAGTGTCTAATTTACCGTTTCCCCACCCGAGTTTCCGGGTCAAATTCCGGTGGTGGCAGGACTTTTTAGTGGTATCCCGATCCCTACTTGACTTGCTATCTAGAGAGCACTTGAAATGGATTAAACTGTCCGTCGTATATGACGTTAAATTGTGGAGACCCCCTCGCTTTCTTTATAGGTGGCCTAATGCCAACGCCAGGTTTCCCTTCTATCTTCTGCCACTCCCTTAACACTATCCCTACCAAATTCCCCACCTATCCGTATTGACGCAAATGGTTTCAGTTCTCGGTCACCTCCCCTAATAAATACTACTACTACAAATTTAGCCTTCTTCATCAGCTGGTGCTATAACATGGTAGGATTATACGCTGTGATTTAGCTTACCTGCAATTAGGTTAAGTACAAAGCCATTTTACTCGACACAGCATAAAACACTGTAAAGCTGGTTCTGCTACGGTAATATTGTAGGTTAGATCTGAAGATTATGGTTCATTAGCTAAATTAATAATTTTTTATAATAAAATTTAATAAGCAATATTTGTTTGTTTGATAGAAATTATTAATGAAAGCATTAGCTAAGTGTGTACGATGGCAGACATTTTATACAAAAAATTAAAGCAATAGTTTATAATGATCAAATTATGAGCGTACGAATTCAAAAACGTAGAATTTAAATAGGACGCGTAAATATCTATGTTTCGGTTTCACGCATCTCAAAAACAAGTCTACATTCTGGCTACTGGAAACTTTTTAAATGCACCTTAAATAAATTTTTGTGCACTTAAACTTCGTGTAAAAATTATTGCGTCTCCGACAAAATCGTGAAGAACTTATGTCTCAATTCTTGCTGTTTTTAAAGGGAAAATAATTAAAAAACGAAATAAACAAAAGTAAATTGCTGCTCATTCGTTGAAGAAGAGTATTTTCAATTAGGCGAAGAGTTTATCAATCAATATACTTAAAATTATGGTGGTTTTTAATTAAAGAGCGTACTGAACAATGTTTTCGGCATGTTTACAGGCCAGAAATAATGAGGCATTAACGATGCATCCTTGTTGATCCTTCTTTGGTTCGAAGTGTCTGGATATTACCTTAGCCCATGGGCGCCAACTCAGTCTTTTAACAACTGAAAAAGTCAAGGTCTAAAAGTTAATCTCTCATTTCACTTGAAGATTATTCTATTAGCGTAAGAAAGTGTAGTTATACGGTTAATTTACATGCTCCTTTCACGAGAATCTTCTTGTTCCTTAACAGGAGCTATACGGTGATGTGAAGAACCTTGTCGCCGACAGGAGTTTGCTGTGGCCGGGTCGGACGATTTATTACCAGTTAAGCAATGAGTTCAGCGAGACTGAGAAGTACTTGATCCGGACGGCTATTGCGGACCTTCAAGCTGTCACATGCGTGAGGTTCGTCGAAAGCCCGGGGTCGGGTGCATACATGCTCGTGAGGAACTTGAACGGGTACGTACCATTTATGACAGTCACGGTCATCACACTCAATTATTATATATAAATATATATGTAAACCTCGTTGCAATTAGACAATTGTCCTGGTGACAACAGTTAAATCTGGTCAACGGTTACTCTTAAAATGCACATTCATACATAAGATGAAGAGATATAAGACAAAATGCTCTTTTACAATTACATTTTAGGATTACGAACCGCACCTTTACCATCACACAGGGGTTAGGTTGCCTACAACGCTCCGTCCATCGCCACACTCCGTCCATAATCACGCAGTCTTCAATTTCATATACCGTTCAAAATCACGCACCATTAACACATCATTTACTTTTGCAATACAACTTCTCAATCCGTCCACATCGTATTTAAACAATATTTTAATAAGTGCAATAGTAAAATAATCACTGCTAAATGAAGTTTATCGCCCAGTGGCTGCTTTACACTTAGCGCTTCTTAAAACTCCTTAAATTGGATGAAAAGGGCTCAAACAAACCTCCAGGCAGCTGGTTCCATTCAACAATATCTCTGTTTAAAAAAAAGACTATTTTTTCTTATTTGGTTTTTGCTTTCTTATTTTATTTAAAAACTATGTTCTTTTTTTCCCTTAAAGTTTGGTTTTCCGATCTCTTTTCGCAAATCTTCCCACGCTTCGTCATTTTTAACAATTCTATGCATTGCGCCTAACCTACTCCCTTATATACGCAAGGGCAAACAAGATGTTGATTTCCCGTTATTGGCAATTATTGGCAATATGTGATTCGTTCGGGAGTCGGGTTAATGCTAGTGTACAGACTTCCCACCGCCAGAGCCCGAGTTCCAGTCCGGGTGGTGAAAGAGCTTTTTCAGATCCAGTGGTCTCCCGATCCTTACCTGGGGTACCGTGAGGAGAGCGCTTCAGAAGGAATACGCCGTCCGTTAGATGGGACATGAAATAATGTGAACTCTTGGCGCTGTTTGCTATAAAATTAGGGTAATGCCGACGCCGGGTTTCTCACCAACCTTCTTCTCTCATTCCCTGAACATCTGACACCTACCAAAAAATTACCTACCTATCTCTAATGGCACTTGTTGGTCCCTGATGATCTCAGTTTTCAGTCGCATCCCATAATAAAAACCCCTACTAATGCTATGTTACATGTACAATAACTGCCTCTTAATCTATTCGAGACTGCCCAAAATATCCGATGATTATACCAATGTTCATCCAAAATATACGACACATATCCAAGGCATATGTTTAATGGATACTAATTCATATATCTCTCCTGAAAATACTGAGGATTACTGTGTATTTCCTGGCGTGATGCTTAACCACAAGCAAGATGTATTTTCCCCAAGAAAAATAAAAAGAGAGGTATTTTAACACTAAATCTTGCCTCGAGTTTGTTTAACTTTTAATAGCAAACCGAATCATTTGAATTAATTTTATTTTCTTATAAATATCTTCAACACATTGCACTTGTATTGAAATAAAGCCATCATTCATTTTAACATAAATTTTATGATAAACTAATAAATGATAAATCATTCCGCGATTTAAGTTTTTACAAGGACATCGTCAGGCCCCAATATGAACCGTTTCTGTAATGTTACGTCTGAATCTACCCAGTTCTTAATAGATAAGCTAATGGTGTCAAGATTTGAAGGTGTATTCAATTTTATGTAAAATGTATTTAGCATTTTATATAATTCTACGTATTTTCTTTGTAAATACATTTTAAACTAATAGCGGCTCGACATAAGGCCTGCAGAAAATGTTGGCGTATATATTGGCGAATCGATTTCAAACTTTCGTGATGTTTCACATTATTCAAAGAACTTACTCTCTGCTCACATGACCTCAACACAGCAATAACCTCTTCATGGATGAGAGGTGGTAGAAATTATTTCATCAGAAATCCGTGTGGATTTTTTTCAAATTTATCGAGGCATCCAACTCAGCTCGAAAAACAGTTATATTTTTGAGATCGCTTGAAGGAACACCAACAGCAATTAGGTTTGTTTTGGCTATTGGAATAGCGGAAACCATTCTATTATTTTTTTCTGTCCGTTGTCTGCGTCGCCAGGGGTGAAGATTAACGTTCACTTTTTGTGGGGTTCTCCCACTCACAATCACCGAAGTTTACAGAACAGCCACGCCCGAGGCGAGAACTTAACTGTTTCCTTTAGTCGGCGGACGCATTGCACAGCAAATAACCCTGGAGTTCACAAAACCTGAATTAAACGCCGCGAAAGTTAGTTGAACACGGGACGGCTTATTGCAAATAAACGCTTATCGCTATTTAAACGCTGGGTTCACGCCGACGCCTGATTTAATTTACGCTCAGCCATTAGCAAAAGTCGGCGCCCCTCGCGCGACGTCTGGTGGGGCGAGCTAAAATTATTTGGCTTATTTGTAACAAAGCTGCGGAGAGGACTGCGGGTAAATATAGTTCGTCTAGTGAGGGTGGAATGAGGGAATTCATCGGCGCGGAAAGGGAAGTAATTATTCCGGTCAAAGTATTCCGATGCTCGGGGAAAGTTTAGTTACGGTGAAATAAAGACTAGATACCAGACCAGCACTACGAATGGTTCCCCGTGCAGGAGACCTTTAAGTGACTTGGGTGGAACGTGAAGTCATCCACAGATCAAGAGAAGATCGGAAGGAGTCATTCCCGAGTCAAGGAATCTAGTCAACTGGAGGAATTATTGAGCTGAATTCATATTTTTCACCTTCGTCGTTACAATTGTTAAATATTGCAAACATTCAGTAAATATTCATTGGTATTAATTTAGTTTTAAGGCAGTGGTTACTTATTATGGTTTCATGCACTCGACAACAAAAATCCAACCAGCCACTTTATCTCTGTCCTTCGACGGGACTTAAACATGCGGAAGTTCATGCCTTTGAACTTTCAACGTTTTGTCGAGGCATTGTTCGGTTGGCGAGTGGTTCAAGAAAAGAAAAATTCAGCGTCCTCATTCTCAATGAATTTTAATAGTGCTTGCTAAAGAGTTCAAGAGGTTTTCATTCAATAATGAATGCCAATTAAATTTCGTTGGGTATTGTGTAGATCCTACGCTATCTTTTGTCGTCTTTTCAATGCCCACATATCTCTTCCTCCGCCATCCTCTATTCCAAAGATATTAGCAAATGAAAATAATGGTTTTTATTTCACCGTTAGATGGAACGAAAAATAAACTCTTTTTTCTAATTGTTTTTAATCAGGTCGTTCAGAAAAATTAGAATGGAGCAGATAACAGAGACCCTAGAATAGAGAAGAAAAGAAGAGATTTTTTAAGGCTTGGGAACGTAGTGTAGTGTTTGCTTCGAAAGACTGAATTTCGGAAGAAAAGGGCGTGTTTATATTTCAGATCTCTTAGAAGTGGCAGCGGATGGCAGCGAATGGAGAAATGAAGTCGTATAAAGGGTGCCAGAAAAACGAAGAAGGGAATTAGAGGTGGTTTTGGCAAGGGAAGCAGAGGAGTTGAATGAAGGAGAGACCTAGGAGATGCAAAAATGTACGAGGGTCATCCGGAAAGTAGTACCCGTTCGTGAAATAAAGACACAAAAGTAAATATTAACAAACATAAAAAATTTTATTTGAAAGAGGATACTTTAAACTACTTCTCAACATAATCTCCAAGCAAATTAAGGCATTTGTCATAACGTGTGACAAGTTTCTGTATTCCTGCTGCATAGTCCTTCGCCGCCAGCTCATTGAGATACAGGGTCACTCCTTCTTTAAGTTCTTCATCGCTGTGAAATCTTTTTCCTGCCAAAAAGTCTTTAAGCTTTGTAAAGAGATGAAAATCTGAAGGGGCCAAGCTATACGGTGGATGGTCGAAAGTTTCCCATTTGAATTGCTGCAAAAGTTTTTGTGTTATCCCAGCTGCATGAGGCCTGGCATTGTCATGAACGAGAATGACACCAGTAGACAATAGACCTCGCCGCCGATTTTGTATTGCCCGCCGTTATTTCTTTAATGTTTCACAATACGCATTGGCATTAATAGTGTCTCCACGGGCCATAAAATCAATAAGCAATACACCTCGTCGATCCCAGAAAATGGTTGCCATGAGTTTCCTGGTGGACAGAACTGTCTTGAATTTTTTTGGTTTGTTTGGTGAATGAGCATGATGCCACTCCATTGACTGTCGTTTACTCTCAGGTGATGCATAACAAACCCATGTTTCGTCACCAGTAATTATGCGAGTCAAGAAAGAGTCTCCTTCATCAGAATAACGTCCCAAAAACGTCAGTGCTGCAGCCATACGCTTGGTTTTGTGCTCATCTGTAAGCATGCGAGGGACCCATCTTGCACAAATTTTTGCATAATGCAGATGGTGTTTAACAATTTCATGAACAATTGTTCGAGAAACATTGGGAAAATGCTCACAGATGTCATCAATTGTGACGCGCCGATCGTTCCTCACGAATTCGTCAACTGAGCTCACCAGTTGGTCTGTAATGACAGACGGTCTCCCCAAACGCTCATCGTCGTGTGTGTTCCCCCTCCCCATGTTGAAGTTGCGACACCACCGCCGAACAGACGACTCGTCCATTACATTGTCTCCATACACCTCCTTTAATTGGCGATGAATATCACATGGGCGAACGTTTCTTGCATTGAGGAATTTAATCACTGCCCTCACTTCACAACTGGCGGCGTTCTCAATTTTTTTAAACATTGTAAACAATCACAGAAACAACACAGGCAATGCTAGCGTCACGCAACTTGGCTCAGAGAAGGCAGACAAGCCACTGAAGCTATCTGACCTCGTCCAGCGGCTACTCGCGTCGTCAGCACTTCATGCGGCACGAACGGGTACTACTTTCCGGATGACCCTCGTATGAGAGAATGGTTGGATGCATCGGAAAGAGGAAACAAATAAGCATTTTAATCAGCAGTAAGGAAAATTGGAAGGAGTGAAGTAGGTAAGGATTACGGTGGGTAAAGATGCTACGGGATTGTTTCAGAAGTGGAGAAAACGCAAAGGTTGTGCTCAGGCAAGTTACCATTACTCGTATATTTTGGAAACTACCAATGCAACCCGAACGTAAGTTTGATAGAAGAGAGTGCAACTCAACTAGTACTAAGGCCAACAGGGTGTGAAAACCAGGGCACGGGGACCAGTTCCTTTCCATGTGCTTCCGACGATTTCCCGGGGGAAGATCAGGTAGCCAAAAAATCACACAGCTCGCGTCAAGCTAATGGTGAACCTGGGAATTGAACTCGAGCCCTTCGGTCAGTAGTCCAACGCACTACCCACTGGACTAGCAGATATGCCAATATGTACAAAAAAATTTCATTATTAGGCAAAGAGTAATATTTGATTACATGAAGAGCCATACAGAATTTTTTTTCGCGTTTAATTTCAATGAATTAGTCAAAAAGTTGTCAGAAGGTGAAAATCATTCATGATTACAAAAGAAGGAACGCTCTACTTCATTAGAATAACTTTCATTTTAATGTTTTCGATTCAGCAGTGACTATAAGCTATTCATTCCTTCGATTTTTTTATTCACAACGAAATTTTATGAACTTTCCTAACCAATGAGATCGTGCGTGACTTAGCGTCAGCTCTGATTTCATCATTACACCTCTTGAGGACCCTGGTTTTAGGTTTGTAAACTAGCCCTACTATCGCAGATTTCGGATATGGTTAGCCTTAACATTTTGAGTTTAACAGTTGTTCAAACTGATAAAATGTACGCAAAAAGAAGAATTATTTCAAATGGTGTGATAAGAACAATACAAAATAAAAAAGGACGGATTAACTAGAAAAACATTTAAAGGACATTCACATGAAATTTTCAAACTTTTCAAGTGCAGAGAAGCGAAGTCAAAAATGCAGAATTCTCGAGGCGGAATGGGACCGAGAGGCAGGTAGTTGGATGTGATAGAGTGGGTACACGGGAGAAATACAGCGATTGGTGAGGGGAGGTGAAAATAAGGATCATTGTTGTTCAGTAGGTGACGTTGATTCCCCGCGGTTCTAAGTCTTTAAGTAGCCAGTTGTATGCCTTCTCGCATGTTTAACCTTGATATTGCCTGCAGAATGTGGGAGATTTTTGAATATCAAGACGGCGAAACAATGCAAAACTGTTGGTAGCGAGAAATTGTTTGGGAAAGGGTTAATTAAGAAGAGCGGCTGATATGATCGAATGGAGGTGTTCATTCATCTGAAGAGAAATAGTCGTTTCACGTAACTTTCACAAATGCGGAAGGTGGGGCAAAAGCACTTCAGACCGTGTACATGTATGATGTTTTTGGAGGTACCTGCACATCGGAATTTTGGTGTTACACGCAGAATTTATGTCCTGGTTGGATATATAGTAAGAATTGTCAGATATGTAGTAGATGGACAGATTTTAGGACAGCTATTTAAGTATCTCGGACGTTTGAATGAAAGGCGGAGCACTTGTTTTAATGCTAGTAGATTCGATGGGTTATATGGTTTTTGGGAGAGAAACAGTTACTTTTAGAGAAGAAACCTACAGATAGAATGCTACGCATGATGGGAGAAGAGATAAGATTCTTGAGAGAAATTCGAAAGCATGAAAAGCGGTACTAAGAGATAACAGAAGTTTGGAGACTGATAAAATGGAATATGCTGGAAAAACTAGGTAGTAAAAAATAGGTCATTTTAATGAAGTGATGGGAGTTAGAAAGTACACAAGACTTACGGATGAGTTAATTTAATAGGGAGTGTTTGATTGGAAGGGCATTTTCCGTCATGTTAGTGATCTTAAAAGCAAATTTTGGAAAGCGTGTACTGTTTGGGCTGCGAGACAACCTTAAACAGGTGGATTACTGTTAATAATTAATAATGAATAACATTTCTTTTCACACTAGGAGGATTATTTGTGCGCCGGGAAAAGTAGGAGTAGCAAGTAAGTAGTAGAAAATAGGAACTAGGGAGTAATAGTGAGAGATAAGATTTTCTGATTTGGTAACTGTTCTCGCTGTTAACGTTTTTAGGAAGTAATTTTTTCCGATTTTTAACGTATTTCTTTTAGAATTTCGGCTTTATTACTGTAGTGTTGGGGCGGATGGAAAGTTTAAAGGGAATGGAGCATTCCGTAAAAGACCGGCGGCAGGTTTTGAAATGGCAAAATTGTTGGTGTTTAATCGTTTTTTTTTCGGTTCTGTTCATTTTATTGCTTCGGAATTAAAAATCTATATCGACAAAGTCGATAGTGGAGAAGCAGAGATTGAGAAAGGGACTGACGAGGGGAAGGAAGAATTTATTGATGAAATGACGGAGGGTAATTTAGTGGATATATAGTGTTTGTTATCCGTGGGGCAAGATTTTGTCGATGGGACGAAACCAGAGGAGTGGCTTTTGAGGGCTGACTTCGGAGGAGGGTTTATCCAATGTGATCCACACGAGCAAAAATTAACGAATACCGCACGCAATTGTCCATTGCTGTTTTATTTTTTAAATGAAATTTTTCTTTGGAATGAAGGTATTTCCAAAATTGTCCTCCAGTTCTCAGAAAAATAGGATATCCGGCAGTAGTAGTAAAGGACGAAAAAGTTTTTCTCTGGTCCCTCCCCCATTTCGAATGGGCCATTTTTCATACGACAAAACTGTCCTCTTCCAGATGCGCCGCTCCGGTGGGATACTACGGGATCAAGACGGACATGTTCCTCTCGGCTCATGGCTGTCGCTCGTGGGGCACCATTCAACACGAGTTCCTGCATGCCCTAGGGTTCTGGCACGAGCACACGCGGCCCGACCGGGACAGTCATGTGCAGATTATGTGGCAGAACATCAGACCAGGTGAGAACGAGAAGAAGTGATAACAAAGGTAAATGAGAACGCTATCACCGTGGTAACCGACTCGATGGTTGATTTAGACAGGTCAGGGCAGAACTTACCAAAAAACTGAGCCTCACACAAACATTTCAAATTTCCACGGGTCATTTAATTAATAACGCAACTGTGTTACTAGTAGTATAACTATTTATTCTAAATTAATAGTTAGTGTGTTACCCGCGGCAATAAATATAATTAAAAAAACAATTTTTCGACCTCACTGCCGAAACGTTTGTTACCGCAAAAGAGACCTTCTGTACTTTTTATGAAACGCTGGATTTTTAGCAAATGTTGACGCTAAAAAAAAGAGAGTTGCTTAATTACTTACCTTCCACATCCAATATTTGACAACGATTCCCTAACGTTCCACGACAGTGAAAATAACGAGGACAGGAAACAGGCAAATGCCGCTGTGAATTCTGAGGAAGTTACTTGGTAGGTTTAACAAATTGAGAATTGAAAAAGTACGACAGAAAATATTGATTTGAAATTTCTTTAGAGCGAGGTTACGCTTACTTTGGATGCACGCATAGTGCCAAAAATTTGAAAGTCCATACACTATGAAAAACTGTAACAAGTAAATTCATAGCGTGTTTTCGAATGTTGTTGATTTACACATAATCTTACCATCTAAGAAACAGGCGATTTGGTGCCTTATCCTTTAACAAAGTGAAAATTTTGATTAATTAATAAAATATTGGGTGAATTATGAAAATTGGATGACGAATAAGAACATTAATTAAGAAAAAAGTTAAAAACTAATTATCTTTATCAGTTCTCTTGGTCTAATAATTAATAACTATGGAGAGGATAGCTTAATTTAGTAATTAAAAATAAATTAACCAATCAATCGAGCGTAATATTTTAAAGAAAGATTTTGAACTGTTCCCAAGCTACCAATATTATGGGCGGTCATATTAGTTGTTATTTAACAACAGCTCATTTCCCTATCGCACCATTCGGTTGCCCACGAGCTTCTAGTAGCTACTCACTGCTTAAATATTAGGTCGTTTTATCTCAAGTCTGTGTTCACTAGTCTTTAACGCCACCATCTAAAGGCTACGAACAATTATTTTATAGCTTCACTATTCTAATCAAAATAGATTGGCACGGGAAATATCGATTCATTTTGATGGCCAACACTTAAGAAACATGACGCCTACTACTCGTATGTCCACAATGAATTTATATGAACACCAGAAATAGAATAACGGTAAGGTAGGTTTTGGATGAACAAAGATTGAGTACGATTACATTTCTCAGTCCCACGTAAGAAGACACAACTTTAATACGCGACACTTTGATAGGCCCTTCTTCAATTCCGCATACTTCCTACCTTCCTTTCATTCCGTTTAAAAAAGTCTACTCGTTTGCTCCTCCTCTTCTCCCCTCTATCACAGTCTCCAACATGCCATCTAAAATTGAAATATTCTGCATCCATATTTCCTGCCTCCTTTGTATTTCTCCAAAAAGACCTCTCTCCTCCAACTCCATCCCCAGAACTATATGGTTTGTTATCCTTTCTCTCCACATAATCTTTTCCATCCCCTTTTCCATCCAACATACCAAAGGCTTCCAAATGTACGTCTATTATGTTGCTTCAATGACCACGTTTCCTTGCGGTACAACACTACGCTCCATAACAAAGTTTTAACGATCCCTTTCTGAAGATTCTAGCTCAACGTCCCTCTCATCAATTCTCTCCTCTTAATCAAAATCTTTCGCACCTAACGTAATTTTTCTTCTGACATATTTTTATAATTTTGGTCTAAAACACTTCCGAGGTACGCAAACCGTTCTACATGCTCCAGATTTGGAGCTGTGACTTCAAATGCAGCGATAATATGAAATTTCATAAATGTGTACTACGATTGTTCAGTCATTTTTTCAGAGAATGGATTTTAGTTGTATCCAACGAGCAAATACACGAGTGGAAGGTTGATCGAGTTGTAAGGAGGGGGAGCATAGAGAAGGTCACGGGTGAAAATAAATTTCATAAAGGAGACTCTCCAGACGAGGAATATTAGAAGCCTCGGGAAGAGCGGAGCAAGCATGAAAGAGTGTAGCAGGAGTGTGACAGAGGCGAAAGGAGTACTCAATGATTGGATGGTATGGGAAACATAGTTAAAGGGAACGTTGAAATAACCGAACTCTTGGTTTTAATGTGTGCATATACTTCCACTACTCCGAAAGGGAAGAGCTTTAAGGTTATCATTCACTCACATAATCATTTCGAACAATCTCATAAATAATAATTTCCACTATCTAGTCTCTTTTTAATCGGTACTATCTCACCTCATAATCATTTGATGTTGGTTCGAATAAATAATGGAATCGTCTCGCGCTAATTCCCCAATTCATGCCATTTATGTACGTACTATAATGCAAGGGCAAACTTTCCACTCACTTTTTAGTAGGAATGATCTTGAATAATAGAGAAATACATTCTCACGATCGATACGCGAACATATTTGGTCACATATTTCCATAAGTCTATATTTCCATAATCAGAGTTATTTTAGTGACAGTATTTATTATGTTCGGGCTTTGATGAGGTAGATTCTCCCAGATTTGAAGGCGTTGGGATAATGTGTGGGTAAATACACGTTTAAGTTGAATAAAACTCATTTAGATAGCTCTCTTAATGCACAAAAGTTAAGATGAACCAGGTGTAAACCATCTAAAAGTAATTCGTAAATATGTTTTATTAAAAAATACGATTTATTCAAACAGAAATGAAATTATCCTAATTGTCCGAATATTATAATAAAATAAAATTAGAATGCGAGTGGGCGAATAAATTTCATTACGTTACACCATTAATAATGATAAGAATGCCTTGGGATGGCATTTCATCAAAGTTTCGTAAAGTAACCGGTGTTCGCAATCAAATTCAATATTATCAAAGTAGCCATTATGAAACAAAAATAATAGTTGCTGCTAAATATTAATCTCTGAAAAATTATGGATAAGATAATAAGGTAGTTAAGGAAAATTACGTGACTTAATCTTCGATGAAAATTACCTGGGTGATAAAATCAATATACAAATTTTAAAAAGTGTTTATACACAAATTAAAAAACTTGCCTAAATTAAATGGCCGCTGCAGTTATGAAATGAATCCGGGAAGGAGATATGCTATTACAATTTCATTATAACAAATTTGGAATACATGATTAGTACATGGGGTTCAATAGAGAATACGCCATATTAGGGTATTGGTATATGCATATAAAAATACCCAGTGGAGTTATTAAAAATTATTTTTAATAAAAGTATTTATCAGGGACAAAATAAAGGTCATGAGGAATCCTATGGAACTTGGCTCAACTTTATGTAACTTCATGATGAACATTGAAAAACCTAAAACTTATTAAGTTCCACTTGATTTTACTTAAACATATTTATAAAATTTTAAATAAAATCTGTGGGACTTAGAAACTTTATTTTCATAATATTTTTGAGGTTTTCGAAAAAGAGGAGAGATTTATTCATCTAACGTCTCTATTACTACGAGATTGGGAATATAAAATCTACTCTTCCATCTATCCCTTGAGTACAACATTGAAGACAATTAGAAACATCGAAACTAAAACTACAGGAATTTCTACCAATGCGGGAATCTGGGATAGTAGGTGAGGATGATACTTCACCGCCACCGATTCCAGGAAAGGGCTGACAAAGATAAGAAAACTTTAAAATAGGAAAAAAAAACTAGAGCAGGTGGGGCACACTATCTATCTGGAGTGTTTTTGACAAATTGGTAGGGATATAAGAAGAAAGCTACCTAACACTAGAAATGGATGAAAGGGATATTGAGTAAGGATGTTAAGAGAAGATTAGTGACGACTTAGACATGGAAGGTGGTTTTGCACGGTCCAGAAATATCTCGGTCGCTCATGCATGAATTTAGGGATATATGGAGGCTTTGGAGATGTCGATGTGGAGAAAGATGGAAAAGGCAAAATAGACGGAAAGGAAAGAAAGCACAGTGATACTAGGTTAGCTTGGATGAATTCAAAAGGGGCAGGAAAAATGGATGCAGAACATTTTCACTGGTGATGGGAACTCGTTTACAAAACAATTCTATTGAACGTTGTAATAAAAGGGAAAGTAATTAGTAAGCAAGCTAGGCGGAGGAAAAGGAGAGACACGTTGAACGAAATAAAGGAAGGAAGGAAGTATGCGAAATTGAAGAACATTTTAATGTAACTTGGGGTGTTAGGGGTCTTTCTAGATGAAATAATTCGGATTGTTCTTTTGTTGAGTAGTCTGTGTCCATCCGAAATCTACTTCAAATGGTAGACTAAATGGTAGAAAGGTGAATGATAAAAAATGCTTTGGGATATTAGAAAGTGTGAGATGCAACATTGAATCAGAAAGTATTTCTTTAAAGCTATATAGATACACAAATTATATGTTCTCTAAAATCATTCTTCAACCTAGATTATTATCAATAATAGTAGATTATTATCACTAAAAATCCAACTAATTAAGTTGGATTTTTGGTGAATTATGGGATTACGCGCTGAAGCTCCTCTACGTCTCGCTTACCATAGCACTACATATCCTAAAATCGCACATTTTAATCAAACATTATCTTCATCCTCATCCTGTCACTCTATCTTCATTCAGTTCCTTCTTCCCACCCTCTCTTTACCAGCGTTCTGCTTTATGTCAGCTTTAAAAATTCTATTGCCACGTAATGTTTTCTACATCCAATTAATTTGCCTTCTTTAGATTTCTTCCTACAACTTCATCTCTCCTAATTTCATTATTGCTAGAGTCGGAGAAGATGAAAATAAGAGTAAAAAGGAAAGGAGGTCACCATATTCATGTTGTTGGGTGGATTTCTCAATTTCCAAAATAGTTACTGTGGATTTTTGAGCGTCGAGAGCGCCCGATAACAAACACGTTCCGTCCAAATGAGACCACTTTATAGAATGTCTCGCGGACATCGCATCAATCGTCGTTGTCACGAAAAAAGAAGTCGACGATGTGATGTAAAATGCATTGGGTGGTGAAACGTCGCTCTAAAAGTACTTTAACCATTAAGTTCTCTTTGTCTTGACCATCGTGCGTGTTATATCGTCGGGAGGACATGTGGTACGATTGGTTAATAGTCTCCTCAGGCAGACGATGGGCGATTTCAACAAACAAATTAGCCGAGGCACAACAAAAAGTATTTTGTAACGATTTCCAAACGCCTTACGGTAGTTAAGTGGCTGTAAACAGGAAACAAAAATGCTGCTATTTGTCTTGAGGATGTTGGCATGAAAACATTAATTATGAAACATAATTGTACAAATACAGGAGCCAATTAATTGAAAATTATACAATTATAAAAAAAGAAGAAATTTATTAAGATGGAGCTTTCAAATCCCTCATTCTCCTGTTTATTTATGGCTTTCAATAACATATCTACGGCAAAGGAAAAAATAACCATGACCAATTTCAACGAAAAATATTAGGAAATTGACTGAAAATACTGAAAAATGAAAGAAATGTGATATTGTCCGCCACCCACCCTAGCGGGGTATTTAGTAGATGTAGATGAAGTCAATTTTCCAATATTGTTAATTGATAAAGGTGATGATCACTTTTCCCTTTGAGGCTAAAAAATTCTTAAAAGACATAATTCAACAGGGAATCATGACGGAATCAGAATTTTAATTCACTGTGTCGCCGGAAAGTAATTTAAGGTAGCTGCTAACATGGGAACGTATTGATGATGCATATATATTTATTATCCATCTATATAATTTTTAAAACATATCATTGTCAGTAATATGCAAACTTCAAACTCTTAAATATTTATGGCATTGCTCTTATTTTCGTTTTTTAAAAAACTTAATTGCTCGACATTTTCTCTTTAATTCCAACTCCTATTTCTAAAATCATAACCACAGATATTGGGTCTAAATCTTTGGAGAATTTTGGGGCTCCCATCCTAATTCCTCCAGCATGCCCGAAAAATGAACACGCTACTCCGGGGACTGATTTGACACCGCTTACCTCTCGTTTTCTCAGGGAGGACGGGAAACTTCCTGGCTCGATCGCCCCTTGAGACTCAATACGAGGGGATGCCTTATGACTACGGGAGTGTCATGCACTACCGCGCGGCGGCCTTCTCCCGGGACGGTAGTCCAACCATTGTGCCGCTCCAAGCTGGGGCGCAAATCGGCCAGAGGGTCCGGTACAGCATGATCGACCTTGCCAAGCTGAACCGTCTGTACGGCTGCGGCGATGGCTATTACTTGGCCAAGGGGTTGTACGAGGGAGGTGAAGAGGCGGAGACAAAGAAGAAGGAGCCGGGGAAAGAGGAGGAGGAAGCAGCGACGGAAGAGAAGAAGGGAGAGGTCACCGAAGATAAGGAGGGCGGAGAAGTAAGTGAGGTGGAGGTCGCGATCGAGACTAAAGGCGAGGAGGAGAGGAGTGAAGGGGCCAAGGATTCTATTTCGGAGGGGGGCGTCCGGGAAATGACGGAGAAAAAAACGAGTTAGGTGCAAGATTGAAGTATTTGAAAGCGTGGGGATGAAGGAGAATATCAATCCACCTATTTGGAGAACGCTGAAAGTATAAAATGGTGAGTAGCGGCGTGAAGCAAGGGAAGGTGGAAGTAAGGCGGTGGTGGTGTAAGTGCAAAAATACCGGCGTCGGGACGACCAATGCTGCCTAAAGTCGTACGTTCCCGACAAAACAAAAAAAAACAAGCATCAATCCTCGTAAAATTCAGAACTTGGTAAAATTAGTAGGACATCTCCAACAAACAAACAATAATTCACGAAGAAAGGTGAACAGTTGTTTCAAATGTTAAACTTAAAATAACAATTTCATCAATATTTTTTAATGTGATCATGTAAATGTGTACTCCATTTTCTATTTCCTACTGTGAACTATTTTGATTTTGTAAAACCTTTTCTGTCTCTGCTCTGACTGTTGGAAATTATTTAAAATGGGGAATATTCAACTGTTTCGAATTTGAGTAACGCGGAAATTTTTCAATAAATTTTACTTAGAACATATTTATTCCGTTTCAGAATAATAAGCTCAACCAACTATTAATTCAAAGTGAGTGGCAAGGTGACTCAATCTCCGACTGCACATTAAAGTGAAAAGGTCTTTTGAAGCGAGGAGAGTTTGTGTAGTTTCAGCTAAAAAAGGTAATCTTACTCTATCATAAAAGAAAATGCGTGGTTTCGCGATACATTATTTAGAAAGCAAAGGGTAAGACTGTTATCAGAATAAAATTCTGTCACGGTGGCTCAATTGATTTCCCCTGGGTTTTGCCGTGGGCGTCAGAACACTCGATTGCCAATGGCACAAAATGCGTATGCATTTTTATTTTTTTAACTCTATGAAAAGGGAACTTTGGCACATAATCGTACTTCTGAATTTAAAGAAGCTCCAAAAGGATCTGCATCAATCAAAAATACATTACATCACAGTGTGAAAATGACACCTAGCTTAATAAAGGTGTTTTTTTTTCAATACGATCTCTTTATAGATATTCGAGAAGCACGGTGAGTCATGAACAATATTTATATGGATCAAATAACTTGTGTAAAAATTTAAACAATATGTATCGTAAATGTCAACACGCATAATTAGCAGTACGTTATATTCCTACGCCTACGTCTACATCGTACCCTTCAGGTCGCCCTGGAAGCGTGTGGCAAGGGTTGTTAGATCACCAGTTTTCAGTAACTAAACGGATGCGTTTGAAGTTAGTGGTTCATAGCTAGGTTCATCAGCCGCGGATTATTGATTGGTTTTGTTTTTATTGTACTAGCGATTCACGCGAGCGCAGAGAGTTTCCGAATCTACTGGTGCCGCTGTATACTTCCCTTATTTTACTCAAATTAAACCCGATAAAAGTATAAAGGCAAAAGAATGAGGGGCTTTATTGATTTTGTATGTATCACAAGTTAAAACGAGTGTTGGGTGGCTTCCTAATAGCTATAGTCCTCCTCCCTTCGTGCTTTGGAAGGATTCTGATTCTAGTTGGTCTATTTACCACGTAACGCTCATTTTCTTGTCGTAATACTTCTTCACATAATTAGGAACCCTTCTCGCACCTTTTCTGCTTCCTAAATTAAAACCTGCACCTCGCTCCAAACAACTACAGTGCATTTAAAGTGTGATCTCACCAGGGCAAAGTAAAATCTTTGCCTTGCTTTTTCATCACATTATCCTGAAACTCGCTGAATGACTTCAAGTTTATTCAGGACCCACAAACCTTTACTCGCTTTATGATAGGGTTAAAATTGTAATTCATACAAATGTTAAATGCAATTGTACTTTAAAGAGGACGCATTCAAAGGAAATGTTTCGTCCTCGAATCAATTCGCCACCGAAACCTTTTAAAATATCCTTAAATGGCTGTCATTGATATGCACGAGTTTTGATTACTAAATGAAAGCAAATTATTACTGCCGGTATTCGTTTAAAATATTTTTTTTTAATTCACAGCTTAAGAGAGATCGTTAGATATCCAACAATCCGCTACATACGCAACATGTCATCTTAGCCTCCAAAATTTAGGAAATAAATAATCCGAGATATTTAGGTGCAGATTGAAGAATTTTAAATCGAAAATATATATATTCGTATACTTGAAAAAAATACGGATAACAACAACGAAACACATCGCATCCAGCTTTTCTTACTTTTTCTCTTTTCGTCTCGTCATTTTATCATCAGTTGTGCCATGTCACTTCAATTTCATGCCTCAGACTCCTGACACCTTAGAACTGAAAGCTTAAGAAGTTACCTTGAGGAAAGTCTCAACGTATAGTTAAAACGCATCGTATTATATTTATGCTAATATAATTGCACAAATTCGAATGAACAGAATTACAGATAGCACCATATAGCAAACAACGTAATCCATTAAATTAATAAACGAGCAAAACTAGAATAGGTAGAAAATTTTACCTACCTTGGAAGTGCTTTGGACCAAGGTGGTGAAATTAGCAGGGATATTAGAAGAAGAATAGCTTCTAGCAAAGAAGCTTTCACAAGGAGTAAGGAGTTAATGACGATGGGCGTTAAGTAAGGAGATGAAGAGAAGACAAGTAAAAACTTTGGTGTGGAGCTTGTTTTGTACCACTCGGAAACATGGCCGACGAAACAAGATGACAGGAGTAGATATTAATAATAAACAACAATACAGCAAAAGATGAAGTGCTAGGCAGGTGGTGGGGAAGAGACAGGATTGTTGGGAGAAATCAATAAGAGGCAGAAGAGAGATGGATGCAGAATATTTTGATTGGCAATAGCACGCTGAAAACTATAAGGGAAAACGTAGGGCAATCGAGGAAGAGCTCTTTGTCTTTGTAGGCGTGAATCGCCGACTTGGTTAGACTATGTTCATTCAAAACCTACCTTAAAAGGTAAACCGCCATATGAAGTATATACTTTTCTAATATTTAGGTTCGTTTCCAACTACACGTTACTATTAAAAAATCCCAATATCAGAGGGCTTTTTGAATTTGTGAATCCTAACATGTTCAATTTTCTAATACAAAAATGGATGTCGGGGACATGATGAAATACAGGTAACGATTATATATAACGATGTATAACGATTCCGCACATCTCTCATTTCCAACTAAATAACGTTTTGAGCTTTATAACAAAAACATAGGATACCCCTGGTTTTTTTTGTCGAAAATTGAATATTGGTTGCATGGGTTTCATTTATATAATTGAGCATTTAGGATTAAATTGATTGCCTACTCTTGAATCTACAGCAGTATAGCTAGAATATAAATTAAATCAAGGCCATTAATGCAGTTATATATTAAATGCACTAAACACTCTTCCTTTGATGATATTTTTAAATGAAGAAAACATTAAAACAGCGCCAGATCGGGAGTGTGTGTATAAATAAATATATATGTATATGCACATTTACATACACACAAACATACACACACACATATGTATATATATATATATATATATATATATTCATTCAAACAGAAATAGGTATAAGGAAAGCACCGAAAATAAAGTAAATTAAGCTACCAATACGGAGATGAGAGTCAAATTAAAAAAAAGCAATAAACTACTCCGACTTCAGAAGTTAGAAATTACTTCTGGGAGAAGAAAAGATAGATAGATAGATATCCATAAACAGCAAATATCCTTATATATTTACGCAAATTACAACAACAGCTGCTGAATTATTTACCACATTTAATTTAAACCTGTTTCAGGAAGACAGGTAAAGTTTTGGGAAGGGTTCACATAAAACATAGAGTTTTGAACAACAACAGCATTACATTCATTAAAATGGCACAATAACAAAACACAAGATCGATTTATTCCTAATCAGCAAACAAATTCCCTAAATCGCTGGTGACGTTATCTTTGGTTTACAGAAAGCACTCGTCGTCCGAAACACTACGATGATGGCGATATTTTCAACACATAACGTGATTGCACGAAGATGAAAAGAGACTTTCTTTGAACGGTTAAAATTACATTTTTTCCTTTCCGGTGAGGGTCTGACGAATACGTTTATCACATCCTTCCATTATACAAAATTATAAATTCACATATATGCCGCCTGTGCTGCTTATGTCACCTTTCATAAGCATGGACAAAAGCACATAGAACATCATGTTGTCTTTTATGCCTTTCCATAAGAAATATTCATTTTCTTTCATCACCAATTTAAAACACTATGAGCCACTGACAACTTTCAAATTATTTACTCTTTCGTATGTTATAGTCCCCAAACTTAAGATCCTCAGCACTCGTGTTCCCATTAACCTGTCATCTATGGTTATACACTTCAAAACGTGCACACCTTCATGAATTTAGAGCACGCCTCTAATTTCTTGTCACCGCACTGTCTGGTTCTTCTCAAAGGTGAAACCGGTAAAAGTTTGATCACCTAATACCAAGACGCTAATTGTATTTTATTCACTATCTGCTTCGCCTGAGAATGGTACAAATATGTCTTTCTTATTCACCAATTTCTAGTCCCAATGAATGCCTCGCCGCTGCAACATTTATTTCGAGGAACATGAGGCGGACAAAACATACGCAAATTTCACCCTGTGAACCGATTCATGGAGATATTTGAACGAACAAAAGTACTTTTGTCACGCACAAACACACAAAACATAAAGTTATTTTTATACGTACACATGTAATCTCACAAAATTCCTTACATCGAAAATACCGTTTCTTTTCGTGGAAAAATAATTTGAAATAGGTCGCGCATAGAAAATCGTTACAAAATATGGGAAATAATAGACAAGAAAGTTCCATTGAAAATGCAAAAAAAACTGTTTTCCTTATAGTTGAAGGTGTAATCGTCATCTTATTAAAATACTTTTTTTGTGAAAATAAATAGACTCACATTTATAAATATATTTAAATGCTTCACTTCACGATTATAATTAGCAGGGGATATATTTACTGAGCCTTAGGAATCATGGTTTCTCACATGGTTACTATTAATGCTTTTCCTAAATGTGCATGGAAGTTTCACATCTACATGAAGTGGAAGATACAATCAATGTGTAGCATCAGAATTTGACAAAAAATATCCATCGCATCACAGTTACCATAAAATACTTTCATAAATATTATGGAGAGAAATTGGTATGCTATTATGGTCACAAACATTTCGAACTGTAAATGTCGGTTAAACATTGTCTATGACATATTTCATGCTTTGCCATTGACGACCTGTAAAGGTTGAGACTTAACAATATTGCACAGTAGGATATTTATGAAACAATCAAAGTGGTTTTGTCACGCATACACTGGCATCCAATGTTCACTCCACTGCCCAGTACACCCCCCACTACACTGATTAGTTAACTGTCCAGTTTACTCAACACTCCAGTCCACTCCTCAGTTCACTGCATTATGAAAGGTCCACGTATTATCAATTGTCCGTATCAGAGTGACATAGAAACGTTTCACATTCAAGAATAAAGTAACCTACACCCCCAAGACTTTGAATTCCGGGCGGGAGTCAAATGTTTCAGCAAGGGAGAAAAATTGGATCATACACATGAACGATCGATCCGCAGCAACTGCGAAGAGGATAGGCTCGCCTGCTAGGCGCGCAACAGTGAAAACTACCGCCGGACGCGCGCTCAACAGTTCGCCACGTGTTTCCAAAATAACCCATCAGGTGTGTATCGTTGGTGTGTCTCGTCGAGATTGATGCGGGAGGAACTTGACGAGAGAGATCCCATCAGAAGTCGACACCACGTGAAACTCACGCCTTCGGGACGACACTGGTTTGAGCGGGGAGAGCTCATATCTTGTCTTCTACGTGCACCTCCTTCTGAGGCGCCCTCTGGTGATGATGGTGGTGGTGCCTACCACGTAGATAGTGCGGATGACCGACGGGGTAATCCCTTCCCACACCATTACTCCCGTTGTCCGCCAGGCCCACGCTCTCGCCGTTGGTCTTCTTGGCAGAATTGGCCCGGCGGACGCTCACGTACGATGTCCCCGTGTCCACCCGGTGGAGGAGGGACGCTTCGTCCACCTCAAGATCAAGGTCCGAGTCCCGGTTACGGAGGGACCTCCGGTTCGGGCCCCGGCCGCAGGACCCGACCCCAAGGCCCCCGGAAGTACTGAGCAGAACTGAGTTTGGCCGACTCCCGGCGCATCGCCCGTTCCCGCCCTTGGACAGCATGAATGACGATGTGGAAGAGGGCCCCATGCTCGTGCTGGGACGGCCCCGGGGACCGATGGACCGGCCCCCGCCCGCGTGGGTGATGGTGGCCCCACCGAAGGCGCTGCTGCTTGTGTTGGGACCCGGGGTCATTCTGCGGGCGAGCCACCGGAGACAGGGCACCCTGGACAGTGCGCAGCAGAAACCCACCCGGAACTTGGCGTTCATCCAGCAGTAGATGATGGGGTTATAGCAGGAATGGGACATGGCGAGCCAGTGGAATGCCCACCACAGGTACGGGATGCCTTCCCAGTTTCCGAAGGCCCCTTCCTGGTCGACCATGATCTACCAACAAAAGTGTTTTCATTAGTATTAAATAGACAGCCAAAGGCCAAAGTCATTCTCGAATACTGTATGACTACTACTATAGTACTACCAAAGTATTATAGAATAATATAAATGGGAAGAGAATTAAGTACAGAATACCAAGGAATGAAATTCTTTAGTCGTCGGAAAGCTACGTAAAATATTAAAGTAAAAGGGAATAAACTAGAGTAGTTGGAGCAGTTAATGAATTTGGTCAATATTTCATAGGTGATGGGGCATTGGATACTTTTGGTGAACAGTTGTGTTAGAAAAATATGCATCTGCAAGAAAAAACAAATTGATGAAGGGTGATATTGATGAAATGTGCGAATAAATGAATATTAAAGACTTGAATATGGAGCATAGTGCTTTATGGATGTGAGATCTGGTCTTCGAGGCAAAATAATAGGCTCAAATTGGAGGCTTTTAAGATGTGAGTTTCGGCGGAAAATGCGTAGTTTTATTGTATTGGATCATGTTCTGTAAAATGAGAGTAGAGCAATTGCTCATATTTTTTTATTACTCAACTTTGTTCAAATTAGTTTCTTATATACTATTCCTAACAGGGCATTGTCTTAGAATAATAAATCGTCTCAACAAATTATTATTAAGAAGAACAAGCAGATAACGTCGTACGTCAAGAGTACTTTAATCGCAGTACCTTTCAATCCTTGATTAACCTGTGTGACATCTCAATTGAATATAACTTAATAAAAGGAGCATAACTGACGACCTCAATAATCAGTATGGCTCCGACAAACATTAAATTAGGAGGCAATAAGCAATAGTAGCTGGAGTACTTCACGTATTTAATCACTACATATGAGGAAAGTGGACGTATTAGTGTAGATAGGAGAGTGTCGAAAGAAAAAGCATTTGAAAAAAATCAAAGAGCCAATGAGAAAAATACACTACGCAAAGAAAAAAAAAGAAAATATTAGCGAAGACTTCAAATGGAGCAAAACTCTATCTGATTACGGACCACAGTCTTTGAGGTAAGATGTTGAATGAAAAACAGAGGATTTTGAAATATGTTGGAGGATGGAGAAAATAAGTTGAAGAAAGAAACAGAAAACTTTGAGGATTCAAATAGGATGGGCGTAAAGAGGAAGTTACTGGGGAGATCCGAAAAAGGTAGTGGAAGTGGATGGATGAAATACTGAAAGGCAGTGAGATGTTGACATAGATGGTGATAGGAGACAGAATTCGGGGTGAGTGAGGTAGCGGAATGATTTAATTGTACTTTATTTTCGGACAGAATGGAGGTAGGCAGAAGTTGGAAAGAAATGGACAAGAAAATTTGCGCAATGCAGGACAAACATGAGGAAGCTATCTCTACACGAATCTGTCGAAGATACTAGGCATTAGGAACCGGATAAACCTACCTTTAAATACGTATAATACTTTGATTGATTAGTATAAAAGTTCCAAAGGATCATATTGAAAGGATTACAATTTCATTATCACTTGGTCAATCGTCAGTGAAGTCATCGCGAACACCTGGTTCAATTCCAACAAAGCTGCTTGTACTGACCACTCGCTAACACAAAGGGGCAGTCAAACCACGAAATCAGCCTGTAGGTTAGTTTGATAGATCAGTTCATAGAGCATCTCTAACAAAGTTCTACGGCGTTTATAATTAGCTTAAATCAACGATGCATTTATGCGTGGGTATGATGTTGTTGGAACCCTATGCTCTGTCTCTTGGTTCCCGAGAAGAGTATTAATTTGAAACGGTGAAGTAGTGAGTTTCCACAGTTAAAATGATATCTGTTGCACGCAGAGGTATGCTCAGAAAATCGGTTAAAATGCTTCATACATCTGCTACATGATAAATAAGGTCGAAAGTGATTTTTTTTCAATTTAAGTTCCTTTTTTTTGCTTTAAAAGGCAAAGACTTTAACATGGTAATTTAAACTTTTCTGGCATTTTTACTCAACCTCTATATATTTAGGGGTTGAGTAAAGATATATATTTGTATAGTATTGTAGCATGTTATAATCTCGTCTTCATTTCGTTCTTAAGTTTTCTGTTGTCTTTAAGTATCATGTTTTTGTACTCCATGTCAAAAAATATATTTGACTGGTAGTTTTATCTCTCTTTATGACATAGGGGCTTCTATTTCCCATTCTTCTTCTACGCAGCTTCTTCACGTATGATTTAAATGTAGTTCCGCAGGCGGTTAGTCTTTATTCCAAGGTGTACAAAAATGTAGGTTGAGGACCACTAACTTTATTAAATCTTTAATGCTTAAACATAATCAAAAATTAAAATATATTCTTCTAAGTGAACACAGAGTTAGATTAGACACAGGGATAAAATCTGCATGGTTTGATAAATATGGCTACGAGAATGTAGTTAGCGTCACGGGCATGCTAGAGGCTGGGATCTGGGGGCTTAGGCTGGGAGCCGTTTGATTCTCGAAGAGAGTAAACAAGTCTTAACACTTTTAGAAAGAGAAAGGACACATGCGTTTTTTGCGACACAGAATTATTACGGCATCAAATTATATCGGTAGAGCTCACCACTAAGATAAAATAAGAGAGAGAGACTGTTACAGACAGATTCAAGTATTTGTTCGTCCTTCGCAAGATAGTATCCAAGAGGAAGGATTTCTGTATGCATGACTGGTGTCCCACCACACCCCCCGCCACACGCCCTTGTGGCATTTTGTGGGGCATTGTGTCGATGTATATGTGAGGAACATTCTTGAATTTCGCGTATTCATGAAAATAAAACCATATTTATACCGAAACCGCAACCTTAAGTTGTCTAAATATTTCAAATCGATACGTGAGTACACATTTATGGTGGCGGGCCTGGGAGCAATCATTCTTGTTTATGCTCTACGCTCATTTTAATAAGGGTTCCTAGTCACCAAAAAGTAATAAAAAATCCCAACAAAATTGTAAATTTTAGTTAAATATTTCCTTCAAATCACTTTACATGGCTACTAATGAAAAACTATAGTTATTTTGCGTTCTGTGATCAAAGCAAACTATATAGGAGATTGAAAGAGATTTTTTTTCTCTCTCACTTAAGTTGTGCCCGAGGGGTCATTCTTCTACTGAGTATGTCATTTATCACCTCGTATTGTCAGTTAACCAATAGTCACAATTGATTACTGCACTCATGCTTTATACTTACACCCGATATTGGCGAATTGAAGTTTTATCTGCAGGAAGAAAACCCTGGTGATTTATTAGCTTTAAATTGGTTTCAAAATTGCTTAGGTAAATGGATTTTTTAACAATTTCACAAAACTTGGGCTGATTAGGATCCCTTTTTTTCCTCAGATGACAGGCTTGGTTATCGAATGTGCCATCAAAGTAATGGGATTATTTGAACTATGATTCATTGCTATAGGATCTTAAGCGTAGTGAGTTTCACGAATTATGTTAACTATTTGGAAAATGTCTTTGATTCATAAATTGTTGAAAATTTATGTTCGTAACAGTTTAAAACTTTAGCTTCAGAAATCTGAACAGAATTTTTCATTAAAAACGTTATATTGGTAAATTGAATGTCACTTTCGATTGATGGTAGGATGACATTTTTAATCAATACGAATTTATTATTGAACGAAAGAAATTATGCCATAAATACACAATAATATTTTTATTTACAACGAACCAATTTTTCTTAGAACGAAAAATTCATTACGCTGGTGCAATACAAGATACTCTTGTCCTTTTATTGATATTTTAATCACCCTTGTCAATAACAGCTTTTCTCGTATGCGTAGAAAAGCATATCAGACTTAGATACCGTTGTATATGTACCTGTAGTTTTCACTATGCAAATTATTTGATCTATTTAGTTTAACTCAAAATGGAGAAAAATTAAATTTTCGGTGTTGCATGTCCGATTTTAAATTACACTGATACTTCCTGTTGGTGGCTAGCAGGATACAATATAGAAGTAGGATTTATTGTCAAATAAAATATGATATTACTTGCTTGTCGATGGCATTTTAGCATCGAATTTCTCCCGCTTAATTTTCTCTCGCCTTAATTGTTGTATTATATAGCATGTTTTTCTTCCAAAGCTTACCTCCGCTTCCTGAAATCGCGCGACGCAATCAAATAAACAGTAATTATTCTGCTAGCTCAAATGCAAATATAACTTATGAATGAGCGATTTCACGTGTGGGCGTTCTTGCTAACCCTAAGCATTACAAGTTATCCTTTCCATTCATTTGATCACCATCATGTCATTAAAACTCGATACCCGTGACATGTACATCACGTATGATGGTTAAGATGCATGACAGAGGTCAACTCACTTAGCACTTGGAAAGAAAACACTCGTTTCACTCATTAGTAAATCAATATCACATATTGCAATATCATTATCACATATTGTGACAGTAATTGTAAGGTCTTTCTGATAGAAAAAGGATAAGTGGTATGAATTTGCAACCCCTTAGAGTGAGTGAAAAATCCTTGAAGGAAAAAAGGAGTTCTCGACAATAGTTGAATGGGAATAGGCTGAACAATAATACGTTTCTTTACTTCTTCTCGCAAAATACAACCAGTAATCCGACACTGCAATAAACCTTACTTCAATTCAGCATACTTCTCCCTTCAGCCATCCTACCCAACATGTATATTTTATTTCTTACCAATTACTTGACCCCTCTTTCACAGTCTTCAACATCCCATTGCCAATGAGAATGCTCTGCTACTTTGGATGTAACCCAATAATTCCTCATCCTTCCACACCAAACTAGCACTTCCTCGTTTGTTTTCCCTCTGTCTACTTCACCTTTTCCATCTTTCTGCACAACCACATTTCATAAGCCTCCGAAGTACGCTTATGATCTTGATTCAGCGACCATATATACACCCATACCAGTAATTACAAATCGTATGAGCTTAGAATTAACACGGGGGAATAATTTAAGTCCCATATTATATTGTTAGCCGAGAATATAACGAAAAGTTAAAGGGAATTAACTGCCAAAAAGAGAAATTTTAAGAATCTTTCTTTTTCTCTCTCTGGGTTTGTGTCTCCAACGCTTATGATTATTGGCTGAGAAAAATGTAACTATCTGAAAAATGAATTATAGGAGTAAGTAAATTATCACCAATTATTTCAATGACTGCTAGCCTAAACACCTCCTACTGCCTCTTTATTAATTTTCTCAAAGTAATGTAAAGCATAAAGTGTAGATGAACACGGACTGCATACCGATGTGTTCATGCACACGTAATTCCGTATCCTTCTCACTGTAAAACTCATTGTACACAAAAATTACCGGGACTGTAAGCTTGAATGGCACTAAATAATAATTAAAAAAATAAATAAATAATAATAAATTTAAATAAATACATAATAATAAAAAATAGAAATAAATTTAAATAAATACATAATATTTCTTATAATAAAATTTAAAAAAAACACCACACACACACAAAAATTTGAAACAAATAATAAAATAAATAAAAAATAATAAAACAAACTTACAACCACTCGATCATTAGGGCGAGTTACGAAATAACTGTCACTCTCGTGAATCGCATTCACACACACGCTCAGGGTATGCAAGGATCCCTCCTATGTCAGTGACCCGTCAATCACACAAATAAATGAAAATTATTAAAGGATGTAAAGAAGCAAATCAACTTACGTGAATACACAGTCACTCAATCACTCAGGTATGCTCGAAAACATTGACCTTTGTGATTCACAAATACTCACACGTTCAGGGTTTACCAGGATTCCTCCTATGTCAGTGACCCGTCAATCACACAAATAAATGAAAATTATTAAAGGATGTAAAGAAGCAAATCAACTTACGTGAATACACAGTCACTCAATCACTCAGGTATGCTCGAAAACATTGACCTTTGTGATTCACAAATACTCACACGTTCAGGGTTTACCAGGATTCCTCCTAGGCCAGGGACCCGCCAATCACACGAAAATAACTAAACGGAAAATAAGGGACTTCGGTAAAAACGCAATCACTCAATTACTTAGGTGTACTTCAAGTTTACGGTCCCGGTATTTTTTGTTTTCATTGAATCACGACCGTAGCTATCTATGTTCCTTGTATATTTAAATTGTAAAACTCATTGATTAAAATGGCATCTTCCTTTTAACTTTAACCTTCCTACAAACTCTACTAACATACAAAGAAGGATCACGTGATTTTAAAAAAATAAGACTACATTATCCTATGATAATAAAGCTACATGTTCACGATGGAATATTCTGGGGCATATATTTACTCACTCAAGAGTTTTTAACAAGGAAATTCGTGGAGTGGAAAGGGAGAATATGATTAGACGAGGATTGACCTTCGCCATTCCTTTCTCCGAGAACCACTATGAGTTAGCGAGGGTCCGACAAAACGATTCAGATCAAAAAAAAATTTGAACTAAAATGAAATTAAAATATTTCAATTCTCTCCTCACGTTTTGCACATTTAAAGGGAAAAAAGGTGTTTTTAAAGGTGGATCGTTTGGCTTGGATACACATTTACGGAGCCTACATGAACTCTTGGATTAGTTGTGTTTAGGAATCCACGCCATCAAGGAAAGATTACAAAAAAGTACTTCGAACTGACTTACTGTATTTTTAGAAATACCTTCGAAATATTTTATAGTACCTATTGTTAAAAAAGGGGCATTGTTAAGTCATACAGTACTTATGGTCGGCCATAATTCAAATAATCGTGAGAGTAATGAATCCACATTATTCACGAAAGCAGATCATTATGATTAAAGGCACCAACCGTTTATTTGAGAGTGCACTGCGGCGGCCATATTTCACCCGAGCGAGCTCGGTAAACGCGCCCCTAAGCTGATTTAATATGCTCTACGCGACGATGCGTGGCAGGGAGGTGTTCTCCAGCCCCGAAGGCCTTCCCCAAATGCGTCCAAAGGCGGAAGAGCTCCGGAATCATAATGAGATCGGGGCGACTCCATGGTTTGAATAAAATCCGTTAGAGAAAGGCTTTTCCGGCTTTTAAACTCGCCATCTGTGACTTGTGATGCTTCGAGTAGGAGAGGAGGAATGGAGTTAAGGTGTGGGCAAGTCGTTGGAAGGACGAAAGTATGAAGACATGGGGGTCAGGTTTGATGTACGAGACGGATGGAATGATTCTTAGCGGCAGGAGAAGGTTTTTAATTTAATTGTTAGAGAAGGAATGCAGGCATCGTGATTTCGACCCTTCACCATGAAAACAATTAATCCTAACACTGGAAATGTTCACAATGAGAATGTTAAGGGCGCCATTAGTTCACTTGGTGTTTTAACAAGAAAATTCTCCAAGTGGAAAAGACTCATAGACTTGGCGATATTTCAACTTTAATAATTCATTCTGTGAGGGTTTTACACGGAAATTCAGAGTGGTAATATTCATGAAATTTTTGGGAAACTAGGAATGAAAAATATTTCAGTTATCCCTCCACATATTGCAGTCACACACTACATTTAAACATAAGAATTTTTCATTGTGGATGGGAAATAACCTCGTTGTACAGATGAAAATGAATTATATTTTTTTCGTAAAATTAAATATAAGTCCAATAAAATAATTTCTGGCGTGACTTGGTGAAAAATCTTCATATTGAAATTTTAAAATTAAACAACTTGGCTTTTCCACTTGAAAATTTTTTTTTAATATTCACCACTTAGGTTTCGTTATGGTATCATCGTTATGATCAGGTTTGACCTGATGACGTTATACCAACAATTTGGGTGCAATGGAGCCATTTGTGACAATGGCTCCATTGTTCCCAAAGATCTTTCTGGGAAATTGTTTTATAAAGTACGCCTTTGGAGACTATTATTGCAACTGGGACCTTTTCCAAATATCTTAATACAAATTTATTTGCCAATTATTTCTTTTACAATGATCACTATTCAAGACTTTTGCTAATTCAATCTTTCATAAACTATAACTCGACGTTAACGCTCATTTGTTTTTCATATCCATAAACACAAGCATTTATTCACCATAATCCTCACTATTGATATTTTTGAAGATCCAAATAAAACTCATACGAGAACGTTTTCATCTTTCCCGATTGCTGCACATGATATATAGCTTTCATTTTACGAGACTTCCACCGAGAGAGTTCTTCAAGGGTGGACTAGTTAACGAAGGGACATGACCTAGGGAATTCCATTCCGTTTTCAGGAACCCGGGGAAAGAGTAAAGGACACGAGACCGATTCTCAATGTCTTCTCATGAGACGAAGAAATAAAGAGGAATTTTGGAAAGGGCATTAGGGAACGATAAGAAAGAGGGAAAAGGAAACGAGAGATTTCATTTCGCAGGGGGGGACGGAAGCCTCTTGTAGACTCTCTGGAGGGTTTTTAGAATTGCTCACGATGGCATAGGACGATTAATGAGCGTAAATTTTCCATCGGCTTCCCGTGGGAACTTTACTTCTGTCTTATCCTCCCTTTGGAAATCAAAAGTTTAAGATTCATCAGCGCTCGAAGGGGGTCCCGTTTCTCAGTCTTTCCGGCAAAACGATTTGCCTCTTTCCAACAATGCTCCCGAAAATGGGACGAAGAGCAAGGTCACCAGCGATAAAAACCTACCTCAAAGAACCTTTTAAAAAACACCTCAAGTTATTTTTGAATCTAATGGACCAAGTTTGTCCAGCTAAAAAAACTACACTAGCGTTTCGTGCAGTTCGTCTCTAATTATGTTGACTATCGTTGCCTTATTGTAAGCTTAGTAGAATATTCAGGGGCACATTTGACAATTAATCTACGAGAAGTTTCTCCAGTAAAATTACAGGGTGCTCAGTGACTTGACCCTACGATCACATTAAAGAGAAGATAGCAAAATAAGTATACGAGAAGAGATATAACTTCGGAGGAGACTTTCATAAGGTGTGTTGGTCGGTTTGGTGATTGGCTAAAACTAGCCTTAGCCAGCATTTTCACCTGCTAAAAGATAAATTTTTAAATGTGATAACAAACCTAACATCTTTTAAGTAAATAAAATTTAATTCAATGAGTGAGGTGAGGATGGATCCTTCAAGTTAAAAAAAAAGTTTTCGTTATTTCTTAAGTCTTACAATTGGACAAATTGTTTTCTACTTGAATCCGCTGCACTTTTATTAACACATTGGTTCTATGAAATAAGTAATTAAAATTTACAATATCAACACTAGTGTGTTTTACCTTTGACAGATTTCAAGATATTGCGGAAGATGCCGCGACAGTAACTATTAACGGAGTCTACATGACAAATCACATCGATGACTCCATCAAAAGTTACCGTCATCTACATCTACATAATAATACCCCGCAAGCTACCGCAAGGGTGTGTGGCGGGGGGTGTTAGGTCACCACCCAAAAAAAGGAAAAAAGAAAAACCGCATTCAAAACTAACACATGCATGCAAACCCAAATCCACAGTTGTGCATACATTCATGGAAACATCCTATCGTTTTACACGCATGCAAATACACATCTACCTCCTTTCACTCCACAAGCATGCAAGTACATATGCTTAATTATAGCAAATAATTGTACCTTAGGATGCAGCAAGAAATTTATCCAAGAGCGTGGAAGGTCGATTTAAGTAAGTAGCAAGGTGAAATACCACCACCACAAGAACGTGCAACAAAAACGCTCTCCTACCCAAAGTGAGGAATTTGGCCCAACACTGCAGGTAGGTGGAGGGCTCCCCCACGGAGAGGGACAAGGGATGGAAGGGGAAATTTAGGGTACCAAAAGCAGAGCAAACAATACTGTAAACAGCACTACGTTACTTAATGGCATTCCAATGCGGTCATGCGGGAAGGGTTTTGACACAACACACAGGAGGTTAGTGAAAGTGCATGCAATTGAGCATAAGTAATTGTTACCTAGACGCCGAGGGTGACAAGTGGCATTTTTGTTATCTACGAGTGTAACCCTACAGTTTTTATCCCATATTGTCCGTGGGAAGAAGGATTCCTTGAGTCTGCTAGTTCTGGCTCCATTTCCCGAATTTTGTACACATGATCCAAGCGACCAATGTATGTTGGAGTGCGAATAATTTTCGAGACCTCGGTGCTGAAACATGCGGATCTGAATTTATTTAGTAAGTTTAACCTAGTATTGAGTCGTCTTTCTTCCAATGATTCCCATCCAAACTCCATTAGCATTTCAGTGTCCCTTTTCGTTTTATTTTAACAATTTTCCACAAAATGATCTGCCCGGCGTTGGACCTTCTCAATTTGCCGAATGAGGCCTTTTTCACACGGATCCCATACGCTACATGCATATTCTAAATGAGGCCTTACAAGAGCGTGATAACAACGTTCCTTGACCTTGGAGTCACTTCTGCCAACAAAGCGTCTAATAAATCCTAATTTCAAGAAACTGTAACAGTAACTTTTAACGGAGTCACCCGCTATGTGTGCATTATAATGCAACCATTTCAGAGAGTAAAAATCATTCGCCTTGACCGGGATTCGAACCCGGATCCCTCGATATCCGGCCGAGTGCTTTAACCACTTAAGCTACCAAAATTTCACGGTAGCTTAAGTGGTTAAAGCACTCGTCCGGATATCGAGGGATCCGGGTTCGAATCCCGGTCAAGGCGAATGATTTTTACTCCCTGAAATTGTTGCATTATAATAAATCCTAATTTTTTATATGCTTTCCCGCAGACTTTAGGTATATGGGTCCCCCAAGTTAAGTCTTTAGTGAGTGTAACACCTACGTATTTCACCGTATTAACTACTTCAAGGTCAACTGCAGCTAATTTGTAAACGAATCCCGTGGATCTGTCGTGGCATCTCCCGCAGTTTATTAGAACTTGTCAAAGGTAAGCACAATTAGTGTTTAAAATTGGCTTTAACCTCGTCGATTGTGGCGCATCACGCACGACTGCGAATACCTGTAACATTGTAATTACGGAATATCGTCAAAATATCTTATTCATTTACAATTTCCTAAATAGGAGAAGTATTTATGAAAATAAATAATGACGAAATTCGTGAGCGCAAGGCACGCATGAGGTAAAGGAAAGTAGTGAAAATATTGTTACTTAGCTTAAGTTTTGGCTACTAGTGTCATTAATTGTGCCTTAAAAAACGAACCACTAATGTTACAGTAGCATAATTTTCGTTGCATGAATTAGCATAGAGAATTATAATTGTAGAAGGTGTATAGTTGCTTTGGGCAAAGAAGCTTTCATGGGGAGGAGGGAGCTGTTGATAGGGGCGTTTAGTACGAATGCTAAGGAAATTCTCATTAAAACTTTGATACGGAGCGTGAGGATGTACACCACGAATACATGGTCGTTGAAACAAAGTCGTGGGAGATAAGACGTAAAGAAATAGGCGTCGAATGATGAATTAAGAGCTGCAGTTTTGAAGAATGATGCAAAAGGTAAAATGGAGAGAAATAAAAAAAAAACAAAAAAGTGTTAGGCATAGCAGGGGAGAAGAGTGGATTTTTGGAAGAGATCTAAATGAAACAGGTAAGATGGATACAGAGAATTTTGATTAACGACAGACTGTTGAACATTTTGATAGAGATAGAGAGAAGGACCCTAGACAATCGAGGTAGAGGCCGAAAAAAGATAGGGATGTTGGGCGGCATTAAAGGAGGTAGAGAATTTATGTGGAATAAAAGAAGTGTTCATTTGTAGGGGTGGTTGTCAGGTGGTGTATTGCTAGGCTAGACATAAAATTGCAGCGGTGTTCAGTCGGTGCCTATTCAAAAGCTATCTTAAAAGGTAGACTATATAATAAATATGTTACAATTTTATGCCCATGCAATCTCTTGCGTAACCATGAACTTTGTTTCATGTACTGGATTGGCTCCTGACTTTACATCTTAATTCACGCCCATTTCACGTGTATTAAAAACATTCATCAAAACTTATGATAAACATTAAAAATAAACATGAAATCACAATGAAATATTAAAATAACTTCAATCATTTAAAAAGTTTATAATTTTATTATTAATAAATTATAATCAGGCGGTGTCTTCAATCAATTTCCATTCATTTGTTGTCCCACTATCGCTAATGACTACCTCTCTTAATATCTTCGTCAAATCGTCCATTATTTTGAAAAAAAACTTCAGATTTCGTTCATTCATACTTATTCTCTCCAAAGTTATCACTCAGTCATCTCTGACTCGTTTCTGGCCCTAACTCACGTCATTTGTCATAATGAATTTTCTGTCGCATCTGGTGACATCAAAAGCGAAGATATTTATTATGGTGTTGGAATATCAAAGAAAATTTTATGAAAACTAATGATTAAATTTACGGTTTTCATCAAAAATTCCGCATGCTTATTCTTTCTATTTTCATCCCTCTGAAATCGTCTTCTTGCAGCGTTCGACATATCTACAATCTCATCCCGCTTGGGTCGAGCTTTCTTGCAAAGACGAGCTCTCCTGTTCTCCGTTTGTTTATATAATTGAACACTAAACGTGAGCCAGGGGGATACTGCATTAACATCTTAGGCGGGTGATTTAATTATTTATAATCTTATGCAATCAGAGGTTAAGGCATACACAGCAAAGGTAAAGCTACACTTTTAACCGGAGACACTTTAAAACAACCGTTAGAACGTGAAGTGTATTTGGATATCTTCTTAGTTACAAGAGTGAGGATATGTTTCAACATAATTCAAAGTTTACTGTGTTATTTAACTCAATGAAATACCTTGTGTATATATATATATATATATATATATATATATATATGTAATGGGTCGCGGTGGTCTAGCGGGTAGGGCGTTGGACTACTGACCGGAGGGTCCCGGGTTCGATTCCCGGGCAAGGCACTTTGGGCACCTGCAGCTCCACCCAAGCTAGTTGATTTTTCGGGTACCAGATCTTCCTGGGAAACCATAACCGGCACAGGGAAAGGAACTGCCCCCCCTACCCTGATGTGTGAATATTCACACGCCGTATAGGGCTTAGTACATGGGTGAGCTCTACCATCACCGATTAAAACCGACCTTCGGGTTGATTCCTGTGTTTGTGGTTTTTTTTATATATATAATGTAAATTAATAAAAAAAGAATGAAAATCAAATTCCTAGTATGCGTGAGAGACGGTAGAAGTAGATATTTCATTAAGTTGAGAGTAATCAAAATAATATTTATCCTTCACCTACCTCGGGATTTAAATACCTTGGAAAGGAAGGAACTGAAGGAATATGAAGTAGAGAATAGTTTACAAGGATGCTTACTGGGGAATGTACAAGGAGGCCACTACATTATACTCGTACATGATGCACGAAGGAGATGTCGCCAAAATGAAGAAAGTATTGCACGAAAAGATACGCTTGTCGCTACAGGTGAGATGTATTGGCTATTGGAGAAGTACCATCGAAGAATAGATATTAAATATTATTGACTTACATATAATATGCGGTGTGGGGTCTGACGATATTTTGAATCACGTTAGTTAGGACTTAAAGAGTACCGTATTGCGTAGTGTCAGGGTCCATCAAAAACCTACCATAAGTTGGTGGAGTACTACTAATAATTATTCTCCTTACAAATAGAGTTTTTAATTCGAATACCTTTATTCCCCAACGTAGATGGAAACAGGTATGCTAGGTGTGTAATCACTTCCTTCCAAGTGCCCTAGCACTAGCCAGCTGGGTATCCTGTACATAGATACATGGGGATAAAGCGATTGAGCTCGTTTTTCGTTCAAAGGAAGAGCATTCCGATTACTCGGACGCCCGATTCCGACACCTACTTGGAAATTGGGATTCTTCCAATGCCGGACGGAATTGCAAATTCCGTTGGAATTGGAGCTGTGGTTTTAAAAAGATCTAATTTGAGAATATTGACCGGAATTCAGCAATATGGTGGAGATTTCACCAAGGGATCTTTGAGCTTTAAGTGCAGCAATAGACCCAAAGGCAGTGAATAGCTTTGAGATGAAATGGATTGATTTTGACATGATATTTACGTCTGGCGATTTCTGATTAAAAGGCGAATAATATTAGCCAAGGGAATTCAGAAAAGTTGAAGAGGTGTACTTATTAAAACGTTTTTTGAGTCGTAAAGAGAGATTAAATTAGAATTAATTAGAAATACATGCAAGGATAAGCTGTAAAGTTTACACATTCCGGTTGTATTTCCCCCCTCGCTACCAAGTTACGATTCAAGTGAAATGTGATTAACTCAAAGCACAAACGGGGTTGTAAATTTTTGAGAAAAAATTGTACTTAATTTCTCATTAATTGAAATAACTAATAATCATTAATGATAAATGAACTACATTTATCATAATTTTTTAATTATTTGTAATAAATACCTAATTTTAAAAGCAGCAAAAGTATATCACAGAGTACTGTACTGATTGCAAGCTAAGAAATCATGGAATCAAAACCTGAGAAATTATTAATTAAATCTTTTTTTTTAATTACAGAAAAGGTTATTGAATTCTTGGTTAAATGCGACTCGTGAAAACATTGAATGCTGTAAACAATGAACATGTTTTTCATTTTTTACAAAAAGATATGACCCTGCTCCGTAAAAATTTAGCGATTGCAACCTAAGTTGTCGCATTTCTTTGGAAATTCTTATCGCGAAAAAATACCATTTAACTGGGATGAGAACATGATATTTAATATTAAATATTAAATTTATGAAAGAGATGCCAGCCACCGTAACATTTTTTCAGGATAAAAATAAGCACTAAAATATAATAAATTACACAACTGCCAATATGCGAGGAAAAATTACTTGAGCTCTGTTACGTCTCGCACAAAAATCCTATGAGACGTTTTTGAAGCATTCAATAAACAAATCAACTAGTTTTGAGGCAGTGAAGCTCATTTCTACAAAGTTTGGATACGTAGATTACAGGTAAGCTGAGTCTCATATAACTAACCGACTTTTGCGCTTAAGACGAGTAAGTTGAATGTTATTTATCACCTAATCTACTGCCAACGTGGTATTTTTGAAAGTATACAACTGAGCGTTAGACTGCGTAAAAAATGAACAGATTATGGAAATTACTGAGATTCTGTAGGAAAACAACGTCGTCGAAGGAATTTTAAGGTTAGATGAACGTAGTCGATTAAAGTTTTGGTGTTATCGAAACTTGTAGGGATAAAGACATATCAAAGAATTTCCCTCAAGGATAGTAAAATTCATTTGAAAAAGATATATTTTATAATATTATCCGTCGCAATAAAATTAACAATGCCCCCCTCTCTAGATAACACGTCTTCGTCCACGTCGTTCACCACAAACATCCTAAATTTATATGGCAAGTGAACCTGGGATACGAACCCTTAATGTCGCAAGGAAAAAAGGGAAGCGCTTACAAAAGGAAATGGAAGATGGCGATAAATGTTTTTATTGCAATTCATATGGTGATCAATCTTGTTTTTAAAATCGCGAATCACTTGAAGAAGTAATTACATTCTAGCAGATCCAGAATAATTTATTTCTTTCATTTCATCCGAAGACCAAAAATGTTCCTATACGGGTCGCCATAGGTTTGTGGATTCGATTTATTATGATTTGAATTAATTATTCTAAACTCTGCTTTTTAAGAAGCGCAAGGCGTCAAAACGTTTTCAAATGTGTCCGTTAAAATTATGAAAATTTGAATTAATATTTGCGTACTACCCGCAGGCCCTTCGACCTTTCGTTTTCCGACTGACGAGCGACACGTACTTGTTCCTCCAAATACGACCTATTCTCTTCCCTTCCTCACCACAGAACCCTGACTTCATTTCAGCTGTTTTCTTCATTCTGGCCGTTCTATCAAATTCCAGAAACGGTCACCGTCCCCGTCAACAACGTGTACCTGCATGAAATGCTTTTGCTAACATCTACAACCGATTACGACGTCAAATGCCGAAGCCTGTGTCCCGATTAAAAAAAATATTTTATTCATATAAAAATAGTGACGGTAAAGTCACTCAATTAACCTCCGTTATAATTTTAAGGATTTTTAATACTGCTGGTGGCATCAAAAGCTAAGAAGGTAACCCTTTCTTTCTCTAAAAATATTAGCCTCTCGCTCATCCCATGACCGAAATATTATAAATATTATTAGCAGCAGTCTACCAACTTAGGAAACGTTGCTGATGGACCCTGGCACTACACACTAATGCACTAAGTTCTGACTAAATTGAGCACAATATTTTCTATACTCCAAAATCTCCAATTGAAATGATTCATTATTCACCTCTATACATGTTTAATATTTTACACTGTTATTTCCATCCAAAATATCTTTTATATTTTCCATAACACCAAAATTTCCCCTCTCTCTTGCTTTCCCAATATTATCCTCCCTGCTGCAGTATTCAGCATCGAATTGATCCTCAGGGTTTCCTGCATCCCAACATCTATAACCTTATTCCCGCGCGGCTAGATAATATTTCAAAGGGATTTTTACAATAACCCAAAAACATATTCTTCACTCGTGGCAATTTTACAAAAGCCTATTAGGTCTACCACAAACTATCCATTTACTCAATTAACACTTTTTCCTGTGAGTCTTTAATACTGGCAGTATTGCATAAATTTTCTCTAAGTAATGCGGAAGGAAATATCATTTTCAATTTCCCATTAATTTGTTCTAAAAGCCGATTATTAAAGATGACTCTTTCAAAAGGGACGTTCTTCAAATGCGTGTCTTATATAAAAGATTAGAGATTGCTCCCACATTTGTTCTAATTTACTGAATTCAATCTATTCCTTCAAATTTACTTATGATGACAATTCCTTTCCTTATCTAATTCTCCGAAAGTTCACCATTACACATTTATTTAATTCTATTCCCACGCATTACACAATTGGTTGCTATCGCTTTAATCGTAATTTAAGAGTAATAAATCATAATATTTGTTCATCATTTCTAGTTTCATGCTAAATAATCAATTTTTTGATATTATATTAATAGAGGGATATTTCCTCATTCTGAAAATATCTTTCTCCTCAATAACGTTAAAGTTAAAACTAGTGCGTCATCCTGTGGTGTATACATTTCCGAACACGCTAAAAACTCCAAAATTGCATTAAATTTAGTATTCCTACTCTTTAATAATAATCCACCTCTAATCAAACTTCTGTTATTAATTTAAAAGCGTGATTTGGACATAGTACTCGACCTATCAAGTAGATCCCCAAGTAGTTTAGCAAGTAAACAAGTCAGTTCCGATTGTAAACAGAAATGGGGCTGTAACAAATTGTCCTTCTCCCACATTAATTCATTATTTCATGCATGTAAAATTTTGGCATGTCAAGATAAGCATACGTAAATATCCATTACATGCGGTAGATACCAATGCCCCTTGAATGTGGTAAAAATAGAGGGAAAGATAATGAGGAACGACTGGGTCATGAAAGAATAAGGATTAGATGCACGGGAATGAACATCTGTGTAACTTATGCGTTGGGTATGAAAGAATAGTGGCCCGCGTCTTTGGTCATGCAGAAAGAATAGATGAGGGTCGAATCAACAAAGAAATACTACTTCTCTTCTAAATAAGAGAAGAGTAAATGATTTGCAAGGAGTGGGTAGACACTCAATCGCAGATGAGTAGTTGATAATTATAATAATTTTAACAGGAGTTAAAAAACACCCGAGTGTTGGCGATAGAAGAGACAAGCGAGACAAGAATATTAGAAGTTTCGGATAAAGAAGATAATTTATGAAAGTATGAATACGACAAGGGCAAAAGAATGCAGAAAGATAGTGCCGCTCTGAAAAAAATCAGTGAAATTTATTAATTTATCTGAAACCTAAGATCCATTATTTTACTAAGCACAATCTGAAAAGGCTAGACATCAGTATGTGAATGGACTTCAGACAAGCCGATTCTTATGATTTTATTAGTTTAGAAGGAGCTAAACTATCAACTTCCGTAAATTTCACTGCCAGTCATTCGATAATTAGTTGTTTGAGGGATACAGCTTTACTTATTTTCCCTTTTGTCTTTGCAAGATTAGATTTTCCTTATACTTTCTCTATCATTTCTATAACTACTTACAAAGGTATGGTAGGGGATGGCCGAATATTTTTGGTAAAAATTTAAAGAAATCAGGAAACATGGAAGCAGATCCATTCAGTGGAGATGGAATACCAAAGAATGTGATATAGAGGGAAGAATTTGGAGAAAGCCAGAAGGCTGGAAATATTTTCTGAACTGATTTTATAGTTACATGAAAGGGCATAACAGTATGGACATGTTTAACATCGTATAATGAGGTATTAAGAAGTCTACCAGTACTTATTCCCTAGATCCATCAAAAGCATGGCTTTATCGGCACACCACTGTTAATAATAATTACTTGATAGAAGTTTGGTTGCAATTTCTCATAATTATTAGCGTGGCATTCTCATTTGACTTTACCTGGGAATGCATTTTCCATAATTTACGTATATATTTTCTCTTATTCAAAACTTTCAAAGTTTATCTAGTCTCTTAGTCTCTAGCCTAGAATCTTATTTTCCCTCTCCTTTTCTAACTCACAGTCTTCCATTGCCATAACTGATTTTAAAATTTAATTTCCATTCATTACGTAATGAATAAAATATGCCTTTTTTAAGTTTCTCTCAACAACTTGCTCATGTCCCTACCAATTACCCACTTTTTAAATCCATCCTTCTCTACACTCTACTTTCAAGAGCTTATTTTAAAATCAGACATAAATATTATTTGCGACCTTAACGTCACTGTAACATAATGCAGTTGTTTTCTTGGTATTGGTCCGTCACGTATAAATATTCACAGATCATGACTCGTATACAATCCATGCATTTATTATGATGACTTCCAAGAATCTTCTCTGTTGGTTTTGAGAGATGGTAATCCATTTCTTTTATTTCTTTCGAGATTCTTACCTATTCTATAGACGTGACTTTCGAAGAATGCAAAAAAATATTTCACACGTGCTTGTTGAATATTACTGTTAACAGTGAATTACTAGGAAAAGGGTATAGTAAGGCATCGGTGGGAAATATGTTGCTTGGTTACGTACTTAACACGGATCCACATTCCTTCGGCTCCATTCGGCAATTCAATAATTACATCAATATTAGGATAAGGTATATTTACTCAGAGGCACAGCGTTTCCCATCTTATTCGAAAAATAATTTTACATATTTCATTAAAATATCACCGGATCTGGAATTCATGAAAAATATACGGGCTCACGAGGCGGGGAAATTATTCTCTTTGATCAATTTTCTGGAAGCGAGCCTGTACCGGAAGATTTCTCTGTTTTAAAATATGACCTTCGGAATTTCTTTGGTGTCCTCGCTGATTCAGTATGAAATAACATTCTCACGTTACATTCGAAAGAGTCGTCATATCACGGAAACAAGTGAGAGGAAAGCAAAATAGGATTCCGCAGGGGGGATTTCTTAGAATTCCACCAAACTCCATGCTTACACTCATCTGTGTGAAGCTTACGTTCCAATATTTTTATTCTCTGAACACTGAAATATCAGAGGAAATATGGAGTTTCTGCCGGAGTAAAAGATGTAATGTAATTTAAAAGCTTAGGCGAAGACAATTAACACAGAAAAACTGATATGCTTTGAAGTATATCCTGCAACCTAAGCTTGGCTTCCGGTTTTAATCTACATCGTTGGTAGCATTGGGGGATCACTAGTAAAATGTTCAACTTCGCACTAGTTTTCAGGAATAAATCTGAAATCATTTCACTGTCGAGTGGAATCTGCCTTATTGTAACAAAACGTTTTCAGTCAATAGAAGAGAATCTTTAGACGCCTATACGAGAACTATTAGAAACTAGTCAACACATTCATGTTCCCACCTCATCTAGGCGGAGTCCCAGCTACATGATTGTAAATTACGCTCAAAAGTCAACGTTTCAGGTCAAAATGGTGGAAACACTCCAATTTCCTCAGATTTATCCCTTGATAAAAACGCTGAACTGAGGCAGTGAATCTCCTTTTTACAACAAAAAATCTCATGCTAAAGAATGAACGATTCGCGTGTAGAATAGTTTATTTTCATAAAATGAAAGGATATTTTTAACCCTGGAAATTTATTTGATTATTTTAAAAAGGGAATAATTGATCCTTGCATCATATTTCAAACACCCAAACTAAGTCTCTTTAAGCTTACTTTTCTGACAATACACTTTTAAATAATTCTCAATGAACGAGAGCTGTGCACTAAATATAGTCATATATTTTATTCGAATAATTTTTTTGGCATAAATTTGAATTATTTATATACTTGTAGCTCATTATTTAATTCGTGTTTTGTACAAATTCCATTGATTCAAATCTTTTTATTCTCAGAGGTAGCTATTGCAATTTATAATTTTCAGTTCACCTACGCCTGATTCTGGAGGTGATAAACGCCTTCAAAGAATGTATTCACCATATATTGACGAACAGGATGAAGTCACATTGACCTATGTCTGGACTATAGAGGGAATGAGGAACATACCTTGTATTAATTTCTGCGAAACTGTTACCGATGATGCAATACTGAAGTCAAATCAGTAAAAATTGTGGCGCATATGCAATAGAAATTAAGTCAACAATATAATATATAATTTAATGTTTTCGCAAAACGTTACGGCAATTAAAAATACTCGGTCACTCATTAATTAAAAGCATTAGTTGGACGCATTTCACAGAAAGGGACAGCTATCGTTTTTAAAGAGGCCGTTTCATGAAAAATGTTTTTTCACGAGAAGCGAGGTGGAGTTTTGGTAATCATACCAATTTCAAAAATATCTCGCAAGAATTTTATCATGTGAAATGGGAGAGAAAGTTGAGGGTAAATTTCGACGACATTTTCAAATAGATTTATATTTATTTTATAAATTTATACTGCGCTAAATTTTATTGTGGCATTTCCAGTTATTACAATCCGTGCGAACATTAATATAATTCCAATTATCATTAGTTTATCCAAATAAAAAAGTATTTCTATTCCAATATTTAATAAATCCAAACGCAATAAACAAACTGGAACCTCATTACAATTTACAAGTATGAATTTCGAAAACTCTACCCAAGATAAAAATGCCGATGGCTGGAAACAAATCCAACATTCCCTTTATTTTAATTGCCTGCAACAAGATCGCCTTGTATTTTACAATTTTGTGATACTGTAACTTATTCTATATAATAAAATCTTCCTACAAATGTTATTGATCTGTTTATATTTTTTAACTTGTGAGAATGTGCATGGTAAAGCTCTTGAATCGAGTATATATCATTCAGGAACAGTGAGTATGGGAAGTTTTTTTTGAAAAGCGTGGACCAAAAATGTATCTAAACCTCTCGTCTAATGGATTGAGTTTTCAACCAATAACTGAAGGTTCCCAAGTTACAATCGTGAGTTCTGTTGATAAGGGAAAATCCCATCCAACTTTCAAGTGGCTCGATTTTGTGTGGACCAAATTTTCGTTGAAAAACCAGTGCGACCTTTTATTTAACAAAACACTTGGGTTCAGGATAAGATTACTTCCACGCTCACAAATAAAAACAAATGATCGCGTTAATCACGGCGTTTTTATTTTAAAAAATGATATAACTCTGAGGGTTTGGACGATATTTGAATCATTCAACGTTTAAATAAGCATCATGGGTTAATGATTACCGGAAATGATTTCATATTTAACGCTCCAAAGAATTTAATACAATTTTTCGAGTGACTCTTCACTGTTTGGAGGACCTGTTAAAAAAACAAGTCGGGTTATAACAGCAAGTGGCGGAAACTATAAAAGAAATATATCCTCGACAAGGAGAGAGGATTTCCTGTGCCAGACACGATCTCGCCGTTTTTTGGAGTGCGATATAACGTGCTTTCATCTTTTTTTACACTCGGGAACAGAAAAGGGGAATGAATGAAGGAACGGGGAAAACGGGGGGAGACCAAAAAATTTTAGATGGGAAAATAAAAGGGGAGAGAATGGGGCTGCGAGAGCGGTGCATTCAGAGAAAAAGAGACCTCCATCGGTGTGGGTTGGAAAATGTGGTGTTGATGTGAGTGAGAAAAATGGAAAAGGAAGAACGGGAAAGAGGAACGAGTTGCGAAGTATGAATGAAGGAGCGATGAGGAGAGAACGAAAGTGTGGAAGTTTGAGAGAATGAAACATATGTTCAGAGAAAGGCAAGGAGACACAGGTATTGTCGGTGGAGGTGGAGAGAATCCGACCTATTTTACAGTTATGAGTAAAGCAGAACTTGGCCATCTCCCAATAGCTCTCAGTACACCATATCTACATAACTTAATCCGTTTTGCACGCGGAGCGCATGGAAATGATGTAATTGGGGAAACATTCATGCCTATGGTGGTTTGGATATATAAGCCGTTCACTCATTTAGTGTATTAACGATAATTTGAAGAAATAAAATTGAAATAAAAAAAAAATGAAAACGATAGCTAACACCGACAACAGTAATCGCGAACAGTACTGAATTTTGATGAGAGTTCATGAGTGCACCAGAGAAGTGCGTGTGTCTGTGACGAAGAAAAGATAATACTTGCCAAACCTGAGCACCATACTCTTTGCAATAGATTTGGTATCCGACCATAATTCATATGACTATATTTTCTTAATTTAACCTTCATTCACGGTTTTAAGTGGAGAAATCGGTTTCTAAATATTATAATTAGTAGGGGGGTCTTCGATATTTTGATTACCATTTGGATTGTTGCAAAAACTTTGCACTTTTGCCTTGTTGTTACAAAAGGTGTGCATATGTCCCCTTACACTAAGTGTATGCATTCATTCCTATGACATCAGTCCTATGAAATACATGTAGATTTTGTTTCATCTATCTCGTTGTTTTAACTCGTCAGCATCACCATGAATTGCACATATGTGTGTATACACATTTATATGTATGTTTATGCATATACGAGGGTGGCTATTTATATATTTAGCCTTGACAACACTAAGTGCTTGACGTTTCCCTCTTAAAAATTTTGTCCCTTTTAACGGTAACTTTACTCAGAACATTTTGTCGTTTGAAAATAACTTGGGTGGTTTACAGGCTTCGTCCGGAAAATAAGTGCACTGAGCTCAGGAAAAAAAAATTATCACACTTTTACATATCTTAAGCTAATATTCCTCAAAATAGGACCCTTGTTAGTCGATACACTTGTTTCAGCGGCGTTCCCATTCCTGGAACGCTCCCGCGAAGGCATCATCGGGAACCTCTCGAAGACACGTCGTCATGGCCTCTTTGACGGCGTCCAAAGTCCCGTATCGCGTTCCTTTTAAACTCCTTTTATCTTCGGGAACAGAAAGAAGTCCGGTGGTGCCAAGTCCGGGCTGTAGGGCGGGTGCGGCAGCGTTGTCACGCCGTGCTTGGCCAAGAAGTCCGACACGACAAGCGCGGTGTGAGACGGCGCATTGTTGTGAAGCAGCCGCCAGATGTTTTTGATCGCTGGCCGGACGCGGGCGACTCGTTTTCGAAGCCTGTCGAGCACTTGGACGTATAATGCAGCATTTACAGTTTGTCGTTCAGGTACAAATTCGTAGTGGACGACTCCCCTTTTGTCAAAAAAGACAATGAGCATCATAAAATTATTTTCCGGACGAACCCTGTACAGTGATTTGAAAATTTTGTCTCTGTGAAAAAAAGGAGTTAACTCTTGAACAGTCTCATACGATAATTTTTGACTACTTTCGACGTAGATTATCAAGACAGGAGTGCATAGATCAACTTAGTTCCACTTTTGGCGATGAAGCCCCATTCTTTGTCACTGTGAAACACTGAAATAACGAATTCCACCATGGCCGCCGTTCGCTCAGCGACGAAAGTCATGAAGGTCCTCCAAAATCAGTTGTGCCAGAAAATATTGACTAACCTAGTACTTCCTCATTTGTTTTCCTTTCGGTCCATTTCAACTTCTTAATTTTTCACACCCACATTTAATAACCCTCCAATCTACTTCTATTATCCTGATTCAGTGACAGCGTTTCCGTATCGTACGTAATGCTCCATACCAAAGTTTTAACGAGTCTTTTCTTAAAATCCTTGGTCAAAGTACCTGACTTTGTATGTATATATATATATATATATATATATATATATATATATATATATATATATATAAGGAAAGGGGATAGGAAAACACATAATAGGCGAACACCGGACATGTGGGGAAGGCGGATTTTAAGCAGATCACAAACGTAAAAATATTTCCTTAACCGGAATTTGAACACCAGACCTTCCACTTGCCGGACGGATGCGCTGCAAATTACGCGTAATTACGTATATGTATATATACATATGTATATGCATTAACATAAGTGCTTTCTCGTACAATGTGCTTACAAAACACTAATGAGAGTTAGCCTCTCACCCAATTGTTTTTGGAGAAGGTTCGTTAGAAAATTCCCTGTGATTATAGAACTCGTATTTTTTAATTTACTCTGTGTGGAATGTTTTTTCTCCTCTCCATCTGTGCTTCAGAATTTCATTTTTATTTACATTCAGGTAAGGAATAGGTTGGCAGGAAAAACTGCAGCAAACTGAGCTGGATTCTCATATACTTGGGAACATGGAAATATCACTTTCTAACACAGGCCTGAATTGGAAATACAGCAATTGTGGTGAGAGCTCGGAACTAGCTGAGATCATTTTTGCATTCTCTTTACATTTGTTTTCATAAATCTTCTATGTTTCTTTTTCCCTAAAATTACGTACAAACTGCGAAGTTTCTCCATTGACCTGTTTAACGGCCGTAGTAAATGATATGTAGCTTGATCAGGTATTGCCGGTAATCGAATGACGTACGAGCATGCCTTGCCTGCGAAATCTTTCGGTGGGGCGAATGAACTGGATTAATGGCATGGATAAATGGAACGGATTGAATCAACCATAAATGTTGCGAGCTGCTACTGCTGTGAGGAGATAATAAAAGACTTCGATGGTGGAATTAATACAATGAGATTTTTGTAATTCTAGGAGAGGGAGACAAGGTTATCCGTGTTCGTTTAATTATAGTTTCTCCGCCTATAGTATGGTCGGAAATCGATTATAAGCAATAATTTAAATACAATAGATGATATTGTACTATTTTTTACTTGCAATTTCCACGATTCTCTATATAGACTACAAAATTGACGTAGTGGAAGGGTCTTTGTGATGACAACTACAGCTGTGTTGGCGGGTTCAATGACAATTGCTTCTGATAGGGTTACACATCCTAGTCAAGCTGCAGTGTAAAGCAAGATAAAAGGTAGTCTGCACAGCGTCCAACTAGTGAGCAATTTCAATGATGTGTTAAGTTGAAAATACTATTGAGGAAAGTAGTCGAAACCATCTAATATTGTTATATTGAGGAAATATAATAGATAAATCTATTAAAATGAGTCCTGGCAACTAAAGGGCAGGGAAATAAATAAAATAAATGGGTTTAGGAATAGATGCTTTTGTAAGGAGGTAATTGATGACAGGGACGTTTAGTGAATCTGCTCAGAGACGGGTCGTTTAAAACTTAAATGTAGCGTGGTTTTGTACGGCACGGAAACGTGGTTGTTGATGAAAGATGATGGGCACAAATTGGTGGGTTTTAAAATGTCGGAGTGGAATAGGATAGAAAATGTGAATTAGACAGAACGAAAAACAACGAGAAAGTGCAAAACATAGCGAAAGGGATTTTTAAGGAAATATTAAAGGGAGGCAGGAAAGCATGAATCCTGTTTTTCATGATTATGTTACTATAAATTCATCTCAAGTGAAAATATAGGTAACAATAGGTTGAAACTATTATTCTTAAGTGCATGGAAAAACTCCTCTGTCCCTGGTGGACAGTTATATCCGTATACCTAATAATTTTTAATCTTTTCTTAATTACGGTTAAATGACAATGTTTACCATTACCATGATGTACCATTGTTTTAATAGCAAGTATTTTTCAAAGTTATTAGATTGAACTAATATTATTTCGCGTTCTATTCAATTGATTAAGGGTATGTAAATTTAACCAATATTTTTAATTTTTTGTGAGTTGAGATTAGAATGTTAATTATATGAGTAATTTTCATTATTAATCGCAATTCTTATTATTCCCATTCATTAGTATTCGTCTTTATTTCATTATTCATGAACGCATTATTATTCACATTCTAGTACGAATATTTTATATCTGTGTTGGGAACAAGTTTCACAGTCGTACGATAAATGTGCGTGTGTCATTGTTCTCGGTTTGGGATCCAACAAATCAGGGAGACAACTCATCCATCTTAAATTATTGAAGGACCAATCCCGCCAAGTTATTCCTTTCCTGCTACCTGCTCTGATATCACCACCCTCCAACCATACTTCTACTTGATGCATGCCCTACATCAAGATGGAGAGATAGAGAGGTGTCGAGGTAGGGTGTGTTAAAGAGAGAGAGAGAGAGAGAGAGAGAGAAAAAGTGAGAGATTAGAAGCGAAACGAGTCAAAGAGGACATGAGAACAGAGCGAGAGGAAGGCACGAGGAGTAGAGGGGAATAAAAATGCGCATCCAATGAGCAGGGATGACGGGATGAGGCGAGGGGAGAGAACGGCGGCAGAAAGGGAATGGATTCGCGCGTTTCAGAGGTGGAGAGACGCTTTTCGCACACGTGCGGCGTGGAAGCGAACACGATGGGAATACAGAGAAGAAGGGAGAGTGGGACTTGGATTGAGATTTATGGGAAAGGGAGGGAGGGGAAAAGGAGCTCGTAGTGATTGAAGTGAGGGCGGGGAGGATGAGAAGCATTGTAGCTGCCACGTGGGGATGAGAATCCCGTCCAAATTGAACAAAAGTCAGCGTCAATGAAGCACAGGGGGATTTTTAACGTATCGTTAAAAACTACCACGGTGCTTCCCATGGGGTATGAAGGGTGGGTGAAATGATAAAATAAGCTTCATCTCTCTGAAATTTAAGCTCCATGGTTCAACGAATTCCCAATTGATTCCTCCTTGACAAAAGAAAAATAATGTTATTTTTCACTTCCAAGTTTGGTAAAGATATACGTATGTACTTTGAAGGAATAGATTTCCTCACCAAAGCGTGTGCAACCAAACGTTATCTTAAAACCTGGTAGATTTCTCAATTAAGGAATTCGACCAATTTAAAGGTAGGTTTTTGGAGGTTCCTAACGACTATTTACCGCCCAGTATTGTGGAACTTTCCCATCCTTACATTATTTATTTCTTCGCAATGTCTATCTGTCTTCATGATGCCTACACTCTTACCTTTTCCAACCCGCCCATCCAACTTCTCTTCCCTTCTATCAATACCTCTTCCCTTATTCCCTTCTATCATGGTTTTGACATGCCTATAATTTTCAATAATCCTTCCATCAAATTCCACTACCTATTCTGGATTTGCTTCTGTAAATTGCTTTCTCTTCGTGAACCATGTTTAAAACTTCATGAAACCTCTTTATCCACTTATTTTCTCCTTTAACGAGATTTAAAATGATCGTCATGGGTTAAGAAATGATGTTAAGGGCGTTTTATAAGAAATACCACTTCTGTCTTTCCAAGTTATGAATAGTTTATTGGAAAGCGACCAGCTTAATACACAGTGATAATCCATTAAGATTACACATGTAAATGGGGTTGCCAATGGAACTTTGTTGGAGAGGGAAATAGAAAAAAATACCAGAATTGAATAAATAATAGAAAGTGATTGGTTCAAATCTATCCATCGTGTCTTAATTTCACTACCATATTTTTCTTATGGAATGAAAAGGCACTGGAATAGGAATGGGACAAGAATTAATGCAGCCAAAAGAAAGGTAATTGGATTTTCAAGAAAGACGCAGGTAAGTTAAGTATTCAAGTCGTAATTCAAAAGATGGAGCAGGATCAATGTACCCTTCTCGGAATGTTTTGAAGCAAAATTGACGAATTAGTAAGGTCTTTGGGGAGGAAGAATTTTGTTAGGTAAATAAAATTTCATAAAGATGGGAGGAGTTGATGGCAGGTAGGTTGAGTTATGATTTTAAGAACGGCTCACCAAAATTAGTTCATCTCGAAAATATGGTCGTTGAATCAAGTTGGTCGGCGTAGGTAGGATTTTGGAATAACGGTGTGGAGAATGATAAAAAGGTGAAATGTAAAGAATGTATAACAAGCGACTTCGTGCTAGACATGGTTGGGGAGAGGGGTTGGATGAAATCCAAAAGAGACAGGAAAGATGGATGCTCAGAGTTTTCTTTTGAAATGGAATGTTGAAGACTGTGAATGAAGGGAGAACTTTATGCAAGCAATGTAGGTCTTGTAAAAGGATAAGTGTGTTGGACGGAATGAAGAGATGAGGGAAGTTTGCGGAAATCGAGAAAGATTTATCGAAGTAACGGATTTCAGGTTGTGTTTTACTGGGAGAGGCAAAAAAATATAACGTTTTAATGGTGTACAGTCTGTATCCCCCCGAACTCACCCTAAACGATAGAATACCGGTAATAATAAAACTAAAGTATCAATGATGATAACTACAATGTTTCTACTCTATCAATTCAAAGTTAGGAGGTTAATGTTTTAAATTAATCTTACAGAATGCAACTTTACCCTAAGTACATACCAGGAGAACGTTGAACGGGAGCCAGCAGACTGTGAAGACAATCACCACTGTCACCATCATCTTGATCATCTGAAAGAAAATTAGACCTTTTTATTGTTTCTGGAGATCATTGCATTTAATTGTTTCATTACAATAGAAGTGACAATTGAATAAATACTTCAAAATAAAACGTCATGAGACGAAATCAAGAAAGAAACCAAGACTGTGATTAAACTAACGGAAATGAACATCGATTGTTGGATTAAAAATTCGATAAATTATTAATGAATTTAAAAAGTGAAACTAAATATTTCCCCAAAACTTGCTCAATAATATTTCAAATCGTTTTCAAGATTCACCGTGAATACTCTATAGGAAACTGGTCTAGTTATTTTATGCAGTAAACGAAAGCGAACTTTTGAAACTTTCAACAAGTCGTCTGGAATTGAAGTGGAAGTGACGACTCCGAAAGGGGGTGAATGTTCCAACAAGGTCATGGAATTATTAACCAATCTTGTCTTTTCCTTAATGGGATTTGAATATTACTGGAGCTAACATAAGCAAAAAAGTCAGGACAATTCCACAGAAACATTAAGTATGATTGAGGAAAAATTAAGAAAGATCCTTTTGATACTATGTATAGTACTTAATAAGACTTTTTCATACTTTTATTTTAACACCCTTTAGATACCTAAAACCAAAAGAAATATGTGTCATTAACCAAGCAAACATTCTAAGAAAACATAATTGGATTTAAAAAAATGAAAGTGATTTTTTTCACAGCGACCCCCAGTTTTTATTAATAATATCAGCCAACATGGAGGACTACCTATTAAAAAGAATATTTGAAAGTGAATTAGTACATTTTTAATGCAAATCAATAAACTCCATTTTTAACAACCAATTAACGTATGAGAGAATGTATCGATTGATTCGCGTAACCCATACACAGATGCAAGTTATCTGTTGTTAATACCCTGGTAGTAAACAGGTTGGCATCTCACATTCTCAACACTTCACTTTAAGTACCCATAAACAAATATTTTAATCAATATTTATTTTACAGTTCCTTCTATGCAGTGAAATACTACTTTATAAACAGTTAACCTATAGCAGGGACTATAAATGTTATGGAGCTTTTGATCTTCGGAGATCCTAAATTTACTTATTGGCATATAATATTTGCATTAAGCGTCTTTCAGCCTTGGACGTGCAGTTTGACGTGATGTCTCGATACATAAATTTTCCAGGAAATCTCATTCACAAAAATGAGCATTTAATGAGTCTATAAGTGATAATAATCAAAGCTTTCGAGTGATATACGTAACTCCTAAGTAACACCTAATGCTTTATTACTTTATCTAATGCAAATCCCCCTTAAGTATGGATTTAAAAAATTATAGCAAAGGTAAGAAGGAAATTCCCCTGCAAAAAGTATTTTCTTATGTTATGTTTCATGCGCTGGGAAAATATTTCTTTTTTCGCAGAGAACGCAATTATTTACTTACAGATTTTGACGAATAAATGATTACCTTGGTGGTTTTAAATAGAAATCGAACTTTTGCGCACTTAGAAAGACACAAAAATATGTTTCAACTAATTAACTATTTATTACTACTAATAAATTATTAAGGAGGAAAAAAAGGATCTAAGAAATGAGCCCCTGCACACCTTCCTCACAAACTCTGGGAACGTGCTCAACTATTGATTTTAATCCGAATTAATTTAATTGTAGTTCTTTTGCCTACCTCATTTTACTATCTAATTTTTAAGCCTATGTTTTGTTAATGCCTTGCTTATATTTCACGAACCTTTTGTATATAAGGAGACGGATTGATTACGGAAATTATGGAAAGCTCATATTTAACATCAGACGCACATATGCCAACCCGAAATTGCGCTCAAAGTATAGTTTTTCAAAATGCTGGCAAAGTTGGCAATCAAAAGTCGCTTGAATTTTGCAGAGGAGCGTACCAGGGAGGATTGCTTTTTATTTTTTTATGAGGCGACACCCGGGGATGGCAATAGGATAGAAGGAAGTGGATACTTAGTAAACATGCTCTAGAAGAAAGCATCCTGGGAATGATTGATTGCAAGCCTAGTCAATTATTTAGTACGGCGATGCTCGTCTCCAACCTGCCATGCCACCTGAGCGAATTCTCGCGAAAAAGGGATTTGTGGATGCGAATTTATTGACTCTAAAAGAGAAAGGAGACGCTATTTTGGTTCACGCTTTCCACAATACCGATGAAGATTTTCTTCATCCCTTACCTCCGAGAAATATGTTAAGAAGAACCAGGGATTTGATGTTATGTTATCAGACTCGGAAGCCGTGATTCAAAAAAGATCAGCATATATCCCTGCGGAAACCTGTCTGATTGGATTAGAGGATAAATTTCCACTCAGAGAGATAAGGTTGAGATAGAATAAAACATGAAGAGTTACGAGACCTGAAAGAGGAAATTCTATTGGTTTCATTCACACGTCTTGTACGAAGAAATACGAAAGAATATCGACCAGGGAGAAAAGGGAGGATTAGTAAAATCAATACACGTAACATGAGACTAATGTTTGGATTCCTTTATGGATCGCTTGCTACAATTGGGTAGATACATCCAGCATGAGAGATGGGGTTGAATATGCACCTCGAACTCCCGAGTCATTTTCCGATGGTCAGTCTCGAACGTCCTGTACAAACCAGCTAGGAAAGGGTGAGAGAGGAAAGAAGCACCAACACGAGGATAGTTGGTAAAAATCTTGATTGCGATTCAAAAACAACATGTTCTCTTCCTCAAATAAACCCTCAGTTGCAGCGATGACTTCCTCATTTATATTTAGAACTATTTTATATATAATTTCGTCTATTTTATATATATATATATATATATATATATATATATATATATATATATATATATATATAAAACTAAAAAACTAAGACAGTAACACACAGCACGAGAACACATAAAAATAACACTTATAATAATATCTTGATAATTTCGACGGACTCGAACTCCGTCTTCTTCGGAAGATAAGATATGACTGAATATATATATTGGATATGTATATGGGATGTTATATATATATATATATATATATATATATATATATATATATATATATATATATATATATATATATATATAGCAGGGTTGCCCATTGTCACCGGTGCTATTCAACGTATATGTGGAGGAAATGATTAAAGATGCATGGGAAGAACTGGAGGTAGGAATAAAAGTCGGAGGGGAATTGATAAAATCGGTTAGGTTTGCTGATGACCAAGCATTAGTTGCTCAGTCAACCAAGGGGTTGCAAGCATTGCTGAGTGAATTTGAGGTTCAGTGCGATAGATATGGAATGAGAATCAATATTAATAAAACAAAGGTTATGCGATTTTCCAGAAAGAAAAAGGCTAAGCTAAATATTAAAATAGGCGGGGAAAAATAGAGCAGGTAGAGCAGTTTACATCTCTCGGAAGTGTTTTGGACCAATACGGTCAAAGTGGTAGGGACATAAGGAGAAGAATTGCCCTAGGCAAGGAGTCTTTCTTAAGGAGGAGAGAGTTGATGAAGGGGTCATTGAGTAGGAATGTTAAGACAAGACTCGTAAAAACTCTGATATGGAGCGTAGGAAAAATAGAGGCCGGCGCGGAAACGAGGTCGCTGAAGTAGGAGGATAGACGTAGATTGGAGGCTTTTGAAATGTGGGTGTGGAGAAGAATGGAGAAGGTGAAATGGACCGAAAGGAAAACAAATGAGGAAGTACTAGAAATGGTGGGTGAGGAGAGGGGTTTGTTGAGAGAAATCCTATGGAGGCAGGAAAAATGGATGAAAGGCGTATTGAGCGGTAGTGGAATGTTGAAGAAGGTAATAGAGGGGAGAATGTTGGGCAAGCGAGGTAAGGGTAGGAACAGGATAGGGATGTTAGACGGGATGAAGGGAGGAAGACGTACACAGAGATGAAGAGGGACCTGATGTAGATTAGTTTGCTAGGTGGGGAGTTACAAAATGTTTATTTGACAGTTGTGTCCATCCAAAATCCTACCTAACCGGTAGATTACCTAATAATAATAAAGATAAAATTGGGCACTCGGGTTCGATTTGGCTATGACTGCGTATAGCGGGAAGGAAGAACGATTACTTGAATCTGTTTATGAATGGGTCTCTCTTATTTTGTCTCTCTGGTGGAACACACAAGAAAGAAATGTAGCAAGAATTTATTTTTTTTTTATTGACGGAATTTTACGGCCAGTGGAGTTTTCCCCCTTATTAGCATCCCCAAGGCATTTGTGACTTTGAATTTAGTCGTCAACTGACACGGGAAATTGGAAACAATAAATTTCTATGGTTTGGGACGATTTTAAACGTTATCGCGGCGTCCTCTTAAAGCCTGATATTTTCGGGCTTTTAAAGGAACAAAATGTTGTGACGAAATACAGTGCATACAATGTCACAGGCATTCGAAATCATTCGCGGCGTGTCACAGTCCACAAGGTTAAAGCGAATTTGAAACACTTAGGCTGTTTATACCTCAGACAAATTTCAAGAACTGCGGGAGATGCCGCAACAGTAAATTTTTACGGAGTCATCCGCTAACATGCATTTCAATGCAATAATTTCAGTTCGAATCCCGATCAAGACGAATGATTTTTACACTCTGAATTATTGCATTGGAATGCATATTAGCGGAGGACTCCGTTAAAAGTTACTGTTGCGGTATCTCCCGCAGTTTCTTAAAATTTAACCTAGATCTTGTTAATAGAAATGAAAGCTATGCATTATTAGAAAGAGTGGTAATGGTTTTCTTCGGTTTTACTAATCTTTTTCCCAGTGTACCAGTAGATATTGCGGTAGGAGTTCTAGAAGGAAAAAAAACCCTTGAAGGCTTAAAGAAATATCATTTAATATAGTCAGTATAAAAATACGGTATAAGAAGCTCAATTTATCTTTTCCAAAAGAAAATCTTAGAAGCTCTCCTCACTATTACAGCGCTAAGCGTAATTAATCGTCTCGAGTAACACGGGCGAGAAAGACAAAGCGGTTGCATCTTACGCGGCTTCCTCCACCTATCATATCGGCGTCCATGAATGATCCCTTTGTGATGAATGCATGAACTAATAGTTCTGCATGTATGACTGGAGAATTACTGACCCCTGCCGCACGACCTTGCGGCAGCTTGAGGGGTATTGTGCAATTGTTTTTTCAATTCGCTCAAAAGGCTTTTCCAGGAATATTGTCAAATATAAATGTACTCCAATGAATATATTAGGTCAAACGAGTTATTTGATTGATTTTTGAAAATATTAGAAATAGAATGTCGACATTTGGAGCTAAGGAAATGATCCGTTTTCTTTAGGAACCGTTTGTTTGCCTATGACACTCAGCAATATAACCCTATTTAAACAAATTAGGAGGGAAATGTAAAAAATTCTCTGCCTGTCAGTGAATAATTGCTTTTTTAGCAAGGAATTTGCTCATTTATGGCAAATTTATTCCAGTACATTTTTCCAGCGTTACTCCAATGAATTGATTCTATCTCTGAAGCAAAAGGTAATCGGAATACGGTGAACAGGGTGGATGCTCCAATAGTTTGTACCCTAAGTCCTCTAGTTCTTCTATTCCACGAGCACTCTTGTGGGTAGGTACATTGTCTCGATAAAAGTTGAATTTTCTTTCTCTGTCCAAGGCTATTCTCACGATTGTTTCCCTCCAGTTGGTCCAGGATTCGGTATTCCTCAGTTATTTTTTTACCCATTTAAAGATTATCAAGAAAAAGAATCCCTTTTGCAAGCCACAAAATCAGAACCATGAAATTTCGGGCAGACAAAATCGGCTTCACCTTTATTGGGCCCAGGGCCACTGGTTCCACCCCCTACTTTGATTGCTTCTTTGTTTCCGTAGAATAAAGGTAGGGAGAGCTATATGCCATCTATTTTTCACACATCGCCGCACAACATTGGTCGGATTCATTTTAAAATGCTTCATCTGCTGTTGACTTTTTAAGTTTTATTTGATGATTTCGGCAAACATTCAGCAAATGCGGCACCAATCTCAATTCATAATGAAAAACTATAAATTTGATTTTCCACAGTATTTTATTTAGACATGACCCCAGTTTAGACATTCAGCGTCGTCATCACTTCTAAACGAAATTCTGCAGAATAGAAAAGTTAGGTTTTTCATTATAAAATGAATCGATTGCATAAAGTCTGGCCTCAACCAACCAAAGATATCATGCTATCTCATTTAATTTTACCATCAAATTTACCGTATTTTTTCTTTTAATATGCATGTGGCTTTGACCACCTATACACCTTTAATTTTATTGAAAAATAAAAAAATAACAATTCAATAACATACTCGGAAGTTTTTTTCATCCAATTACTTGTAATTTTAGAACGTAAATATAAGATTAATACTGGTACTCGTAAATGGGAACGAACATTCCCATTCTCCTGTCCGTTCCAGGTTGCAAATGAAAATGAATATACATATATATATATATATATATATATATATATTATTAGGTAGTCTACCGGTTAAGGTAGGATTTTGGATGGACACAACTGTCAAATAAACATTTTGTAACTCCCCACCTAGCAAACTAATCTACATCAGGTCCCTCTTCATCTCTGTGTACGTCTTCCTCCCTTCATCCCGTCTAACATCCCTATCCTGTTCCTACCCTTACCTCGCTTGCCCAACATTCTCCCCTCTATTACCCTCTTCAACATTCTACTACCGCTCAATACGCCTTTCATCCATTTTTCCTGCCTCCATAGGATTTCTCTCAACAAACCCCTCTCCTCCCCCACCATTTCTAACAATTCCTCATTTGTTTTCCTTTCGGTTGATTTCACCTTCTCTATTCTTCTCCACACCCACATTTCAAAAGCCTCCAATATACGTCTATCCTCATGCTTCAGCGACCTCGTTTCCGCGCCGTACATATCCTACGCTCCATATCAGAGTTTTTACGAGTCTTGTCTTAACATCCCTACTCAACGTCCCCGTCATCAACTCCCTCCTCCTTGAGAAAGTCTCCTTGCCTAGCGCAATTCTTCTCCTTACGTCCCTACCACTTTGACCGTATTGGTCCAAAACACTTCCGAGATATGTAAACTGTTCTACCTGCTCTATTTTTTCCCCGCCTATTTTAATATTTAGCTTAGCCTTTTTCTTTCTAGAAAATCGCATAACCTTTGTTTTATTAATATTGATTCTCATTCCATATCTATCGCACTGAACCTCAAATTCACTCAGCAATGCTTGCAACCCCTTGGTTGACTGAGCAACTAATGCTTGGTCATCAGCAAACCTAACCAATTTTACGAATTCCCCTCCGACTTTCATTCCTACCTCCACTTCTTCCCATGCCTCTTTAATCATTTCCTCTACATATACGTTGAACAGTACCGGTGACAATGGGCAACCCTGCCTTACACCTCTTCCTAACACTGCCCATCCGGACTCTCCGTTCCCCACTCGCAAAGTCAGATTGACGTTTCCCGAAGAGAATAATCCGAAGAAGTAAACGAGAAAATAAATGGTAGATTGCTATTGAGCAACATCTATACAGCTTAGACGTGATGGTGAGGCGTCGTTGAGGAGAGAGATATGCTGTAACAGCTGTTACTTATCAGTGTATTTGTAATAACAGATAATGGCTTCATGGACTGCATGCTATGAAGATTATTGCAACATGCGAGGAAGAAGTCGCAGGAGAAAAAATTGATAATAAATAAACTCATTTGTACCTACCACGAGCTGAGGACGGTGAGTAAAACGTGACTAAACAACAGCTTTATCGAAATTAGAAGCAAGGTAGGTAAACAGGCTATGAGGAAAATGATGAAGTGTATTCAGTGAGTTAGCCATCTTGAAAAGTATGAGGTTTTGAACGGAGAGAACAGGGGTAAACAGGATACGTTTGTCGACGAAATCCCACGATGACTCTCTCAATTGGCAAGTGATTGCCGTTTGTTAATGATACTCCATTTGCCCGGAGAAAGAGACGGGGGCAATATTGCGAATATAGTGGTTACTCATTGCAAAATTATTTCACCACCTTTAGGTTGGTGACAGTGAATTCAACGGCCAAAGAAGTGTAATGTGAATGAAAACTGGAAACCATCCTGAAAAGTAGCATCTTAACAATTATTATTTGACTCCTTCGTTAGTTTAGAATAAATTGTGAGGAATCCCAATAGGGTAAAATATTTCCTAGTTGTAATGGTCTCACATTTGGATAGGGACATTAGACAACTGTGTCAATGATATATTGGAAAATGTGGAAGGAAATATTCGGCGAATTGCTTTTAGACATCTTAGGCCTAAGTGAAATGAAATTAAGTTACAGCAACAGGATAGTTCAAATAGACTCCGACAATTGAATGGTGGTAGTAGGTATAACACTGCGAAAGGATGTTGCAATGACACCGACGAGCTTCCAAAAATTTAATGGGTCAACATACTGGATGTACTAATAGAAATGAATGATGCTACATTTGTGCAAGTGTACGTGCCGACAACAGACCACAATGATGACGAAGTGGGGTAAGTGTATGGTATTATCTTCGAGGCTACAGAAAAAGGAAAGAAAGGCGGCAATGCCATTATCCGAGAGATACGAATAAAAGACACAATAGGAAAATACGGGCTACGAAGTCCAAATGAAATGGGAAAAAGCTTTCAGAGGTCTAAAAACAGGGCATTCTAGCTGTGAAAAACGCCTCGGGAAGAGGTTGCAAGTATAAAATGCCAGGATGTATAGAAAGGAAATCTAGCTACATCCTGGTGAAACAGATATCTAGGAATCAAGTAAAAGAGCACGAAATACGAGCTCATACATGTATATCGGGGAGTAAATAATGACAGTGACCCTAATGTAATGTTGATTGAGTGTCATCTTAAATTTAAATATTTCAAGAAAAAGTTGAAGAACCGATGCAAGTTACAAAGCATTGAGGAAATAATGTCATGGATGGCAATGCAAAGCATACCAGATATATGAATGGACAATCGTATAAACACAATAAGATCATTAGAGGAGAGATATTAATACTCGTGTATGAAAGGTGGCAATCAACAGTGGAAACAGAGACAAGAGCGGAGACAATATATTCAAAGGAGACGATGACAAAAGATAAGACTATGCAGAGAGAATATACAAAACTTTAAATATAAAGAATGTAAAATATGTTGAGAAGGATTAAGATGTGAAACAAGTCAAATGGCGAGATGGTTAAAATGATATTTAAAAATTCCATCATCACCTTGAACAAAAAAAGTTGAAGTAGGACACAACATCTTGAAATACAAGGCGAAATGTGGAGACATGTTTATTCCATTTTAAAATAACTCGAAAATACTCCGAAAATTTCGGAGTACTTGGCAAAGAAAAAACTGTTTGAACAAAAGAGGACTCTAAACCAGAATACTGGAAGAGGAAGGTGTTACTCGTGGTGATGAAAGAGGAGAGTGCATTCAGAATTGACTTTGCAGTTTAGGATTTATGGACAAAAAGGATATCAGAGAAAGATGAAATACCCTTGGAACAGATATAATAGTTACAATAAGGGGCAGTTTAACAACCTACTATGTGATATTTATGCGAGGGAAGAAATAGCGATGGATTTCAAAAAAAGTTCAATCTTGCCCATTCCAAATGAGAAAATGGTAGACGAATGTGAATACTTTTCAAAACTTAGCCGCACCACCCATGGGTTGATGAGATTAATAATAATAGTCTTCCAAAACTTGGAGGGGATTAATTCAGGGGATTCTGAACCAACTTGGATTCAGAAATGGAAGAGGAACAATGAAAGATACACTTTATCTCAGACTAATTATAGAGAATGGAACACTGAGAGAATGACCGACCTTAATTTATTACCTGGTTATAAGGAAAAATTTAAATATTTTCGGTACATGTCGTGTTGTACTCAAAAATAAATTAAACAATAAGGACAGAAAAACGAAACGAGATACATAAAATCTACCTGAAAGCAGGATGGATTGATTCAATGTAGCGGAATCAAAGAGTGAGCAAAATTAATGACAGCAGGAGAGAAATCTTTATTGATTGTATCATTTGAGTAGATTATTAATGAGTTCGAGAGAAAAATATAAAAGGCGGTATGGGAAAAGGAAAGGATAAGTAAGCTGCGATATGAGGACGATATAGAGATTACTGAGAAGAAGAAAGATGACTCCTTGGAGAAAGTAGAGAGGAGAATGAAAGAGTAGGGCGTCATGGTACACAAGACTAAAACTCAAGTGATACCAGCAACCGCGACAAGGAATTTGCAAATAGGAATAGAAAATGACAAAATTAAACACATGGAACAGTTTTCCCGCTTTTGACCTCAGGATCACCATTGATGGAAGAAGCAAGAGGATAAAAGAAAGTAGACTAGTGTAAACGACGAATCCAACCTTGTCATCGGAATAAAAAGATATGAACGATTGATGGATTAAAAGGAGCGGGAATTCGGTGTTAAAGTGAAATGACGGAAATCAAATGGATAAATAGGATGGAAAATTAATAGCTCCTAGAAATTTGAAATGGAATTTGAAAACCAATCGGACATCGAGATCGAATATTTTACCGAAGTTCATCATTGAAGGATCCTTAGAGAGGAGAAATTATGGAGGAAGAGCTTACGAATTGCAAGATCACATGACGCCACAGGCTAATTTTCAGATTTATATATAATTTATATATATTTAGGCATGATAATAATGAAAAATATAACAGTTTCAGGTTAAACTTTGTGAAATTCTTTCATAATGATGGCAAAAAAGAAATTTTACACTTCAACAATAAATATTTAATATTTCACGACCATGGTTTCGATGCCTCCTTATGATGATGCACAGCATCAAAACCATGGTCGGGAAATATTATACCTTTATTGTGGAAGTGTAAAGTTTCTTTTTTACCCTCATTATGATAATAATGATGTAAACACCTTCCACCCAAGATGCCTCCAGAGAGGAAGAGAGATATGGCCCAAACAGGCCCACCAAGAATTTGGAGAATAATGTGCGCACCTTAAATGCTACATTGCTTATGTTACATTTGCAATATAAAATAGTGAAAAGTTGTTTTCCTTGTGTAAAACGACTATGTGCATTAGCAGTACGGTGAACTGAACCAGTAAATTCATTTTAACGGCAGTGGAAAGGAAAAAAATATTTAAGAAGAGGGTATCAATATTCCGATAGAAAAATAGACCTAAAGTATGCTTTCAAAAAGCATATCAGGCAGAGTATTGACATTTGTTAGATGAATTATTTATGACTCATTTTAGGAAATCAATGTGTTACGTAACAAGCAACAAAAGTTTCAAAAATATGTTTTACATATCTGGCATGTGAAATGGCTTTTAATAAAGTTTTCTATCTATGACAAGTCAAAAATATCTGTTAATAAAAAGTCAAAAAAAGGATTAAGTGTGAAAAAATAAGTTCTACAAGGTTTTGAGTAATTATGAGGGGAAGCAGTCGGGATACTTGAAAAAATGTATTAAAACAATACTTTTTCAAAAACATGAAACGAATGTTTGCAGAAAAATAACGCTGCAATGAAGAGAATCATGAAATTAAGGATCAATAAAAATGAACCGTTTCTTAATAGTTAGCTATGCCGTATTTGTTCCCAGTTACGAACAGAATATCCGCTGTGTAATAAAAGTTTGAACAAAATGATATTGATAAAATCAGTAACTTACCTGGAAATGATGGTTTTTCCCAGAGGCCAATTCAATGATATTCAAATCTATTTTGAAATGCTCTTACCAAGTGTACCATAAATACTGGAAACTTCCCTTAACTAATGAAGTTATTGGCTTCTCTTGGGTACTATTTTCAACTCATTCCCAGCCTTAAACACCGAACGCGAGGTGACGTTGCATAAAAAAATTAAATTCCGCACCTCTTAAAACTCGCGTCGGCTATTTCCCTCACGCCTTTTGGGAAATTACTTTTCCTTGCTGGGTTGGTACCCGCAAAAAAATACTTTTAGGGATCTAATTTATGCTTCTTTCTTTCGAAAATAATCCGAGCGAAATTAACTATTAAGTCATTAATTAATATTAGTAAAGAAAAAAATATCTATTTTTATGCAAAGGTATTTTTCGGAATCGAGTTAATCCTTCACATAAATGAGTTTCACATCTCAACATTATTGCTCGTTAAATTCTAAAACACTAACACAACGGTCTCTAATTATTGTTTGAAAGTTGGGCGTAGCGACTTTTGGACGGTGTAGTAAGATTTTAAAAGCTAGGCCCCTAAGTCTCAGATGCGATCACTGCGAAGGTAAATTAACGACGCCGTGAACTTAGCAAAGTTTTGCAGAAAGACATCGTGGATCGACACGGACAGAGCAATTGTCTTCCCAGAAAGAACTTAACTTCAGAATTACGCTTAAGAAATGCACACTTGTGTTCAATGGGCATCTTGAAAAAATAATTAGAGCAACTTACCTTGACCTATACTGTAAGAGACGAATAATTGGACGATAATGGAATTTGAGATAACTAAGTCAAGATTAGTCACAGGAAACACACGAATTCGGATACGATTGCATAATTCAAATCAATATCTGTTAGCGTCTAAAATCATCCTATCCCTAACGATAAATACCAAATGGAGTTCAAAAGCGGAATGGCATATCAATAGTAAATGATTTTCTACCTCCTTCAAAATTTTTAAGGTTTTGCACAAAGGCATTTCTGCAATTTTTTACCAACCACATAACATTTGTTTGAAGTATAAAAATCTTACGACGGAATATTTCTTAAATATTAATTTATATCTACATCGTGTCTTGCAAACCGACCATGAGGCGTATATCAGGCGTGTTTTTAGGCCACCATTCAGCAGCAACTAAGCGGATCATTGAGCAAGGTCAGCGGTTCACACCTAGGTTCATCGACCGTAGTTTTTCCTTTGTTGAGGTTTATTCTTGTTGTGTACGCGAATCTTACGAGGAGGGAAAAAGCCCCTGAGTCTACTTGTGCTGCAGTATATCTGCCCTTTCTTATCCGAATGATCCAACCTGTCGATGTAATAATAATAATTATTATTATTAATACAAAAGGTTTAAGTCGACCATTTGGACAGATGGTAATAATGAAGGGCTTCAGTAATTTTTTGGAGTCATCACTTAAATCGAGTGTCCAGTACCTTTCGAAGAGCCTTAGACCCCTACCGAGAGTCTTTCCTTCGAAGCGCAGTACAGAGTTCTGTATGGTTGAGAACGAAGGAAGGGTTTCTGCACGAGAGTCGCAAGTTGACTCTTTTTCGAAGGAAGTATACACGAAGTAAGCGAAAGTAAACATACGGTGGCCCCAGAGTTGCCTTCGTTTTGGCAGCTCAAACAAAGGAAGCCTTTGACTGCGAAGGAGGCTTTTTTTCCACTCTCGGTACGAAGTAGGCGCGATCACGGCAAACGAGGGCGAAGGCAACCTTAGATAGGCGACTCTCGGTACAGACCTTAGTCATTCCTTCTTCCTTCATGTTTGAACATGCTCCTATCCTAGCTCATCTAATAACCTTGCTTTCTTTACTTAACATTTCTTGAAAAAAACAAGCACCTCTCCTTTGCTCCTTTGCCTCCTACTCAATCTTAAATCAACACCTCCTCTGGCGATATAATGCTTCCAAATAAACTGTAACTGCAACTGGAGTAGTTGACAATGGAAATTAATGGGATTACGTTTTTAGGTTAAACCCTATTTTTAAAGGCAATACAGATCAAAATTATTACTGAAACTTTTAACGCAGAAGATAACAAAGATACTTAAAAAAATTGAATAAATATATATTGAATTCATATATATTTTTAATGCATTCATATTCTACGAGCTATCATTCAGATCTATTTGTAATTCAGATATATATTTTTTCCAATAGGGAAAAGACGCATTCTTCCTTAAACATTATTTTCTTTTCATATAGATGCAAATTTTCCAAGCGTTTTTTCATTCGAGTGCTTATATGAGTATGTCCTGGTTTTTCCCCGTACTCCCTTTTGAGATGGGCAATCTGGCAGCACTTAACTTGCAAATATTGATGTGTAATAAAAATCTGTTTTTTCACAAATAATTCATATTTTATTCATTTCATGTTTAGTAGCATCTTGATTGCTTTATTGTATTTTCCTGCCCCTTCTCTCCTGATATTACGTTCTGTTACAACATTTATTTATTTTATCTTCTCTGTTGGCGTAATATGAAAAGGATGAGGGACGGATAAGAAATAGCAGAAGGGATTTTATAGGCTGAGCATTTGTAAAACAGGGTAGGGCACAAACTTGTGAAAATTATTCGCTTAAAAAATGATTTGTGATATCCGCTATAAATGATTACATCACGTGTCCGTGGTCTCAAACATGACGCCAATACATTGTATGATATTCGGAAAATAAAGATAGTACCCAATGCGTGGTGAAACCGTGTCCGCAAAAGAATTCATCATCAAGTATTTTATCGTTATTATTTATCGGCTTCGTAATCCTCGAAATAGCCCCATTAAATGGATTACCGGTTTTATCTGTTTGCCCATCTACTTGGTCGAAATTTACGACTGTCAGCGAGTCGTTGGAATTCAAACGTGGGAGAAAACACTAGACTTTGCGGCGAACACTTTGTCACCCGGTTGGAAACATTCTCGGTGGGCGTGAGAGAGCTGGAGTCCTTTTTTTCTTTCCTAATTTATTTCCCTTGGAAGAAAACGATGGTTTCCACCGCGGACAGGACGCCTCAAGAGCGCTGTCCGCAATTCCTCAAACCCCATGGAGGGGGAATATAGTCGGGAGGGAGGACAAGGGTATGCAAGAAGGTGGGACAACGACAAAAATAAACAAACAAATAAACTCGTTCTCTCTCCTTGAGGCTGAAAGTCTCACGACATACGACTCGCCGCCTAAAGGCGATTTATAAGTGAGGGGAGGAGGGGATGGGAAGCTGACACGTCGGCGATCTTCACGCCCCTACCCTGTTCTCCGGCGTCGCGTCCCTTCCCTTCGAAATGGGGACTGGGGTGACCCTGATTTTTCATTCATGGGAGGAAGGAGTCGGGTGTGGTGGATCTATTTGAGATTTCCTCTCGGAGTAAGGTAGTCGGATCGATGGGCTCCAGGAATATCTCCGCGTCTCTTCCTTCTCCGCCCGGACAATGGTATAGAGCCAAATCCATTTCGGGGACTTTTTCCATTGGAATTCCATTTGAAGTCGGGGAAGCCTTCTCAAGTTTTGATTCGACGTCTCACCTCATCGTAATCGGGAAAGAGCCATCGCGTTATTCCCACCAGAGGGACACCCCTGACCCCACATCACTGCAACCCCTCCACGTTTTCTTATCAGTATCTCTCCCTGCTCCTAACTTTACCCTCAGTCCATTATTTTGTTAATTTACATATTTGCATTCCATTTCCAGTTCAATCAGATATGATATTCATTTAAATATGTGGTATTAAAAGTAAGAGAAGCTTTAACGAAAAGATAGGAGTTCTTGAAATGGTCTTTTTAGTAAAGATACTAAAATGACATTAGCCAATAACTTGAATGTACATAGAGCGCAGTTTTCCATGGCCCGGAAACTTGGTCGCTGAGGAACGTAGTTAACATTAAATTGAAGACTGTTAAGATGTGGATGAGGAAAAGAATAGAGTGGATAAAATAAAAGGCAAGGAAAACAAACGATGAAGTTCTGGACAAGGTAGGGGAAGAGACATTGGCCGGGGGAAATACGAAGAAGCTTCAAATACTGGGAAAGCCGAGGCAGAGGGCGGATAAGATTAGGCACTTTGGATAAAATTTCGAGTAACAGAGGTAGAAAGTACGCGGAGCTAAAAAATTAATAATTGCAAATTTGGTACGGTATTTAAGGAATTTTTTCAGTCATATCAATGGGTGTTCATGAGTATACTGTTATGTGGAGACAGAGTTCGACAATAACCTGCTCAAATCCATTGGAGTACTACAATTAATTATTCCGTTGAATATAACTTTGGGCTACTGACCAGAGGACCCGGGTTCGATATCAGTTAACGCGTTTTGGGTCTCTCAGACTCACCCGAGCTCTGTGATTATTTTAGTTACCAGATCTTTCTGTGAAATCACAGGGGGCACAGGAAAAGGAACTGGTCCCACTTTCTACTCTGATATGTGAATTACACACACCGTTGGGCTAAGTGAAATCCTGGGATAAAAATTGAATGATTTTTTAATGAAAGTTGATTATTAAGAGTGTTCACAATAAATTAACCGTTTGAAACTTGAGTCAATGTTACGAAGGAAGTTTGGGACGAAGAAATTATTCCTTAGGAAGAAAATAAAATTATATTTCATTAATGCGTGCCGGAAGTGAGCAATGTTTAGGATGTCTTTTTTGTAGTTCTCGGAACTTGGTCGTTGAAATGGGATTATGAGGGCAGATTGGAGGCTTTTGAGATGAGAGTACAGAGAAAGATGGCAAAGGTGAAATTTGCGAAAAGGAAAGCAGTCGAAGTTCTTGGAACTGTGGGAAAGGAGAGATGGTTTTTGGGAGAAATCAAAAAAAAATGTAGGACAGACGGATGCAGAACGTTTTCATTGGCGATGGATTTTTGAAGGCTGTGATTAGAGAGGGGGAGAATGATAGTCAGGCAAGGCAGGGATAGGAAATTAAGTAGCCATTAAGAACTGATTGAATAGCGATAATGTATTTGTATAATTTTTCATAAAAGATAGTGGCATCACTCTGTTTGATTTTAATTTTAAAACAACCTTATGCATGAAATAATTTTTAATGGGGATATCCCCATCATCAACTAATATATGCATTTTTATGAAATAATTACAAGGGATCGGTATGGTACGGTGATTACTGGCTTCCCACCCCAAGGGCAACCATTCGGATTCCGTGTGTGGCAATATTTATCATTACGTTCAGCTGTATATTCCGATCCCTAGTGTGGGTGCCATGTGAAGAGTATGTGAGATATAGGACGTCCTTCGTCGGATGGGACGCTAAACGGTGGATCCCTTGGTGCCAATCTTTAAGATTCAGATTAATCTTAATAAGATATCTTTCATTTCGTCACCGAGTTTCCATCCACCCTACCTCAATTTCCTAAATATCATAACTTTATCAGGTTACCCACCCATCTCTAATGGCGTCAACGACTTCAGCCTTCAGTCACCTCCCCTAATAACTATCATTAATACGAATTGCGTAAAAAACAAGTTTAAAGATATGTTATTAAAACGTATTCTATAAAAAACTTAGTTTCTGGATGTTTTGGGGAAAATTTTGGAATATCAAGTTCTCTCCCCCTATTGGGTAAAACCACCACCTTGAATGTCACATTAAACAGTCTCCAAGGTCGACAATTTCCGTCTCTTTGGTATTGCATCTTCTTACTTCATTTATCCTTTTTAGCCATGGGCCACATTCTACGCTGATAGTAGTCAGGCGGCGACGACAAAGAAAAGTACTTAAGCAGCTGAAATATTTTGGGAAGCATTACCGCTTAAGTGATTCATCCCTCAATTTATGGAAAACGAGGTTGCATTCGGGGACCAAGGTTTGAAGAGCTGTGGAGCCCCAGAGGAAAATGGCGCTCTTGAAAATGCTTTCACGGTAAGTAGAATGTGCTAGGTCGCAAAAAGCTGCGAGAGGATAGGAAGTGTGGCTTACGGCAAGCTAACTTTTTTTTGACATCTTTCTTTCAAGTTTCTAGCGTCCTCTTAACTTTGAAGCCCTGATCCTTAAGGTTGGCGACGGTGATTGTATTGTCATCACTTGATACCTCGGCGCTCCAACCGCTAGTGGCACCCATAGAACCGATCCTGGTTTCGCTACATTGACCCAATTAACGACAACGTGTGCGTCTGAAAAACTGAAGAATAATGCCGCCGCATTTATAATGAATTGGGATTAAGAATGAGTGGGATTCCAAATAAACTGAGTTCAGTGTGACGAAAGAACTGTATCCGTATTTTTAAAAGAGCTAAATATTATTCTACACAATTTTTTTTAAATGGAGCAGAATAAGATTAACCTAAACTTTTATCACTTAAAAATTATCATTAAAATAGCATACAAATATATTATTATAAGGGAGTACAATTTCTGAAATATATACAAATATGTTTTTGTGATTCCCCTATCCAGAATTAAAATTAAATAAAGGTAATGGATGGATATATCAGAATAACTAGATAAAACACGGATGTGTTATTTTTTCTACATAATTGAGTCGTATAGGTTCACAAAATATAATATTGCAGGAGATGTCTACTATTTTTCAAATAATATTATACACATATCAGTGCGACACATACACTTCCTATCAGGGACGCTCATCAAAAAATCCAAAAGAGTGCTCCAAAATGTCTAAATAAATGTTTTCATTACATTCCAAGGCATATGTATTTAATTATTTAATGCATCTTGGCATACTTAAGAGAATAACTCCAAAGGGAGCTGAAAATGGACATATAGGTCGTTAGTGAAAGACCTGAATATATCAATATCTGAAGATTTAAACATAAATTAGGATAGATGAAAAATATCGTTATACAATGCGGCAAGAAAATTATACTTTAAGTTAAAGTTCATTCGAAATCGCTGAAGAATAGTAGTCCCAAAATTGAACGAACTCTGGACAAGCGTTGAAAATGAGTCGAATCATGTCTTATTTACCACTTTTATTCTTGACTCTTCAATTCGTAAATAGAGGAATTTCGGTGAGACGAGTGTTTTTCATGTCATACCAACATTACACTCAGTGATGCTAAAGTTTCCTGCGTGACTTAGTCGAACGTCTAAATAGTTGATTACATACAACGCCATGCAATTTCACTTTAACAAGTTTAACAGGACGACATAGTTTTCGCTTAGGTGACATACATTCAAGTGAACTTCCAGTTGTTCTCGCAATAACGGCAGAATTCGATTCCATTTCATGCAGGCAACATCAAAATTAATCTACTTAAATGTTAGTTAACTATTAAAATGCAAAATATTTCAAATAATGGAACACGTTAAATTCAGCTGTATGCATTGCTTTATCTACGAGGATTATAAATTCCCACGCGAGACGATCTGCTAGCAATAAAAATAATAAGAAGAATAAAATAAAGTCAGGTGAAATAATGATAATATTCTATGCTTCTAAGAGTTAAAAAAATATTTTCCACCTTCACGCGATCGTATGAAGTCATTCCGATCATTTATCATTCGCGAGAAAAGTGTCGTCTAAAAATCCGCCCGTTCTACTGCTTTCTCTCCAATTTGATCTCTATGACCTCAACCCTGTCCGTAATACGATTAGCCAAATTAATCAGTATTTTTGACATCGCTGCTGAAGAAACTCGCTTTCATTTTATGAAAAAGATGTATCTGACAAATTAACTTTTATTTCGTGAGTATTTCCCAAACAAGTTCCTCTATTAATTCATGCATGCCATTTTATTCTTCCCTTTCTAGTATTTTAGTCCCCTGCCATACACCTCTAAGGTGTATGGCAGTGGTGAAGAGCCTTCACAGATCCAAGGATAGGGAGAGATTTTAGAGGAAGGAAGTACGAGTAAGTAGGGGCGCAGAGGAGATTTGAAGAGAGGAAGAGAATTGTTTTGGCGTGAGAAGTGGGAGGGAAATCAGGATCGTCACTAAGATATTTTTCAACGTGGCGTATGACAAATCAACGGCTAATATGTAATACTAAAACTGTTAGAATCTTTGGTAATATCCCCTAATCACCCAACTTCTTGAGGTGAGATGGTATAAGAGAATCCATAGTCTCTATCGCGTCCCAAAATGAAGACGACTATCTATCTATCTAACGATGTCTTTGGATAGAAAGAGCTTTTCAGGTGTTTCTTTCACGAACTTCACACATGGACACTGTAAAAGGACTCAAGCAGTAGAAAAGGTAATTTAAAAATATCAATCAACAGCGCGAAATCCACTTAAAAACAAATTTCCAACCTATACGTTTACTAAAAAATTACCGAACCCGACGACCGCAATTATTTCACCGTGAAATAATAAACGAAGTAAGAGATGAACTCCAGTGTATATTCTAGAACATTTTGAGTTTACAAATTAACTGGTCATTAAAACATTGAGTGTGTATGTAAACCAATGAGTGCGTATAAAGGCCATATTAATGAGCCATACATTTCAAAATACTGGTTAAAACGGCAGCACCAACTTCCTTCTCCAACTACCCTCTCTCCGGTTCCGCCTCCCTCAAAGCTTATCCTCCCTCTCACGGTTTACCATCGACGCAAGAAGCCCAATTTCCTCAGTTCCCTCCCCCATCAGTATACACCAACACCACCGATCAACCCATATCCACCCTTATTTGTCCCATCGCCATGTATCACGTCACATATTCCTTAGCGTCGACCGCAGTCCTAGTTCCCAACCTATTATTAAAGCCAGGCCAACTGCCTCCCCATCTTATTCATTACCGCAACTCTCTTCTTCCTTCATCCGACACCCAGCTCATTCATTTCAACACATAAGTGAATATAAATATCTGCTAATACAAAGCAACACTGAACTGAAAATGATGCACGGGAAGGGTCGCGCAATCAATATCATCGCCAAGTAATCTACTTACACAGGTCCTTTCCCAACAGCTATTATTATCCAAAACCACACTTTACATTAATCAGTAACCTTCTTCAATCTTCATACTGACTTAAATTTTCACTCTTATCCTGCTCCTCTTCAATATTCTTTCCTGTCTGCCATTTGTAACATCTTTCACTAAGAAGTGCTTCGTATACTTGGTGGTGTCAGGCTTAACTACTTGGAAATTCATCTTGAATGAAAGAAGAATACTGGGTATTTTCAACGCATTGGCGCCATCTTTAGATCCTGAAGATGTTGTATATCCGTCGAAAAAAGTAGTACCGATTTAAAGTGGGCTGAAAATATCTGGTAATCTTCTGTCATTCGAGAATTCGTTCTTAGTACGTGCTCTAACAAGTTCCGTAAATTAATGTGATCAGTGATGGTTTCTCGTTTATCCTCTTTAGAACATCATCAATACGTACTTTATCTGTCTCATTAATGTTTGACAAATCCTCAAAACCCATAGTTTCAAGTTTTTCATTCTTTTCATGCCTTCTTCTATCGGAGGGTGCACGTTTCACAGCCGTTTAAAAACACACTGATGATTAAGCAGTTTACCATCCTTTTTCTCAGTTCAAATTTAATGTTAGCAGAATTTGGAACCGAAATCGTCAAAGCAGTAAGGACATAAGGAGAAGAACTTCGTTTGGGTTAAGAGGTTTTCACGAGGAGGATGATATTGATGGCAGGGACTTTGAGTAAGGCTGTTATGAATCGGCTCGTCAAATTTTTATGCAGAGCGTAGTTAGGTACGACGCGGAAACATGATCATTGAAGTTGGATGATAGGCGTGGATAAGATGCTTTTGAGAGTTGGACATGGAGAAGAATGGGAAAGGTAAAATGGACAGGAAGGAAAATAAACAATGGAAAAAAACAACAAAACAAATTTTTAGGCAATGGAATGCTGAAGAATATGATAGAAGAGATGACTGTTAACAAGGAAGGGCTAGATAGGCGTGTTGGAAATAATGAAGTGAGGAAGTGTACGGTACTGAAGAGTGGTTTATTTAAGTACCAGATATTAGGTGGTGTTTGGTTAGTTATGGAAAGTAAAAGTACCATTGCGCCGCTATGTAGGCTGCACCCATTCAAAACCTACATGAGCCGGTAGAATACCAAAACATAAACTTTTATATTATTTCTTCCTTAGCCACTTCAGTTCTTAATAACACTTCACTCCGCATCTTCAGTCTTTAGACATGGAGTGTGATTACAGAAAAGTATACAAGATAGGCGGTGTGCAGGAAAATTCAATATATGAACAGGGAAGAGAAGTTATCCTTTCGTTTGGGTTTCTCTACATTTCATTTTTATTTTTCCCCCATATGATGATTTATTAAATCCACGCCATATCTTGCCGATTAAAAATTAATATCTCTTTTACTAATAGGATATCGTTAAATGATCCATAATTTTTGAAATTTACCTTCTACATTCCGGAAAGTAAAAAATAATTCTCAATGCAAGGGTAAAGAGTTGCTTCTAACAAGAGAAAAACTAATATATGAGCATGGTAAAAAATGACAACATTTTACACTCACTAGAATTTTAAAATGTTTATTTCCTCTGACGTGGTCGATTTTAGCTATTCCGATCTCTTTTCTTCGCGAGAAAATTAGCATTTAAATTCTGTTCATCTACATCTACATAAGTACCCTGCGAGCCACCAAAAAGGTGTGTGGCAGGAGGTGTAGCACCATGAGGGAAGGGTAAGGGTTGAGGGGGTTGGGAGTTAGGTGAGGAAAGGTGGGGGGAACCTGTAGGAAAAAAAAAATATATATATACATATATATATGTATATATACACACATACATATACATACATACATACACACATGTATACACATCCTCGCGAAGTCCCTAACCTGTACGTTAATACTTATTGTAATGAACTAAGTCCTGGGGAATTTCGACTACGAGCATTCTGTTCCCTTATCGTTCTTGGAAAAAATGACATTTTAAACCTGTCAGTCTTGCAGTCTATTTCTCTAGTCTTATATTCGTGATCCCTTCGACCGTAATACGTTGGGGTTCGTATTATATCCTTGATGTCATCGGAAAAGGGCCCATCTTTAAATGTTTTTAATAAGTTTAATCTATATTGGAAACGCCGCTGTGTAAGAGAATCCCAACCTAAACTGTCTAACAAAGTGGATACGCTGCTGAGTTGGTCATAACAATGTTTGACAAATCTAGCCCCCCTCCGCTGAACTCGATCTAATTCCGAAACCAAATTTATGTTGTGAGGATCCCATATACTGGCAGCATACTCTAGGTGGGGCCTGACCAAGGCAAGGAAACATCGTTCTTTCACCTTTTCGTCGCATTTACCTAGCACTCTTTTCACAAATCCCAATTTTTTATTAGCACGACCGCATATTTCTCGTATGTGTTTTCCCCAGGACAGATCGTGAGTAATTGTTACACCCAAGTATTTAAAGGAATCTACCCTCGCGATTTTGGTTTGTTTCACTTTGTAACTATAAGGGAGGGAATTACTCTTTTCCCAAAAATGTATTACTACGCATTTTTTAAAATTCAATTCCAATTGCCATGTATCGCACCAATTTTGAATTGCATCTAGGTCGTTGGCTAACACGACTCTGTCTTCGTGACTTCGGATGTCCCCATAAATTACTGCATCATCGGCGAAAAGACGGAGCTTGCTATCAACTACGGTACTGAGGTCATTTATGTAAATAAGGAAAAGGAGGGGGCCTATGACACTTCCTTGTGGTACCCCCGACGTGACCTTGACAGTATCGGATGATACACCGTCCAGGACGACTGTTTGGACACGATCACTTAAAAATTGTTTAATCCAGTTAATAATACTTTCGTGTATTCCATAGGTTTCCAATTTCGCCAGTAATTTGCAATGAGGGACTTTATCGAAAGCTTTCTTAAAATCTAGGAATATCGCATCAACTGGAATATTACTTTCACCGGAGTTTAATACATCATGTACAAAACTGTTCGTTCTATTGATGATCCTGTTTTCATGATTTCTTCTCACATTCGATAGCTGTTGCACATATGCTTTCTCATACGGATCTATTTTTATTTTGAAACATCGAGTGATTTAGGAAAAGTCGCCCTCGGGAAATTTTAAAAAGTTTTGATTGAAAAAGTACTCGAAATCCTCGAGGGATGTACTCGACGACATTCCATACCAGATAACAGGGCGCGAAGAGTGAAAACTTGGCGTTAATTAACCGTCACTCATGGTGACTCTCACCCCACCCAGCACAAGTCTTCAGTCTGTCGCCCGCTGCTCAACGTCTTACAGGAGCATCGATCACGCAAAAGGGGCGCTCGCCCGGGCGGTAGAGGCGGGACGCCTGCGGGGGAATTGCCTGAGGAGGAGCGAACAACCCCTCTTCCCCGCAACCTGGGACCCACACCGGTTCCCGCTCCCCTCACGTCTCACGCCCTCGGACGCTCGCTGGCTCCTCGCAAGACGCACCAAAGATTTCTCCAGGGAGAGAGAGAGGGACATTACGCTTTCTCGTCTCCCTGGAACGGGAGGGTGTCGGGCATGGGGTAGGGGAGCAGGATGATTTGAGGATCGTGTGGGTGGACTAGAGAGAGTAAAAGGAGTGAGCCCCTTTGGGAGAGAGCGTCAGGAGAAACGGGTCAATATCCTCTCACCACCGCATGGACCTGCGAACAAACAAAAGGATGCGAATGTGGAGGGGGATTTATCCTCTTCTGTCTATTCCACGCTTCAGTGTGCGCACAAGAAAGGCTGGGCCTGCCAGCTGCTAATTTACCTCGCTCGCTGCTCATAAAAGACTCGCTTTTTTCTCTGCCTTCAACACTGACCAATTACAGTGGTCAAATACGGGCGTCCCAAAACTTTTTGAGGACAAAATATCACCAAAGAATAATAGCAAATCATGGCATCGTAAACTAGAAAATGCTTACCAACAGTACTATCAAGAGTCCCACGTACTTTTTTAAATTAATAATTACTCCATAAAAATTTTCCATAAGAATAAAAAAGAATTTTCCATAAAAATATCACGTATGCGCGAAGTGCTTCTAGTAAAAAGAAAATAACTGGGAGTTTTCATCACCGCTGACGTATGAGTGCGTCCTGAAAGAGTGTGGATTGGACAAACTGGTGTGAGTTGTTACTGAATATGACAGATATATATTTACCTTGTTTCAGTAAATTGAAAGGATTAACTAGAAGCGAATAAGTAGTAGAAAGTATTTATTAGAGCAGGCGAACGACAGCCGAGGTACTTTGTTCCATTATGGGTAGTTAAGCTCTTAAGGGGCAAGATATTCTGGGAATAGAGGAGGGTGGAGAGAAACCCATTCATTAGCGCACACTTCAGGAAAGGCGCCAAGGGTACCACAATTTAACGTCCCGTCCAAAGGACAGCTTGTTTCACCAGAAGTACACTCTTCATATCAGTCCAAGTAGAGATCGGGATACAACTGAAAAATCTTGCCACCTTCTAGAATCGATCCCGGGCCCTGGGAAATTACTTTATGGGAATGTATTCGCCTCCATCACGGAGGGGTATTAGTTAGTGAGAATAAGTACCTTTAAATAACTATGAATAGGCGAATGTTGATTTTCCGTAGCATTAAAGGGATGGATATTTGAGAATCGTAATGGAATGCTGGTAAAAATAATTTTTAATGATTGAGATTAGAACGCATTTGCTCCGATTATCATACAAAGACTGACTCACTTGTAGCTTAAGTAAACTGCAAAATAACCCAATTCACGAAGAATTTGCTGATAAAATTAAATATATGTCGACACATATCACCAAAAATTGCACATGATTCAGAATACTAAAGCTAAAAGTTATATTTGTACGACTAAATAATGGATGCATATTATACTTTCCTCGCCAGCCCTGTATTTGTCATTTAGTTGCGTTTCAATCCCTTTTTCCTAAATCTATTCCCATGTGAATGAATATTCATTCTCCATTTGGCGGGTTTTCGACTTCGAATGTATATTTGGCCAATGTGCTCGTCTCCGTCTTATGGCTAAGCCAGCCACGAAATGCACTGTTTCTATACTTTATGACGTTATATGATTGATTTCCCTATTATCCTTTCCTCCAGTGTCCTAATATCCTTTTCTCCTTATCTGGTTCTCCCGAATACCATCTTCTGTCCAAAGAATCGGGAAACTCGGTTGCATAAACTGCCCGCGGATTGCAGTATAATTTACGGTTCCTCAATTGGTTAATCGTTAGAGCATCGGCACGGCAAACCGTAGATTCGTGGTTCAAGTCCTGATCAACTTTACAAGCTGCTCGATTCCACCTTCCTCACGTATTTGTCTTTCATATATGGCCCTTTCTCTTACCCTTATACATGTATCCATGTAAATAAATAAATAAATAAATATATATATATATATATATATATATATATATATATATATATACATACATATATTAATATATATAAAATATATTGGGCGGTTCTAAGGGAGGAAGGAAGTACTCAGAGATGAAGAAGGACTTGATGTAGAGGAGGTTGCTGGATTGTGCTTTGTTAGGAGTCACGAAATATTTATTTGGTAGTTGTTTCCATCCAAAAACTACCTTAACCGGTAGATTACTTAACAATTATATATATATATATATATATATATATATATATATATATATATATATATATATATATATATATATATATATATATATATACCCTCCCATGGACTACAACCTTGTCGTGGTGGAAGGGCTTGTGTGTTCCCATGACCCCTAGAGCTGTGCTGGCGGGGAGTAATAATAATTACTCCTGGAAGGGTCACCCATAGGTCGAAGGTTAGGAGCGAGACGAAAGGTAGTCCACGCAGCGTCTGTTCCTCAGTGAGGCGGCTGCAATGGCGTCTGACCCCAGTGGGGCGGCCATTAAGTGATGGTGTCACGTTAAAAACACTATTGAGGAAGGCAACGGGAAACCACCACAATTATGATTCCCAAGAATATTATGATGGGCACTATAGATAATATGAGTCCTGGCAACTACGGGACTCGGCCCAAGAGGCCGTGTGTCGTGCCCGGCAGCGGGAGAGGCAAGGCTTCCGCGGTCGTCATCCCACGAAACCCTTGCAGGGAATAAATAACTGCAGCAGGACAGAAGACTCAGAAGAAGGCGAAAGTAGTTCGAATAGGAACCTGGAACGTCAGGACAATGTTGAGGAGAGGCAAATTAGAAAATATTAAGCGAGAGATGGAAAGAGGTAATATAGATGTTTTAGGTCTCTGCGAGGTGAGATGGAAGGATAGCGGGGATTACTGGAGGGACAATTATAGAGTGATATACAGCGGCGGGGACGAGAGCCAACGAGGGGTTGCCGTAATTTTAAATAAAGGGGTAGGAAGAAGCGTAGTCAACATAGAGCAAGCGACAGATAGAATTTTACTCGTAGAGATTAAAGCAGAGCCGAGGAACCTGGTCATTGTTCAGATATACATGCCACCGAGCAACCACAAGGAGGAAGAAGTCGATACGATGTATGATGAGTTAGAGGATATCATCGCGAGTGTTCCTGCAGGGAAACATTTGATAGTGATGGGGGATTGGAATGCGACGATAGGCGAAGGAAGAGATGGTGGTTTGGTGGGGGACTATGGGTTAGGCACGAGGAATGAACGCGGGGAGAAAGCAATTGAATTCTGCAGGAGACAGGGGTTAGTCATCACCAAAACATGGTTTAGACACCACAAAAGGCGTAGGTATACATGGAAAATGCCAGGTGACTCAGAAAGATATCAGTTAGATTTTATTATGGTTAGGCACAGGTTTAGGAACAGTGTTATAAATTCGCACAATTTCCCAGGAGCACATGCGGACTCTGACCACAATTTAGTTGTTTTGAAATGTAATGTTCGTTTCAAGAAGATAAGGCAAGGGCGGCGGGTTAGGAAATGGAATTTAGAAGCAGTAAATGGATTAACGAGGAAGGAGTATCAGCAGGCTGTAGAGAAAATGATGGATGACGGTAAAGATCTGAGTACTATCGAAGAAAAATGGGAATGTATCAAGAAAGGGATATTGGAAACCGCTAAAGACAATATAGGAACCGTTAACGGGAAAAGGATAAGGAAACCATGGGTAACGGATGAGATGATTGCAAAGATGGATGAGAGAAGAAGATGGAAAAATGTAAACACAGAGTTTGGCAAAATGAAGTACAAAGAGTTGAACAATAAATTGAGGAGGGCCACAAATAAAGCAAAAGAAGAATGGTGGAAAACGCAATGCGAGGATATGGAAAGTTTACAGAAGAAGGGTGAAATTGGTGCTCTATACAGCAAGGTTAAGTTATTATCGGGAAGTAAGAAGGCAAGATCTGTGCTAACAGTTAAAGATAAATGGGGTAAGATAATAGTTGAACCAGGAAAAATCCAAGAGAGATGGAGGGAATATATAGAAACACTGTATGGTAAAGAACTTAGACCGACAAGGTTAGACATAGAAAAGGAACATGACGTAGAAGAAGATAGCTTAGGTCCAGGCATACTCGACGATGAAATAAAAAGGGCATTAAAGGAGATGAAAGCAAATAAGGCTGTGGGGGTGGACAATATTCCTGTAGAAATGTTGAAATGGTTAGGGAAAGGTGGGAAGAAGGCCATATATGGACTGATTCGTAGTATCTATGAGGAAGGAATCTGGCCGGAAAATTTTGTGAGATCGGTATTAGTTCCAATTCCAAAAAAGGGAAAGGCTTCGTCGATGTGAGGATTACAGAACTATAAGTTTGATATCCCACGCAGCTAAAGTTATTCTCAGGATCATCAACAAAAGGATAGAGAGTAAGGCAAATGATTACTTAGGGGATGATCAGTTTGGGTTTAGGAGGGGAAGAGGTACGCGTGAAGCCATTGCAGTAATGAGATCACTAGTCGAGAGGAATATAGAATACAATCAGGACGTTTTTGCCTGTTTTGTAGATTTCGAAAAAGCGTTTGATAGAGTGAATTGGGAAAAATTAATGTTTGTATTGCAGAAAATAGGAATGGATTGGAGGGACAGGAGACTAATCCGCAACCTGTACATGTCTCAGACTGCTCAGGTGCGAGTGGGGAACGGAGAGTCCAGATGGGCAGTGTTAGGAAGAGGTGTAAGGCAGGGTTGCCCATTGTCACCGGTACTGTTCAACGTATATGTAGAGGAAATGATTAAAGAGGCATAGGAAGAACTGGAGGTAGGAATGAAAGTCGGAGGGGAATTCGTAAAATCGGTTAGGTTTGCTGATGACCAAGCATTAGTTGCTCAGTCAGCCAAGGGGTTGCAAGCATTGTTGAGTGAATTGGAGGTTCAGTGCGATAAATATGGGATGAGAATCAATATTAATAAAACAAAGGTTATGCGATTTTCCAGAAAGAAAAAGGCTAAGCTAAATATTAAAATAGGCGGGGAAAAATAGAGCAGGTAGAGCAGTTTACATATCTCGGAAGTGTTTTGGACCAATACGGTCAAAGTGGTAGGGACGTAAGGAGAAGAATTGTGCTAGGCAAGGAGGCTTTCTCAAGGAGGAGGGAGTTGATGACGGAGACGTTGAGTAGGGATGTTAAGACAAGACTCGTAAAAACTCTGATATGGAGCGTAGCTATGTACGGCGCGGAAACGTGGTCTGTGAAGCAGGAGGATAGACGTAGATTGGAGGCTTTTGAAATGTGGGTGTGGAGAAGAATGGAGAAGGTGAAATGGACCGGAAGGAAAACAAATGAGGAAGTACTAGAAATGGTGGGGGAGGAGAGGGGTTTGTTGAGAGAAATCCTATGGAGGCAGGAAAAATGGATGAAAGGCGTATTGAGCGGTAGTGGAATGTTGAAGAGGGTAATAGAGGGGAGAATGTTGGGCAAGCGTGGTAAGGGTAGGAACAGGATAGGGATGTTGGACGGGATGATGGGAGGAAAGAAGTACACCGAGATGAAGAGGGACCTGATATAGATTAGTTTCATAGGTGGGGAGTCACAAAATGTTTATTTGATAGTTGTGTCCATCCAAAGACCTACCTTAACCGGTAGATTACCTAATAATAATATATATATATATATATATATATATATATATATATATATATATATATATATATATATATATATATATATATATATATATATATATATATAAGTTTTCAGAAAGTAATAAACTGAGCGCCTGGAGCCGCTAACTTTTTTAGCATCGTTATGGAGGAAAATTGAAATCGTATTAGGAAAAGTTTTTATTGACAAAAAAGAAATCGCAAAAATGAAGGAGTTGGACCATTTTAATTAATATAATCGTATAAATTAATTATTAAAGACTCACTTGGTGTCCAAGGGGGAACTGCTCCAAAATATCATTGCATTTTAGAGTATATGCGTAGATGTGAGGATTTTGAAGCGTGGCTTAGGAGAAGACTTAAATAATATGGGCAGAGAGTATGATAAACGGCGAAGTTTGAAATAGTTTAGGGGAAAAGTGGACGTTTTTAGACGAAATATGCAGTCAGAAATAGAAGGTGGATAAAATACAGAGATAAGTGTGATGTGTACCGTTTTGGATGGGTGAGTTTCAAGCAAGCGAGGTAGATGAAGGTCTTTTTTTTGGCCGGAATGATGGAAAACAAAAGACAGAAGACCAATTGAAAATGATATTAAATCGAGAAAAAGTACATGAAATCCAACCTATACGCAAAATATATAATACTCATAAATTAGCTAAATTTTGAGTCGATCATGACCTGGATTACGATAATAAAATATTACCCTAGGGGAACATAGAGCATAAGGAATATGGCGTGAAAAACGAAAACTCTTTTGGAAATATACCAGGACAATATTCTCCTTTTGGTTCTTGAGAGTGGTAGTGTTGCATACTCCCTAACGTGCGTGGAGTTTTTATTTCTCTCATTCACGCGATGATTTTCGAACCGAATTCGCTTTACGGGGTATTTCTCGGAATCCGTTGGCTTTTTTCCTCACCCCACCTCCCCACGTCCTAACTGTTGCCCCAGGCAATGGGATTCCTTTCCATTACGCATTTTCATGGTCCATCCGCGCGGATAAGTGAAATCTTCTCTTTTTGATTTCGTTGGAAAAGGCGGCCGAGGCTTTTGGTTCACCCTCAAAATAAACGTTCAATAGAGCTCTCTCACTGGGTATCCGACGGAAACAAATCAGGGAGACTGATGACTTCGCAGCTGGAAAGAATTGCTATTGGGGTCCATATCTCACGCTCAGTAATCGCAAGTTGGATAAGCCTTCCCAGTCAAAAAAATGCGATTGTATACGTCAATAAATAGCTCTATTATAACTATCCAGCGGGCGAATATCGCTTTTTGCGGTGTAATTTTCTTTTCTGGATGACCCTAATGAAATTCGATGTTAAAATAGAGGATCTCAAAAACAGAAATTCTTTTATATGGACACCTTTTCGCAAAGGCACATATGAATTAATATACGTTTGCATCAAACATTTTTCACATGAATGTTAAAGAAAGAAATCTTTATTCCAGCATCCTCACAGCGCTAACGCATGATAACATTTATCATATGGCTATGCATTTTAAGGTGTAATTCGGAAAGTTTTCCATCATGTTTACTATGTAAATAGGTAATGTATTCCATCTTAAAGGAAATAATATTTACTAAAATAGTTTTTATCATACAATTAATTTATTTCTGTGTTAAATATAATTATATTAGTAATGGTTATTATATTTATGCAACTTTTAAGGTAGGTTATTGATAAAAACTTAACAACACTAGATTTCTTAGCCTCACTTAATAATACACAACCTGACTCAACACAATCAATCTGCAATAAAGCCTGCTTCAATTCCAAAAACGTTAACTACCTCCACCCCTTCCGTTAAATAGTGTATAAGGCATTCAGTTAGATGATTGTAATATGCAATTCTAACTATTCTGACAAAGTATATTTTATAGTGATTCGGTACTCAAAGCGTCCCTTCACTCAGCAATAACCATGGTTTTCATTTCAAAGGGCATCATTGCCCACCCCTCACCACACGACCTTGCAGCGCTTACGGGATTTTAAATGGATGCAGTTGTAGATTTTCTGGAAGGGCAAGTGTTCTGTTGTTTATACCATCCTGTTTTCTGGAAAGAGATGTGACAGAAACTATCACGTCTTTTCCTTAAATATATTTCCTTGAATTTTATTTTCCTATAGAGAAAATATTAAATGAAGGAGGATTAATTTCCAGTGAGGTGACTTATTTCATTAACTAACCCCTAGAGAAACTGATGGAACACTGTTTGTTCGGTGAAATAAAACTAGATATCAGAGTCAATATGTAATCGAATGCTAAATCTTTTCCTTGACCCTGTAAATGATAATACAAAGAAAGGAAGAAAATGACGCTTGTTTCTTAAAGGAGTTCTATCCTAATCCGTGATAAAGACAGGTTCCCTTTGCCGTTACAGGTTCAACAGCAGGGATTCTCTTCATTTGGGCACAGAGAGAAAAAAATTCACTTGCGCGCAATAAGGAAATTTTGACAGTTTTTTCATGAATGTATTTTATTGAAGTCTTTGGTAAACCGTATTGCTTTCAAAGCAATAGATAATCTCTTCTAGTTGGTTAATACTAGCAAAGTCAGAGCCATAAAATAACCCCTTCATCCCCCCACACACACGTATGTATATATATATATATGCGGGTCGCGGTGGGTCTAGCGGGTAGAGCGTTGGACTGCTGACCAAAGGGTCCCGGGTTCGATTCCCGGGCAAGGCACTTTGGGCACCTGCAGCTCCACCCAAGCTAGTTGATTTTTCGGGTACCAGGTCTTCCTGGGAAACCATAACCGGCACAGGGAAAGGAACTGGCCCCCCTACCTTGATGTGTGAATATTCACACGCCGTCGGGCTTGGTACATGGGTGAGCTCTACCATCATCTACTAAACCGACCTTCGGGTTGATTACTATGTTTATGGTTTTATATATATATATATATATATATATATATATATATATATATATATATATATATATATGTATATGTATATATTTTATTTATTAGGTAATCTACCGGTTAAGGTAGGTTTTTGGATGGACACAACTATCAAATAAACATTTTGTGACTCCCCACCTAGCAAACTAATCTATGTCAGGTCCCTCTTCATCTCGATGTACTTCTTTCCTCCCTTCATCCCGTCCTACATCCCTATCCTGTTCCTACCCTTACCTCGCTTGCCCAACATTCTCCCCTCTATTACCCTCTTCAACATTCCACTACCGCTCAATACGCCTTTCATCCATTTTTCCTGCCTCCATAGGATTTCTCTCAACAAACCCCTCTCCTCACCCACCATTTCCAGTACTTCCTCATTTGTTTTCCTTTCGGTCCATTTCACCTTCTCCATTCTTCTCCACACCCACATTTCAAAAGCCTCCAATCTACGTCTATCCTCCTGCTTCAGCGACCACGTTTCCGCGCCGTAGATAGCTACGCTCCATATCAGAGTTTTTACGAGTCTTGTCTTAACATCCCTACTCAACGTCCCCGTCATCAACTCCCTCCTCCTTGAGAAAGCCTCCTTGCCTAGCGCAATTCTTCTCCTTACGTCCCTACCACTTTGACCGTATTGGTCCAAAACAATTCCGAGATATGTAAACTGCTCTACCTGCTCTATTTTTTCCCCGCCTATTTTAATATTTAGCTTAGGCTTTTTCTTTCTGGAAAATCGCATAACCTTTGTTTTACTAATATTGATTCTCATCCCATATTTATCGCACTGAACCTCCAATTCACTCAACAATGCTTGCAACCCCTTGGCTGACTGAACAACTAATGCTTGGTCATCAGCAAACCTAACCGATTTTACGAATTCCCCTCCGACTTTCATCCCTACTTCCAGTTCTTCCCATGCCTCTTTAATCATTTCCTCTACATATACGTTGAACAGTACCGGTGGCAATGGGCAACCCTGCCTTACACCTCTTCCTAACACTGCCCATCCGGACTCTCCGTTCCCCACTCGCACCTGAGCAGTCTGAGACATGTACAGGTTATGGATGTCTCCTGTCCCTCCAATCTATTCCTATTTTCTGCAATACACGCATTAATTTTTCCCAATTCACTCTATCAAACGCTTTTTCGAAATCTACAAAACAGGCAAAAACGTCCTGGTTGTATTCTATATTCCTCTCGACTAGTGATCTCATTACTGCAATGGCATCACGAGTACCTCTTCCTTTCCTGAACCCAAACTGATCATCGCCTAAGTAATCATTTGCCTTATTCTCTATCCTTTTGTTGATGATCCTGAGAATAACTTTAGCTGCGTGGGATATCAAACTTACTGTTCTGTAATCCTCACATGACGAAGCCTTTGCCTTTTTTGGAATAGGAACTAACACCGATCTCACAAAATCTTCCGGCCAGATTCCTTCCTCATAGATACTACGAATCAGTCCATATATGACCTTCTTTCCACCTTTCCCTAACCATTTCAACATTTCTACAGGAATATTGTTCACCCCCACAGCCTTATTTGCTTTCATCACCTTTACTGCCCTTTCTATTTCATCGTCGAGTATGCCTGGACCTAAGCTATCTTCTTCTACGTCATGTTCCTTTTCTATGTCTAACCTTTCGGCCTAAGTTCTTTACCATACAGTGTTTCTATATATTCCTTCCATCTCTCTTGGATTTTTCCTGGTTCAACTATTATTTTACCCCATTTATCTTTAACTGTTAGCACAGATCTTGCCTTCTTACTTCCCGATAATAACTTAACCTTGCTGTATAGAGCACCAATTTCACCCTTCTTCTGTAAACTTTCCATATCCTCGCATTGCGTTTTCCACCATTCTCTTTTTGCTTTATTTGTGGCCCTTCTCAATTTATTGTTTAACTCTTTGTACTTCATTTTGCCTAACTCTGTGTTTACATTTTTCCGTCTTCTTCTCTCATCCATCTTTGCAATCATCTCATCCGTTACCCATGGTTTCCTTATCCTTTTCCCGTTAACGGTTCCTATAGTGTCTTTAGCGGCTTCCAATATCCCTTTCTTGATACATTCCCATTTTTCTTCGATAGTACTCAGTTCTTTACCGTCATCCATCATTTTCTCTACAGCCTGCTGATACTCCTTCCTCGTTAATCCATTTACTGCTTCTAAATTCCATTTCCTAACCCGCCGCCCTTGCCTTATCTTCTTGAAACGAACATTACATTTCATAACAACTAAATTGTGGTCAGAGTCCGCATCCGCTCCTGGGAAACTGTGCGAATGTATCACACTGTTCCTAAACCTGTGCCTAACCATAATATAATCTAACTGATACCTTTCTGAGTCACCTGGCATTTTCCATGTATACCTACGCCTTTTGTGGTGTCTAAACCATGTGTTAGTAATGAATAACCCCTGTCTCCTGCAGAATTCAATTGCTTTCTCCCCGCGATCATTCCTCGTGCCTAACCCATAGGCCCCCACCTCACCACCATCTCTTCCTTCGCCTACCGTCGCATTCCAATCCCACATCACTATCAAATGTTTCTCTGCAGGAACACTCGCGATGGTATCCACTAACTCATCATACATCCTATCGACTTATTCCTCCTTGTGGTTGCTCGGTGGCATGTATACCTGAATAATGACCAAGTTCGTCGGCTCTGCTTTAATCTCTACGAGTAAAATTCTATCTGTCGCTTGCTCTATGTTGACTACCCTTCTTCCTACCTCTTTATTTAAAATTACGGCAACCCCTCGTTGGCTCTCGTCCCCGCCGCTGTATATCACTCTATAATTGTCACTCCAGTAATCCCCGCTATCCTTCCATCTCACCTCGCAGAGGCCTAAAACATCTATGTTACCTCTTTCCATCTCTCGCTTAATATTTTCTAATTTGCCTCTCCTCAACATTGTCCTGACGTTCCAGGTTCCTATTCTAACTACTTTCGTCTTCTTCTGAGTCTTCTGTCCTGCTGAAGTTATTTCTTCCCTGCAAGGGTTTCGTGGGATGACGACCGCGGAAGCCTTGCCTCTCCCGCTGCCGGGCACGACACACGGCCTCTTGGGCCGAGTCCCGTAGTTGCCAGGTCTCATTTTATCTATAGTGCCCATCATTATATTCTTGGGAATCATAATTGAGGTGGTTTCCCGGTGCCTTCCTCAATAGTGTTTTTAACGTGACACCATCACTTAATGACCGCCCCACTGGGGTCAGACGCCATTGCAGCCGCCTCACTGAGGAACAGACGCTGCGTGGACTACCTTTCGTCTGGCTCCTAACCTTCGACCTATCAGGTATGGGTGACCCTTCCAGGAGTAATTAATATTACTCCCCCCAGCACAGCTCTAGGGGTCATCGGAACACACAAGTCCTTCCACCACGACAAGGTTGTAGTCCATGGGAAGGTTTTATATATATATATATATATATATATATATATATATATATATATATATATATATATATATATATATATATCAATATTCCTGTAGAAATGTTGAAATGGTTAGGGAAAGGTGGGAAAAAGGCCATATATGGACTGATTCGTAGTATCTATGAGGAAGGAATCTGGCCGGAAGATTTTGTGAGATCGGTGTTAGTTCCTATTCCAAAAAAGGCAAAGTCTATATTATGTGAGGATTACAGAACAATAAGTTTGATATCCCACGCAGCTAAAGTTATTCTCAGGATCATCAACAAAAGGATAGAGAGTAAGGCAAATGATTACTTAGGGGATGATCAGTTTGGGTTCAGGAAAGGAAGAGGTACGCGTGATGCCATTGCAGTAATGAGATCACTAGTCGAGAGGAATATAGAATACAATCAGGACGTTTTTGCCTGTTTTGTAGATTTCGAAAAAGCGTTTGATAGAGTGAATTGGGAAAAATTAATGCGTGTATTGCAGAAAATAGGAATGGATTGGAGGGACAGGAGACTGATCCGCAACCTGTACATGTCTCAGACTGCTCAGGTGCGAGTGGGGAACGGAGAGTCTGGATGGGCAGTGATAGGAAGAGGTGTAAGGCAGGGTTGCCCAACACATCTGGGAAGTGTTTTGGACCAACACGGTCAAAGTGGTAGGGCGTAAGGAGAAGAATTGCGCTAGGCAAGGAGGCTTTCTCAAGGAGTAGGGGGTTGATGACGGGGACGTTGAGTAGGGATGTTAAGACAAGACTCGTAAAAACTCTGATATGGAGCGTAGCTATGTACGGCGCGGAAACGTGGTCGCTAAAGCAGGAGGACAGACGTAGATTGGAGGCTTTTGAATTGTGGGTGTGGAGAAGAATGGAGAAGGTGAAATGGACCGAAAGGAAAACAAATGAGGAAGTACTAGAAATGGTGGGGGAGGAGAGGGGTTTGTTGAGAGAAATCCTATTGGGGCAGGAAAAATGGATGAAAGGCGTATTGAGCGGTAGTGGAATGTTGAAGAATGTATTAGAGGGGAGAATGTTGGGCAAGCGAGGTAAGGGTAGGAACAGGATAAGGATGTTGGACGGGATGAAGGGAGGAAAGAAGTACACCGAGATGAAGAGGGACCTGATATAGATTAGTTTGATAGGTAAGGAGTCACAAAATGTTTATTTGATAGTTGTGTCCATCCAAAACCTACCTTAACCGGTAGATTACCTAATAATAATAATATATATAAAACTCACTAAATAGTCACAGCAAACACAGAAACCAAAACACACAAATGAGGGACTCACTAGTTCTCGAATTTCGGGTGGTGCAACCACCTTTCTCAAGAGGAATTAGGAACAGAACTATTAGGAGTAGAACTTCTGTTCCTAATTCCTCTTGAGAAAGGTGGTTGCACCACCGAAAATTCGAGAACTAGTGAGTCCCTCTTTTGTGTGTTTTGGTTTCTGTGTTTGCTGTGACTATTTACTGATTTTCATTGTGAACGTTCGTGGCTTTTCCGGGAAAGTGAATATATATATATATATATATATATATATATATATATATATATATATATATATATATATATATATATATATATATATATATATATATATATATATAAATGTACACACACAGATGGCTTGACCATCGACAATTCGAAAGCTTGTGAGTTCCTTTTCTTTTTTGCTTGAAATGGTGTTTTTGTTCGCTATAGCTAACAAAACATATAAATTATTATTTACATCCGTGAGACTTTCTCATTATATATATATATATATATATATAAAGGAAATGGTGTAAGGACAGACATAAAAGACAAACAGGGGAGTTGGGGAAGGCGCATTTGAGCAGATATATACAGTGAATATACAGCCTGTATATATATATAGTATGTATATGTATATATATATATATATACTATCTATACACTAGTGGAAGCCCGTGGTTCAAATCCCGGATAAGGAAATATTTTTACTTTCGTGATCTGCTCAAAAACCGCCTTCCCCACATGTCCTGTGTTCGCCTTTTATGTGTTTTCCTATCCCCTTTCCTTGTACCTATTTCTATGTTTGATTGAATATATATATATATATATATATATATATATATACATATATTTATCGCCTTTCATGTGTTTTCCTTTTCCCCATTTCTATTTTTGAATGAATATATATTTTTTTAATAATATATATATATATATATATATTATATGAATATGTATGTATTTTTCTATTTTTGTATACACATACTTTCAATATGCATGTTAATATATATGAACCATAAACACAGTAATCAACCCGAAGGTCTGTTTAGTAGGTGATGATAGAGCGCACCTATGTACCAAGCCCGACGGCGTGTGAATATTCCCACATCAGGGAAGGGGGGGGGTCTTTCCCTGTGCCTGTTATGGTTAACCAGGAAGATCTGGTACCCGAAAAATCAACTAGTTTTGGTGGAGCTGCAGGTGCCCAGAGTGCCTTGGACCCTCCGGTCAGTAGTCCAACGCTCTACCCATTAGACCACCGCGACCCACATAAATAAATATATATATTTTCTAAATAAACCATAAACACAGTAATCAACCCGAAGGTCGGTTTAGTAGGTGATGGTAGAGCTCACCCATGTACCAAGCCCGACGGCGTGTGAAAATTCACACATCAGGGTAGGGGGGCCAGTTCCTTTCCCTGTGCCGGTTATGGTTTCCCAGGAAGACCTGGTACCCGAAAAATCAACTAGCTTGGGTGGAGCTGCAGGTACCCAAAGTGCCTTGCCCGGGAATCGAACCCTCCGGTCCGTAGTCCAAAGCTCTACCCCCTAGACCACCGCGACCCGCTTTTTCTATATATATATATATATATATATATATATATTTTTTTTTGAGAGAGAGAGAGTCTAAAATTGCAACAGACATGATTTAATAAATAGGGAAATAAATATAAGCTCATTCAATTTACTTTCTTAAGTTACTTCTTACAAGTTCGGCCAACCAAAATATCTAAGTTTATTTTTCAATAGAATTGAAATCTTTAAAAAAGAACATTTAAATGCATATTTTATGGAATCTGATGCAAATAATCTCGAGTCGAACCTACGGTTATGTGTGGAAATATACCTTTCCCATCACCTGTGGGGTGGCAACACTAAATAATTTTCAAAGTGTAACAGTTTATCAGTTCTGAATCTTGAAAAGAACTGAGCGTTGCAGAAAGTTTCAGTTTTAATCTCCACTTTTTGTTTGGAAGATATGATGCGTTTTCATTGAATACACTTGTCCTCTAAGTGTACCAAAAAACTCTCAAGTCATCACAGAGGATTTCACTGGTCCAACATCCATTTAGGCTATTTTGTTATATAACCATGATAGGTGGATGAAAAGTATTTATATAGTTAATTAACTGGTAGTTTGAGTCACCATCAGTAGTAATAAACCCTGAAAATGGCTTGATCCAGCTCACTACTCAATTTTTCCAATCGACTTGCCTCACCATGTCTATATATTTCTACCCTTTGGGATCTGTCAAATAATTTCTTCCACGTCTCTCTTCCGACGTGTCTCGTGTTGTTTTTCCTGTTCCCTCTTTTCCCTTGTCGACTGTCTTCATCAGATGTCTCAATATGTCTCCGATAAGTTTATCCTTTCTCTTTTTTAAGTTTTTTTCGGTTTCTTATATCCTTCTTTAGTACCTCGTACTTTCGTTATTCGATCCGTTCGTTTTGATCATCGCCATAATTTTGCGCCATCATATTGACTATGCTACTTTTCCCCTCTTGTGATATTGTAATCGCATCGCTACCACGGAGAACTATTCCCATTACATGCCATTTTGATAGGCGATATTACTTCTAGATTTCAATCGCCGACTCTAAGTAAGGTTTTCTTTCGGAAGAATGCCTTTTCAATTCTAGTAATTACACAAATAGTGCGTATTAAACATATACCGAATAATAGTTCTTATAAATAAGTAGTTTTAAAATTATAATACACTGTCTCAGGCGTCATTTGGTGGAAGTATTTCATAATAAATGAACGAAAACTAACTTTGCAGATTCCACTGGACGTTTTATTTTTCACGACCCGGGTTTCGTGGCAAGGCAACTCATGATGTTACCTTGCGACGAAACCATGGTCGTGTAAAGTATAAGGCCCGGTGGAATCTGCAAAGTTAGCCTTCGTTCCTTTGCTAGTTTTAAAATTCTTTAAATAAATTAGACTATTGTCAATTTAAAATGTGCGTGAAAAAAATACTTTCTTGAGATGGATATACACACTGCATTTTTGTCTTAACATCTTGTTTCTATCTCGTCGACTGACATAATCCATTTTTGGAGTCATTACCGCGCAGAAAATATTTATTCTAACGATAAAAAGAGTTCTAATAATCAAAATGTTAAGATTTATTACCCGAACATTAGAACGTAATGACAGGGACGTAGAGCAAGAATGTTAAAAAATGGCTCGTAAAAATTGGAATATGGAGCGTAATTTTGCACGGCGCGAAAACATGGTCATTGAAGCAGGGTAATAGTCACGCATTTCAGGCTTTTGAATCATGGGTGTAGAGGAGGATGAGAAATAAAAAAGAGAAAGGAAAGATAAAGATGGATTCAGGGCATTATTAATAGCGCTATAACGTTAAGGACTTTAATAGACGGTAGAGTGTTACGCAGGTGAGGAGAAGGATAGGCGTGTTCCGTGTAGCGAATAAAGGGAGAACAACTAATGCTCAAATGAAGAAGGGTTTTATTGTAGGCATATAGTAAGCAAAATGTTTAAAAGGGTATAACCTAACGGCCGTGATACAGTACATCCGAATATTCAGAATCTTCGACCATCAAACGGCTTCTCACAAAAGTTAAAAAAAAAATATCACGCTAAGTATTCATTATTTGGAAGACTAGTGTAATCGAAACGAAGAGATTTTAATATTCCGTTTAAGTTCTTAATTTAAAATTTAATTCACAAATTATATCTTTCTAGATGTGTTTCGGATACTCAATGTATGTTCAATGTGCACACCTGATGTAAAATAATCATTCATCTTAACATTTAATCTTCAAATATTTCAAATATGTTTCGCCTATTGACCCAGCGTTCGAGTTGTACATAAACAATATTGATTTGATTGATTGAAACACAAATGATAGCGATATACATTGAAGGCTTTTGAAATATGGGTTTGATGAAGGATGGAAAAAGTAAATAAACAGAAAGGAAAGCAAACGATAAAAAAGTTAGGCGTGGTGGGGAAGGAGAGAGGATTTTTGGTAAATATCCGAAAGAGACAGGAAATGTGAATGCACAGTATTTTTATTTACTGCGGGATGCTGAAAAATGTGATAGATAGGAGAACGTTAGGCAATGAAGAAGAGGTGGGAAATGAATGGGGATGTTGAATAGAATGGAGGAAGAACTATGGAGAATTCAATCACCTATTGTAGGTTCAAGTTCCAGGTTTTGTTTTGTCAGAAGGCTCAAAGATAAGTATCGTTAATCAGTCTGTGCTTTTCTAAACCTACTTTAAAAGGTAAGATTAGAATTGACTTACTATCTTACTGATTGACCTACCCTATAAATGAAGGCACAGGAATGGTATCATTTAGGGTAGTAATTTTTTCCCAGAGGTAAATTAGCTCATAAGGTATGCATTTCAGCTATGAAAGCATTGTATTATTGTATTCGTTAGGTCGAACAACCATCTAGGTAGTATGAACTGAATTATTGCATACACATTTAGAGATTAAGCCAACGCATTTTTTTTCTAGAATCAATGTCATTGATGCATGCCATACATCAATAAATGAGCGATCACACTAACTTTGGGTCCTCAAAGGATTACACCATAATATGACTATTATTGCGAATGACTTAAATTGGAGCATCAACCTATTATCAAAGGAGTCCTGAAATATTTAGTAGAGATACTTCAACAATTGATTACGAAAATTCTAGGTCGTCGATGGCAACAAAGTCGTTCATTTCTACATAAACTCTCCTACATTCGCAACATTTGCTACACACATTTATAAAATTTTGTGAATAAATATATAAAAAATAATTACATAAATAAATAAAAATACTTGTATGTATATATATATATATATCTAAACCGTTCATATAAATTATAACGTTCGAGTGTAATTATGCATAACGTTCAAATGAACTTCGCCAATGTAGTGCTGTAAAGCGTTTGCGTAAAAGTCATTCAAAATCTACTTGCACAGTAGATGAAAACACACAAAAGATTCAGAACTTTGCGTTTTATAATTCGGTGGTCCCAGCTATCTGCATTAATGTAAAAAGAGGCACTCACTGAAGAGCTGCTCTAACGTTTTAATACAGCAGATATTATACATCACTAGGATAATGAATGAACAAACGATTTTAGTTAAGAAATGGTATTGCAAATTTAACCAACAGTGCCTTCATGGCTGAGTATACGCAGAATACGTTTGTTGGTAATGATCTTTTATTCAAAATTCAATTTTATTAGGCACGTGAACAACGCTTTGGAGTAGATGAGGAACTCAAGACCGCAGTTGTCAACTGGTTGGCAAATTTCAATGCAAGAATCTGATATAGTGTAATTAAAAGTACTTAGAGGTGAACGAGGGTTATGCAAAAAAAGTTAAATAGGTTTGTAGGAACTTAAAACCGTAAATGAAAACTTTTTCTAACGAATAAATTGTTTTTGTGACCATTAGATTCCTATTTTTAATTTTTATTTTATTTACATTTTATTTTATTCACATTTTATCATTAGGAATTTAGTTTTTGAATATGCCTCGTATCATTCTCAGTAGAAACATGAAAACTCAAAATAATCATTTAAAAATAAATCTTAATAATTGAAGAATTAACGAAAAAAAACCTGCCAGCAGTTATAAAGGTATCCCGATCCCTACTTGAGGTCCTTTGTGGAGAGCACTTTGAGTGAGTACGCCGTCCATCCGTCGGATGGGACGTTGAACTTCGGACCCCTTGGTGCCTTTCGCTAAGAGTAGGCAAATGCCGACGCCGAGTTTCTCTCCACCCTTCATCCTCTCCTGTCCATCCTTAATGGCACAAATTACCTCAGCTCTCGGTCACCTTCCCCTTAAAAGTGCTAAAACTACAGGAGTTATGATTCTCGAAACCTCCCGTGAATAGGGCTTTTTAAAATTTTCTCCCTTTCACCTTTGTGGCCCTGACTTTACTCTCATGTAAAATATAAGTTGTACAGAAATGCTCTCAGGAAATGCACTTGGGAGACATCCCCTTTCCCCTTCCTCTTTGACGGCACCCATGGAACATTTTATTAATTGTTGGTCGTCTTCTGAAATACTCGTTTAAATTTTCAGCCCATATATTTTCTCAAAGCCATTGGTGAAAGATATATCTTATTCTAGTTACCGGCAACCCAATCGCTAAACGACTCTTGACGTGAACAGTTTTAATATTCCAACATAATTTTTCTTTTACTTTCTATCAATTTTACGATATAAAATAGCAATTTGAGCATTTCCAATATTCCGAATATTTTTATTCAATGTCACACCCATTTGAAAAACATAATGGGAGAAACGCGATATGCCGTGGTCAAATTACGTCGCTCATATCGATGGCATGTTATCAATAATGATTGCCAATACATGCCACTTCTGAAGGTTACGCGTTGTTATAGACGAGCCAATGAATATCTGCTGAGGATGAGAGAGCTTAGGAAGAGGTAATAAAAACATCCCATAAAACCTTGACGTCCAATTTAGAATAAAATAGAGCGTGTTTCTGATAATATTTTTAAACTTCAAGGTGCGCTCATAATGTGATAATTTTTATCGCCCTATTTTAATTGGAAATATTTTGAAGATTCTTCTACCCTTCAAATATGAAAAATGCGCCATTAGTTGTCCAGTTCTTTCCCTTATCTATATCTCGTTGACAGTAGTAGTATTATTTGTTAGGGAAGACAATCGAGAGCTCAAGTTATTGGCACCATTGGGGATAGGTCGGTATTTTGGTTGAAGTAGGATATACAGGGAAGGGCGGAGAGAAACCCGATGTCGGCATAAGGCTACTCTGAAGGAAAGGTGTCAAAGGGTCACACATTTTAACGTCACATCCGACGGACAGCGTACTTCACTTGAAATGTTCTCTCCCCATAGCACCCCAATTAGGGATTGAGACACCAGTAAACATTTTTGTTACCGTCTGGATTCGAACCTGGAAGTGACAAGAAATTAATGATTAATTACTATAGCGGAAACTTCATAATGCATTATAATTCTTTATCCCTAGTACTTATTCTTACTAGTACAGCTATTTGATTTTTCCACCTTCAGGGTTTTAACCCAGGCCCTCTGAATGGGAAGCCATTACATTAGCAACCGCACCACCTAGAATCATCCTTGTAACCAAGGGTCATAATTACCTTTGCCAATGATGAAATGCCTAAAGAGAAAATAAGTCCTTTTTCGTTCTTAAAATGTAGAATATTATGACAGATGATTTAATTCCTTCGTTATGAATCCACTTTTTACGTGAATGCGTGTTAAAATAAAGAAAATCACTAAGTACCTCATTTTAACAGCATGATGTTATCCCTTGCCCAGGGAAATTTTCACAGCACAGCTTCAGGCTAATCAACATCAAAGCGAATATGCCCACGTCTAATGCCATAAAAGAATTTCAGGAGTCTTTATTCGGAGTGAATTAACTTCATGGCATCTCTCAATAGATTTTTTGAAAAACACTTTTTCCCCACTCTTTCATCAAATCCTTGGCTCTCGGCATTCACTCACGACGCCTCAAAACGAATATTGGCGCAGGGGAATATTTTTCTGAAAATCATCACCATTAGATTTTAGGTGAAATTCTACAACTGAATTCTACAACTATCTTAACGACACTGGTCACTTATTTGCTTTAAAATTGCAATTAAAATGAAAATTTTTCAATATAGCACATTTATTATACGACAAAATAATATAATTCTAGAAAGTACAAATAATTCTTGAATAAGGATAACTTATTCAAAATCACAGTAACGCGAGGAGTAAATAGTTTCAATTTTCCTCAGAAAACTTTCTGTCAAACGGTCAAGGTCTGCTTCAGCTATCCTGCTATTTAATGAACCCAGGGTTATTGACTGGTGAACTTCATTTTTAGTTCATTTTCACTGTATTTTTCATTGGCCATACCCAATATCCAGGACTGATTGAGAAGTCGATCTCCGTCCATAGCACACCTTGACTTTTGAGGAAAGAGAGGAAGTGGGTGGGAGGGCTTTAAAAATATATTCAAAGACGTTTCTCAAACGCGAAACAGTGAGATTGGCTACTTGTGAGGAAGGGGAAAAAGGATTTTAGGAATTTTGTCACAATTTTGAACATTTACTGTTGGTTAGCCTTGTGTTTCCATCCAAAACTTATCTAAACGTTAGACTGCCACAATTTTGTATAATTTACTTGGCCCATGCATGTTTATCTCTTGAGCTTCGACGTGGAAACCTTCACTATGGGGTGGTTCTGTTCTATTTATTTTCTTTTATATTCCTATGAAATTTCATTAATTTTAAGATTGTGTCAAATCCAACCGGTTCTTACTTTCCTTATCGCTTTCGATTTTGACTTTCCCGATTCTAATCTTCTGTATCCTTCATTGTTTCTAACTTCGTTAATCGATTTGGTCTTCAGAATCCATTTTGTGGATCAGGTTTTTAGGGTTCCTGTTCTTTTCTGGTTTGTCATCAGATATATTCAGTATTTTGGATTCGTGAAATACCACACTAAAAACGAATGAGTTCACGTATTTCCTTCTTGGGGGCACCTTCACCTTCCTCGAAGGTAGTTGTTTCTTCTTTGTGTGAAATGGCTTAATGCTCGTAACATGAGTAATTTTTTTAGAGATAGTCGGAGCCGATACTTGGTGGGATTCCATTATAATGAGCAAGGAAGAATGAAATAAATTTCAGTTTCTACGCAATTCAATTTTATTGTAGACGAATTTCGTTACACTGCAGTATCCTACTATATTAGTACCATTGGGCCAGATGATGATACAGTGTAGCAGTGAAACTGCTCAAAAAGACTAGTAGAAAAATATCTATTAAATGGAAAACAAAAGTTATTTCAATCTTCCTTTTCACCTTAATTCATTCATCAACTGATGCCCGTCAACATCCTTGCTGTTTTTTATACGTTCCAAAAACATAAAATAATTTCACTTGCCTTTAGGCCTTTCCTCTTATCGAAATATCAGATTATACCTTTTGAATGTGAAGGTTCCAACTCTTTACTTTCTTATATGTGGATTTAGGTGTTCTTGCTATTGATTTTTTTCCTATTTTTCTGAAATACTTTACCTAATTCGTCCAAAAAATGCCTGCAGACCTGCTTATTTCTCTTCTTTTATCGCGATTAGACACTCGAACTTTTGAATCGTGTTACTGGAGGTCGACGCTAATAATGAATTAGTGAGATAAACGGAGATACGGAAAAGGTTGTCATTGAATAAAAGAGTGAATCCAACTAACTTTTTCTTCTTAATTCAGGTATTGGGCATTAATTCTGTTACGAACTCCCTCAGGTTAGGTTTTTCAATATATTGCTTGGATATCCCAGATAACGTATATGAGCCTAATACATTTCCACATTTGTTTTGGTTTTAATTTTTCGTTCATCTGCCGTACTTGTTAACTAAATTTATTTCTCCAGTCTTTTATCGTTATACAAGGTGTGTTAAAAAATTAACGGCAATTTTTTCATTTCGCGGGCTTGGAGAGTCCGATTGTTGCCGAATAACAATTAGAGAGGTCGCTGATGAAGTTGGCATACCGATTGGATCATTTCATGACATTTTTTCCAATTTTTTGGGTATGAAACGCGTGGCAGCAAAATTTGTTCCAAAATTGTTTTGGCACCACGATAATGCACCAGCTCACACTTCATTGTTTGTTTGTAAATTTTTGGCCAAAAACAATACTGTAACGATGCCTTAGCCTCCATATACGCCAGATATGGCTCCGTGTGACTTATTCCTATTTCCAAAAATTAAGAGAACCTTGAAGGACCGTCGTTTTACAGCCGTAGATGACATTAAAAGCGCATCGCTGAAAGAACTAAAGGCTATCTCAAAGATCGAGTTTGCGAAGTGTTTCGGGGATTGGAAGAAGCGCTGGCACAAGTTCATTATATCCAATGGGGACTAATTTGAAGGTGATAGCATCAATATATAAGAATAAATAAATATTATTGTTCGAAAAATTAAAGTTCCCGTTAATTTTTGAACACACCTCTTACCTTACTCGTTGAGTTCTTCCTTGATCCATAATTTCCTATGCAGTTAATTTATGATCAGCTGATCTTAAACATTTCATTTCGAATGTTATTAATCATTCTTTGTTTGGTCTAGTAATGACACAGTCTTGATAACATGAACTGCACAAGGATTTTACTTTGTTTTTAAAAATTTTATTGACGTGTTTTTATTACATTAATTTTTAAAGTTCGCGGAATCATACGGTTAACTTCAATAGATCTGTCCTATTTCCTGTGAATGTCTATCTTATGGAAATTTATTTACGTTTTTTCAAGAAAGATAACGTATATTTACTTGCTCCATTGCTATCGTTCCTCAAAAACATTTTCGACCTGACTGGTTCATTACCTTGGAACGTCAAATTAAAGCTTATATGGAAGATGATGAAAACAGAAGGAACCATTCTACTTGAGACGAAAAATATTATATGGAAGAGAAGGAGAATAATAGGACTAACGAGATGGTCAGAGAAAAAAATACCAAGGTTGACAAAATTTACAGGGAGGTATGGTAAAACAAAACACAAGAAAAGGGGGGGTACCAAGATAAATAAAGGGTCAGCAACGGTCAGGAAAAATTGGAGACGTGAATACAACCAATCTCCGGTTTAAAATACGAATAATTAAAAGGATGTGGTCAGAGGAGGAGCAGAGCCAAGGAGTTGAAAGGAAACAAAAAAGATGAATGCGTAGACCACCAGTAATTTCCTTGGTAATAGGGGGAGAAAGTCTTTGATTAAAAAAACGCTCCTGTGTGCGTGTGTGCATTTTTTAGGTTGGATACATACACTCACTCATGTATATAACCTTTCGTTTACATACACTTTAAAAACAAACAGACAACTTTAACGCTAAGGGAAGTAGTTGGGGCACCTCATTTAAAACTCCTCTGAAAAGAATTTAGACTCGAGGGGAGAGAGCAACACGGAGGAAGCGGCGGGAAAATTACTAAGGCGGTTCGGAAAGCGGGCTGAGATGTAATGGGAAAAAAAGGGATGGAAGGATGAAGGTCGATCCTCTAAAGACGTTTTATTCATTTTTTTCATCCCTCCCGCTCTCCAAAAAAGGTCGCGACGGGAAGGCTGAGGATGACGCGGGGGATGAAGGTGGGGGAGGGGCAAGGAGGGACTGCGATAGGGTGGGGGGCCTTTGACGCCTCCGGTCTGAGGCGCCCATCGCCGTTTCCCGGTCGTTTGAAAGGCACCGGGATTGGTTTGTGGGAGGAGTGGTGGTGAGGGGAGGGCCGAAAAATTTTTATTCGCCCCCATCTCACCTCCTCCTTTGCTTTGAGCCTTTGATAATGTTTGAATGGCGTGGGGAGTGTATTTTTATGCTAATTACCCAAAGGATTTCTGCCCTGCCGTGACATAGGATCGGTATAGATGTACCGTTCACGTATGGTTGTAGTGTGTTCAGTGTGGAAAAGATCTGAATCACAAAGCTTAATGATTATGATGATGTGGGTAAAAAAAGCTTTTGTTTCCATCGCAATAAATACTCCTGAAACAGTATACTACTTCAGACGTTCCAGAAAGGGCCGTGCCGGAAGTAAATAGGTTGAAATTTTCATTTAATAAAAAACTTTATTTTGGCGGCAAGTACTTAGATCTGCTGAGATGACACCAGCTACAGTATCAAACTTTCAATTTGAAAATATTTAAAAATACAACAATATCGGAGTGTAAAAATCATTCACCTCGTCCGGGATACGATCCCGGATCCCTCGACTTCCGCCTGAGTGCTTTAGCCATCCGGAACCCGGTTTCGAATCCCGGTCAAGACGAATGACTTTTACACTCTGAAATAGTGGTTTGTAACGCACACTGAGTGGATGACTCCGTAAAAATTACTGTTGCAGTTTATTAGAGTATGAAAATGTTACACATAATTATGCAGATAAATTCAGTACTGGCTATTTCCACCCTTGTAACAATAACGATTTATATTTTCGATTCGATTTATATTACGAATATATTTATATTTTGAGCCTAATAATGAAAATCCAGTGCTTAATTGTTGAAAGTGGCTTTATTTTTTTTCGAAGTATTCTCCACGATGTGCCACAAATATCTATTCTTGGCCTTGTAGTATTTCTATTACTCGTATTTGATATGCTGTCATTTCTATGAGTTGATATTGCACGTTGATGATTCAGTACTCACATCAAAGCATAGGGAACTAATAAGCAGCTATTCAGAGTATGAAACTTGACTTAAATACAAGTACTCGTAATATCAGTAACTGGGTAATTATATTTATAATGAACATTATAATTATCTAGTTACAATGAAAAGAATTCAAAGTTATTTTGTAAAAAATAAAACCTATAACATAATTGGTATTAAATTAAAGATACATTAATAGAACTGCCTACATTACCCCACCCAAAAATGTAATGAATCCATGATGGCATATGTAAAAATATAATTATTGAGTGGTAATCATTAATCAAAATAATACCATCGGTGAGCAAACTTTGAAAAATTATAAATTAAATTATATTCTTCCTCAAGTTTACAATAATACTAATTTGTAACTTTGAATGTGATCAATGTTTATTTTGTATTAGTTGAGAGTATTTTATGATATAATAAAAGAGCACGGTGATCCATTGGTTCTACAAAAATAAATATACGAGGCATATTCATAAAGTAAGAGCCATTTGCTTATGTTAAATATTGGCGCTTCAGAACACAATTCCACTCATGCAGTGCCATCCATTGATTCATTGAGAAGCTATAGCAGCATTTGTTTTGTTTCAGGAGTCGTTACTTGTCCGTGCATTCAAACAACAATGTCCGCAATCGATGATCCCGCCAGCTGTGAAGTGCGTTCTGTCATACGATTCTTGTATGCAATAGGATTATCGGTTGCTGAATTTCATCGGGATTTATGCGTAGTTTATGGACCTACAGTTATGAGTGAAGGAAAGGTTAGGCAATGGTGCCGTGATTTTAAAAATGGATGAACAAATGTCCATGACGAAGGGCGAAGTGGCAGGCCCAGCATTCAGACCGATAAAATTGTTTCGCAAGTGGAACAAAAACTGCGATGCGATCGTCGATTGACAATTAGTGGCCTGGCTGAACAATTCCCTAAACTTGGACGCACTACTGTCTACAAAATTGAAAAACTCGGATACCACAAATCGTGTGCAGGGTGGATACCGAAAATGCTCACCGACCATCACAGAGAGCAAAGAATGTCCAGTGGACGAGAGTTTTTGGGCCGTTACCAACAAGATGGAGATGATGAGACCTTGCACCTAGCGACTACTTCCTCTTCTTACACTTGAAACAGTGGTTCGCTGGAACTGGAACGAATCCGAAGAGGAACTCAATTCAAGGCGTTGTCAATTGGTTCAACTCTCAGGTGAGCCTCAGTTTCAGGCGAGCTTCTATGCAGAGGGGTTAAAGAAGCTGGTGCAGCGGTACGAAAAATGCTTAGAAGTGAACGGCGATTATGTAGAGAAGTGATGTAGGTTTGTAGCTAACTAAAAGTGCAAATAAAATGTGTTTCATATGAGTATATTTTTTCCTCTGACCAAACGGTTCATACTTTATGACTATGCCCCGTACTAAAAAGAAACCAGAAATATACTAGGGAGAATTACAGAGGTTACATAAAACAATACAGATATTCTAGATGGAAGAGATATCTTTTAACAATTGGAAGTTCTACCGGTTAACAATTTGCGTATAGAGGTCATTATAATAGGAAACTTTTTAACGACAAATATAAAATGCGTGACGTGCAAAAAAAGGAATTCCCATCACAGGGCAATGTTAAATATATAACAAAATCATGTCACACAAACCAAAGTAGAATAAAATTGAGGGTAATTGTTTCTCTAATATTTAAAATGTTTTTTTGTTTACTGAAGTCATTAAATTCTGTTAAAGTGAAAAGAAAATACTTGTAGGCACTACAGCAAGTAATTTTGAAATAAATCAGGCATGGAGGCTTTTCCCACGGAATTGGGACTGTTCGTTGTATAAACCTTCTATTAATTACAAAATTAAAACTATGATTAACCATAAACTTCGTGTGTATACTCATAAATACTGTTTACAAAGAAACTTGCCAAAAAGCAATTACTTTTAATAAATTGTCTGGCGAGGAATCATTGAAAATGCTTCTTTAGTGTTCTCCGTCAATTTCCGACTGTATTTAACATACCGCATAAATATAAGCAGACTCAATTAGATATTTTACTCTTACGCAGAATCTCTCTTCGGATAAACATATTTTGGCAAAGTAGGACGTAATAAAGATGCAAGGGAATTAAGATCCAACAAAATATTACTGCGGACGTGTGAAACGAAAGTATATGACCTACGTCATCTTTTACTTTTTTAGGTCTGACTTACATTATGCTGCTATTAAATGGGATGGTTACTGATCAAAGTCGTGTGCAGTATTTAGAAGCTAGAGTTGTAAGACATCATCATTAGCATAGTAGCGTAACTCAATAACTAAATGGTCTAGATTGGCATGGGCAAAAGCCTAATTATAGACCAAATCTTTCAGAGCTAAAATTTCGAATCAATTGGTTAAAAATTTCATTTTTACCAATAAGGGATTAGGATAACTTCTGAAGAAAGGCTCAACGTTAAAAAAGTTTTCAATAAGTACTCCGATTAATAACCATTTAATATATCTTATTCTAATGGTGGGGGAGGAGAGGGGTTTGTTGAGAGAAATTCTATGGAGGCAGGAAAAATGGATGAAAGGCGTATTGAGCGGTAGTGGAATGCTGAAGAAGGTAATAGAGGGGAGAATATTGGACAAGCGAGGAAAGGGCAGGAACAGGGTAGGGACGTTGGGCGGGATGAAGGGAGGAAAGAAGAACACAGAGATGAAGAGGGACCTGATGTAGATCAGGTTGCTATATTGGGTTTTGTTTGGAGTTACAAAATGTTTATTTGATAGTTGTGTCCATCCAAAAACCTACCTTAACCGGTAGATTACCTAAAAAAAATATCTTATTCTCTTTTAACTCATACCTCGAAGATCATCTTGCATATATAGATTAGTATTAGAGTGGGATGTAGGGATAAAAATTAATTAATAATGCAGCATCTCGTAGATGCTGCATTATTTCAGACTCATCTGATGCCAAAGCATCATTGCAGTCCGTGACTGTAATTAATTGTAATTAATTCGTTTTTCAATCTTATAATTTCCTCGCTAGTTGCTAGTATAAAAGTAGGACTTAATTTTGAGGGATCATCACTGCCTTGGAAGCACCCCCTACCACGGATCTTATCGGTGGCTTGCACGGTACCATGGAGATATAAGACCACTAAACGATGTGATGGAGAGGAATATATCAGTCGAACTCGTTAGGGGATGAGTAATACTTTGGATGGTAAGAAGAAATTTCGGAGTTGAGAAAGACGCCAAGGAAGGAGAAAGGATTTTGTTCGAATGATATAAATTCCACCAGATACCTTTTAACGTTCTTCATTTTAATGACTCTAGAATTGCAATCAATCTGCGTAAATCATTCCCGAAACGTTTATCTCTCTAACACGAACCCACGAATGTGCTTTGAAAAATGCTATAAAACTGCCCCGATTCTGATCCACGCCCGATAGAATTAAAGAAGAGCGGATGATCCCCATATCTACACCATTTCACTCTTCTTGCGTCCCCAAGAAATTTTATTTAAATGACATCTTTCGAATTCGTGATCAAAACATGATTAATATGCGAGTAGGTCAGCAGGTTGTACAATGATAGGTATTTTTTCTCCTTTTTAATTTTTTGCGGGCGTGACAGTAATGGTACTCGAGAGAAGATACCGCGACATTTAATTATTTACTCATTACTTAATTATTTACTTATATACTCTCAAAGATTCGGCTAAAAAAAGAAGTGAGATAAGCGATGAGAATGGTGACAGTTTAATTTCAGATGAAAAAAAGAATAGAGCCGTATGAATACCCTGGTAGAGCTGTACAAAAAATTACATAGCTATTAATCTAATTTAATTAATACGCAACGGTAACAGAGGTAATAAGATTTGGGAGGTATGAGAGGGGAGTTTTTGTAAATAAAACAACCTGTACAAATTAGTACATGGCATTTACGAGTAAACTACTGATGCCAACACCGAATAAAACAATTTAAACTCAGCTTTAAAATATCAGGATAGACATATTGCCGTGGCCAATTGAAAGACTTGTCAGCAAACAAGTTTGACTTATGTTAGATGAAAAAGAATGGAGATATTCCCAAATGGGAATGATGGATGATAAATATGACATGTTATCGAAGAAGTCGTTGGCTATGCTTTGGACTTTTGACACAGCATGAAAGATACGTAAAACTAGTATTTATAACTTTCATCTTGTGCTTCTTTTTATCGTTCTCTGCCCGGGTCCAGATGTGTGTAGAGTGTGTATTGCATTAGGTGATACTACGCTCATGCATCCCACTTTATAAATTAACCCTTTAACGATTGATTCCCGTAATATGTTTTTTGAAAACGCCGTGGTTTTTTTGAACCTATGTAATTCATCAACTCAAACTGAATCTCTTTGAAGCATTTTTGTAAACGTTAGTCAATTTAAAACCTTACTGATTAACTTAATCTTTTAGCAACTACAGAACGAAATACTTTTCGACTCATTAAACCAGATACTCTCTTGGTGAGAGTGAAAGAAAGAGAAAAAAAACTTTGCACTTTCAAACACTTTTAATACAACACGACCAATTCAAAATATTTTGTTGAATTATACCTGATGATGATGCGCAGCATCGAAACCATGGTCGTCTTGTATTAAAAAGTGTGTGTGGAAGTGCAAAGTTTTTTTTCTCTTTCTTTCACCCACACCATGAAGGAATTCCACAAGGTTAAGCCTGAAACTGTTGGCTTTATCAGATACTCCCTTGTAGTATTGAGTTAATTCCCGTCTAGCGCAAGGTTATGGCTACCAGCAGTATATATTCCAATAAAAAGTACTGCTCTGCTTCTAGCGGACCTAATGTTCGAATAACTAAAATCTAATACTCCAGTTTGGAGAGTTAAAAGAAGACGGTTTGGCAAGGTATGTAGAGTCTTAACGATCATGCAACCTAGAATTGGATGGACTTATCTGATATCTCCTCGACTCTTCCATGGACTTAAAAGTTTCAAACTATTTTTCCTTCGATCCTTGGATTATTTTTATCATGTAAGCATATCACGTTGGGTTGCCTTAAGGTAGTTATACGGATTCAAAATATTCCGGATTTGCTTATCTCTTATCCTTTTCAATGTTTTTTACATGGCTTCTCTCTTCGAAAGCTCTTCGCACAACATATTTTGTTAGCCACTTGAACCTTCCGTTTGATTTAATACATTATACTTTAACATAATTTTTTCTGCTGCTGATACAAATTTCACGTATTCACATTTGCATGGTTTGAAGACTCGTCTCCCTATTTATAGACTAGTTTTTTGTGATGTGAATGTATTATTTGTGCTCAACGGATAAAGATGTAACTTTGGGCGTCCCCAGGAAATTTGAATAGGAACGCTTCTATTCTTAATACACATTAATGATTTAAACTCACACGTAATTAGCAAATTTGCTGACGACATGGTGGTATGTATAAGGGACCCATATGATTGCGAGCAACTCTCTAGAGACTTAGAATACAATATTAAAATTGGTGCAAGGGATGGGGATGAGTGCCTAAAATAGGAAAATGAGCAGTTTCAAAAATTTTGGAGGAAAGGAAGTAGCGAACAGGATATTAATTATGAAACAGAGGGTTCAACGCTCTACGCCCGACCAAGTTAAATATTTGGGGGTAGTTCTAACACACCACGCCTTTGATGGGAAGCACATATCAGGACAATATACAAAGAAACTCGGCTTCCTTAAACGAGTGGTGGGGATATCAAATTAGAAATTAAAAGAGAGTGTTATTTTCCTCTAGCTAGACTTCATTTGAAATATGCCGCAAGTATTTGGGATCCTTGGGAGAAAATTTGGCAAAAAGAGTTAGATAAAGTTCAGAGAATATCCGCCAGATTCGTGAAAAATTGTAATAATAAGAAGACATGTGTGACAGGGGTTTTAAGAAGGCAAAACTTATATTAGTTATCAGTTCAAGCAAGAGACACATGCATCCATTGAATTTATATCGTGCAGTGGTACAAATGGATAATGTTTTCATTGAAAAACATAAGCAGAATAATTTTCTTTAAAACCTAGTTTGAAAATCGGCAATTTCATTAAGGCTTCCAAACCACGCACCATGACTCTTAGAAAGAAAATGAAAAGGATAACCAGTTTTATTTCAAGCCGTTAGTTTATCAGTACCAAATTAATTAGTTTTCTTCTCACTTGTGTGAAAACAAAACATTCATATTGGGCCAAGCTCATTTCAGGAATATGACTTTAATTGAGGGATCAAAGAAAAAAATTAGGGTGGAACATCGGATTTATATCAAAACCGCAAAGGAACACGAAGTGCGTGATCCGCTTAAGTGGGAACTTCAGCAGTGAAACCTCTCTCGAATGTTAAATATGAAATGTTTACGCTATATAGAATGATTCGCCTGCGCCAGAAAGCGGTCAAGGTGAAAGAACGTTTAACTTCTTCTCACATTAGCTTTGAAAAGGAAGCCAAAAAATAATGGGTTCCAATTCCTACATCCGTCGCATTCTTTCATTCCGAGGGTTGTTTGACTTCAGTCTTGAACTCTGCCCTTACCAGTTCCAATTCCCTTTACGCCCTGATAAGTTCTTCCTTTCGCCTTTATTTGGTTTACGTATTTTTCACTAGTAGTCTCCTCCGTGGATTTTCTCTTTCAATTTACCCTCATTATGCCCGTGACATTTCCTCTGCGTCTCAAGATACGTCCAAACAGAACCGGTTTTTCTTTCCCCGATTTGCTGTTTCACGTGGGCCTGTCGTATTCTTCTTATTATAATCTTCCCTGTAGTTCCCTCTTCTTTCCTCTCAATCTTGTAGCAGTAACTCTGAATTCCATGTCGTCCAATCACGATTCGGGAACTTTTTTCCTCTCCGTCCATCGCGTATTCGGGAAATTGACTTTCGGAGCTTGGTGTATTCCGTTCCGTAGATCCTTTTTAAATCCCTGAAGAATAGAAGGAAATCCTTTACATAATATTCACGCCACACATCTTCCATAGTCGGCTGGATACGAAACGTCTTTTCCTTAGCTGCTTTGAAAAGGATTCGTGGGGACTTGGAGGGACTGGTAAGTGGTTTGGGAGTTAAGTGTCTTGGGGTTTCCCGCGATCCAGAATGGGGTTGAATTATTCGAATTAAGTAGAACGGGGGTCCGGTGGCAACAGCTGGTGGGAAGGAAAACTAAGAGCGAGTGGAACTCCAATCACTCTCGTTAGTGTGGTTAACCCAGCAAGTGATTGGGAATCGGGGTTAGTTTCGAATAGAACAGGATTCCACAAGTGAATGATATTTGGAATTGAACGCCAGAATGAATGAATTTTATCGACCAATCAAATCAAGTGTATTGTCCTGGAAATTATAGCAAGGTACACATTCAATGATTATTTCCCCTTATTTGGGTAAAATGGATACGGAGGCGTTATTGAATACCTGTTTTTAAACCCCATTGACGGAAATAAAAACAATAAGGACTCTTAAAAAATGAATTGAATTGAAATGCCTATACCCAACAACAGGACATGCGTTCCTCTTTAAAATAAGCATATTCACAACAAAAACCGACGTTTAGACTTCAAACCAAGATAGGTTATTAACAAGATTATATTTTAAAATTATACCAAATCTTAATTTCTTCCCATTTCTATAAACAAATAAAACAAGGTCTAAAACAAGGTCAACAGCTACGTAGAAACATAGCTGTCTAACATTCACTCCCTAAAAGGTGAGAAAACTCGAAGAGGAAGTAACTCACCCTAGTGATCGAGTTGTTTTAATTTGTTATATTATTTTTTATTTATTTTATTGTTATTATTTTATTTTTTAATTATTTGTTTCGAATTTTTTTGTGTGTGTGGGGTGTTTTTATTTTAATTTTATTCTTATTGTTATTATTTTATTTATTATTATATTATTTATTATTATTATTTAGTACCATTCAAGTTTACGGTCCAGGCATTTTTTGTTTACATTCATCTCAGGTTATTTATATTTGATTTTATTACGGAGTAAACACCGTTGAAGAATAGGCCAGTCAGCTCTGGAGAGTCTAGTTTTCATTGTATGGATGGGAAGAAAATGTAATGGAAAAGTAAGAGAGAGGTATCAATTCATTTTATTTAGGCCACATTTGGTATACACGGTAAGTATTTTGGATCCTTGGGAGAAAAAGGTTAGTTTTAGAAATGGATATGGTGCAGAAAAAAATGCACTAAATTTTATTAAACCCTGCTCAGAGAAGAGCAGAATGAGAGTGCAGGGTATAATGTAAAATATAGATTTGGAATCTCATGATTCTCGGAGTACAGAAAAGGTACAGGTAAGGTAAAAAATGAACATTTCGAAAGGTACAGGACACCTGAATCATAGTGAGACAAAGGCAATTATTATGCCCATATTTCACAGCGAAACAAAACTGAATCAAAGAGCCCGAAAAAATAAACTTAAACATTGAAACTCAATACATTAGCTTAGCATAACATATTTTGGCATTATGCGCAAAAGCATATTGGTGTGTTTTTTTTAGGAGCGCTTTTGTACGTTAGCTAACATATGTTCAAATGAAAAAATTGAGTAGTTTCAGGCCTGATGAGGTGGAATTCGAACACATTAGACTAACTCAAGAACTGACATAAGAATTGTCCGTTCTTTATTATGTTCAAATGATTTCATAAACTAATACGCCTGCACGCACGGTTGTAGTAACCCCTTTTGCCTTTGACTGTTGGACATCTTTTGCCTTTTGGCGGTTTGTGGGGTATTGCGCAGATGTAGAATGTACGCTATAGCTGGAAATTTGCTCATATTTAATATTTATTTATACTGTTCAATTCTTGCATACTTATTTAGCCTCATAGTCACATGTTTTACTTCCATAAACTCCATGCTTCGTACAAGCTCTTGCGTTCCTGAGACTTCTAATATTCCTCAATTTGATCATATATTCTCTTCTACCACACACACCTTTGACTTTCTCACTCAGCCCTTACCTCTTAAACTCGTTACTCTTCAATCATATAAATGCTTGGTTATTCGACTCTTGTTATTTTCCTTATCTGAATTGTATCTGATTTCCTTCCTTGCCTGCCTTTGACCTTTTCGGTTCACTCTTTCCTCTCACACTATATACTCCTCATATCATCAGTTAAGTGATTCAATATCAGCCATTATTTCAACATGATAGAAACAGCATAGCATAATTAATTCATACTTGCCTATTACTAGGGAGTTCTATTTTCTTTCTATCAAAATGCTCTCAAATAGTTAAGATTACGTTTTATATAATTGAAATGGATTTGAACAAGTGGAAATATAAGAATAACCATCAACTATTAAATGTTTTGTAAAGAACGAGAAGATTTCCAAACGAGAATATTTTCTCGAAATAGAGACAATGGACTCTACAACAGTGTAGAATGCTGAAGGAGTTGAAAAAGGAAATAGGCGTGCGCAAACGTCCAACACACGGTTGTACGGTAAGAGAACGAGAGTAAAGGAATTGAATTCCAGATTTCTTAATTCAGAATCATTGAAGAAGTTCGTTTTAAAAGTCGGGAAAATTTAAGTGCCTGGCTCAACACTTAATGACTACGACAAAATTTACTTTAAAAGAGGGACATAAAAGGAGTGGTCGAAAAGGAGGAATAGCAGGAGTATTAAAGTGAGAAGGGTAGGCGGTAGGGAAGGGTTGAGGGTAGTGAGGTGAGTAGGAACGGGAGGAAATAAATGGGTATGACTAAAGCTTTTAAAAGCAGGGATCTGCACAGAAAGTCGACTTTGATGGAAAATTGGACTAAATCCATGGTTTTAGAAGGACCCATACATTTCTACTTAAAATACTTTAATGAACGTAAAGGAACATAAACTTACCGTCCTAGTCTCAAGCTTCCAATACTCACGACCCCATAATAAACTTAATAGTCTATTGAAGGACGTTGTCGAACATCTATATACGCATGTTACCCTGCAAGCCACTGCTAGGGTGTGTGTGTGGCAGAGGGTGATTCTACAGCAGGCATGTTATATTAAACATTAACTTTTTCTTGTTCAATGTTTAAAAATAAATATGAAACATAATCCAACTCATATAGACAATGATAAATACAGGTTCATTCAAACATAAGAATAGAAGAACGAAAAATAGTCATTGGCAGAGGGAACGAAATATTACCACATGTTTCTATTGATGAAAATACCAATTTTGTAAAAATATTGGGCCATTTATAGACGCTTAAATACATTAAGGAAAAGTTTATTTCCACCTTAAACAACACCTTCAACACCTTCAACAACTCTTCAAACTGTCACTCGATGTTTTTTTTATTTATAATGTTCCAGAGAGAGCTAGGGTTTATTTTAAGCCAAAAAGAATTCTTTCATGCCATTGTAACTCGTACAATATGAGATGTTTATGTGTTAAGGAATGCAGGAAAAATAAAGAAAACTGATGGATCCCATGGAGACTGAACGCACGGCTTATTAATTGACAGAAGAACGCGTGTGTGAGTGCGTTTAGAGCCAGGAAATAATGTAATATGACCAGAGTAGTTTATCAAATACAGTGTTAACTCTTGCCTCCATTCTATACATACATTTGCACGGCATCACTAAAAAATTTGCATCAATAACGGTAAATTTACGTTCAAGTTTTCCTCCCTCCTCCTCTGAGCTTTTCATCCCCTTGACGCTAAGATCAATGAACTAAACTTTGACTCCTCTTTCGCCATCTTCAGCATGAGCACGCCACAAAATCAATACGTGCCGCACTGTCTATCGAAATCCAAATCTCAAGAGCTTGTCACCATATGGACTCTAGAGGCATTTTTTAATTCCATAATACAAATATATATTCCAAGAACACAATAGTTAACCCGAAGGTCGGTTTGGCAGAAGATGGTAGAGTTCACCCGGTATTAAGCCGGCCGGCGTGCGAAATTCACTCATTAGGGTAAATCGGCCAGTTTCCTCTCCTGTACCGGTTATGGTTTCCCATGCAGATCTGGAACCCAAAAAATCATACAGCTAGGGTGGTTCTGCAGGTGTCCAGAAAGGCTTGCCCGGGAATCGAACACGGACACTCCAGTCCATATATATATATATATATATATATATATATATATATATATATATATATATATATATATATATATATATCCCGGATAAGGAGATATTTTTACATTTGTGATCTGCTCAAAACCGCCTTCCCCAACCTTTCCTGTGTTGGTCTTTTATGTGTTTTCCTATCCCCTTTCCTTATATGTCTATATATATATATATATATATATATATATATATATATATATATATATATATATATATATATATATATATATATAAACCATAAACACAGTAATCAACCCGAAGGTCGGTTTAGTAGGTGATGGTAGAGCTCACCCATGTACCAAGCCCGACGGCGTGTGAATATTCACACATCAGGGTAGGGGGGCCAGTTCCTTTCCCTGTGCCGGTTATGGTTTCCCAGGAAGATCTGGTACTCGATAAATCAACTAGCTTGGGTAGAGCTGCAGGTGCCCAAAGTGCCTTGCCCGGGAATCGAACCCGGGACCCTTTGGTCAGCAGTCCAACGCTCTACCCGCTAGACTACCGCGACCCGCATATATATATATATATATATATATATATATATATATATATATATATATATATATTCAAACTTGAAAATCCCGCCATACGGCGCACAAATATTCATTCAAACAGAAATAGGTATAAGGAAAGGGGATAGGAAGCGATCACGAGCGATAGAGCAGATCACGAAAGTAAAAATATTTCCTTATCCGGGATTTGAACCACGGACCTTCCACTTTCCGGGCGGATGCTCTCCTTGGGTCCGTGGTTCAAATCCCGGATAAGAAAATATTTTTACTTTCGTGATCTGCTCAAAAACCTCCTTCCCCACATGTCCTGTGTTCGCCTTTTATGTGTTTTCCTATCCCCTTTCCTTATACCTATTTCTGTTTGAATGAATATATATATATATATATATATATTTATGCACATTCTTTATTTAAATATTTTTATACATATATATAAATATATATGGACTGGGTTTTAATTCTTATGGTTTTTATGTGATAAAAATAGACATATATAGAAACATAAAAACTCGATAAATATATTTCCAAAAAAGTGTGTGTTTTTTTTTAGAAAATTTATTTGTGCGTCGTCGAAGAGCGTTCCATTTCGAAGTATATTTTTTTGTATATATATATATATATATATATATATATATATATATATATATATATATATATATATATATATATAGCACACACGTATATACAGACTGCCTTTATCTGACGAAGAGAAATCTTACACGTACACTCGTACGTTACACATTTTTTTCAAGGAATTCCCACCGTTTAAATGAAAAGTTCTTCAAATTCTCTTTTCGTGTTTTGGAAGAAATGGGGGAGTTATATTATTTAACGAATGAATAAAGTGCCGCCGAGTGAGCCACCTGCCTCCCAAATTCTCAGAATTAACACGGCTCCGCATGCTGACGTCAGCTATTTGTAAGGAAGTCCTGATGTTCCGGGCGGATTTTCCACTGCTTATTCAAGCGTCAAATTATCTCCCTCGACACTCCGGGCCGAATTATCGCATGCGAGCAGAGAAATGAAAAGGAGTCGATGACGTAAAAGCGTGGCAAAATAATCACGCATGCGTTACAGAATTTCAGCCTGAGTTATTCTAGTCATCCATTCGGATCCTTATGAGTTTTTATATTGGTGCGTCGGCGGGGAGTGGGGGGGGGAGGGCTTACCAATCATTTAATATAACCATGAACGGGGAAATATTTTTGCCTCAACTTTTATTTATTTTGCCTCATTTTTCGACTTCGCCGAGTGAAGAAGGAGATACCATTTTCATGATGCATGAAGTTCAATTTGGAAAGGATGATTAAGTTGCTGTTACATACCGTACGAATATTATAAATGATTCTATGCGTAATTTGTTGAAAGTTTCATTCGTTAACTAGGAAGAAATGAAATGATTCGTAACATCTCCGCCTTAAATTTTTTCCGACCGATCGCGGACACCGAGTACCGTTTTGAAGGTTTGGAATAAGGCACCTCATCACATGTCTTTATGAACATCGGGGAAGTTGGGAAATTGTAATTGGGACAAATTGTTACCATCCCTACTTTCCGCTCCATTAAGTTCGTCTAATTCCACCTGTTTCACCCTCGGCGCCTGATGAGGGACATTGACCACGAAAGCCATTTATGGCTATTATTTATTATGGCTGTGCTTTATAATTGTGTAATATAACGGCACTGTAAACCAACCATAGTCCTTATACTTGGCCTTATGTTTCCGAACCATCTCCAACCAACAAAGAATCAACCCCAATGCCCATACGTGTATGAGATAGCTAACTTACCCGACACCTTGAAAATGGCCCTCCAACACTTCCACCAAAAGACATCTGTCACCATTTTTATTTTCCTTTTCAGTTTTGAGAATTTAGGAAAAACCATTGTTCGAGATGAGGGCCCATTTGTTTGTCAACAAGTCTTTTTCAAGTCCTTGTACAGTGTTTGTAAATATCCTTTTGTGATAAAATCTCATATCAATTATTACCAGTCGATAATAGCTGTCATAATATATGAATTAATTTTAAACAATATTGTTATTAATTTTTCTATTTTATAATAAAAAATATTATTATTTCGGCGAATTATTAATTATTTCATTTGTAACAGAAACGGTGTAAAATCTCGAATTTGACTACATAAATACCATGCAGATTTTACAGAATATAATTAAACATTTAAACGATGGGTAACGTAGAGTTGGCAACATTATGATTTAGCCTTTATGACGTACTCAATCATTTAAAGTTTTTATTTACATCTCTTTAATACACTATATTTTTCGTTCATTATTTCAAAAGAAGAAAATGCCCCCTGTGGAATAAATACAAGTGTAGAAATAAAGAAGAGTAATTTTATTTATTTACAATGAAAGTAATATTGTTGTGAGTACCATTAAACTAATAATTATGGAAGATGAGGGTAAAACTATTGGTCTTGAACATACTATTTTATAGGGTTGCGAAGTGGACGTTTGGAAAAGGAGGATTGAAGAAGATTACGAGAATTGGACATGTCAACGTTCACGATGAGGATTGATAAACTATAAAACGAATGGAGTGAGAGAAAAATTAGGAGGATCTGAAGAGAGGAGCGTGAAACAGATTACAACGTAAAGTAATTCGATAGGGCACTCAAGAGCACAGATATACTTATGGGGGATTCCCTAGTTGGAAAATTTGACGGAAGGCAAGATTGAGGAAAGAAAAGCGGCCAGATGGTGGGTGGAATGAAAGTATGGATGAGTGAAGAGGTTGGCAGTGGAACGTGAGAGGTTTGAAAGGTAACCGTGTTTGGACATCGTCCAATGGCATGACTATGAGATCCACCGATATCATCATGTTAGGTTTTTCACTAGAACATTTTGATCGAAGACTAGAATATTGTAGAACAATATCCATAAATAGAGATTTTTTACTTTTTATTTACTATCTAAAGAATGGCATTTTATTTTTCTAGGGAAAAAATTGAATTGCGATTTTAGCAGACATGTATTGTTGTACTTGTACGCACGGTATATAGAGGGTCCAACTTTCGACTGGAATTAATATTTATTAAGTATCCAAGCAAATCATATAAACGTTACTTTCATTTCGCGCACTAAAGGAATTATAACATGGTGAACCTATGACCTATATAAGCTGCTTTAGGGTTGAATACTGGTTGGTATTTGAAATTAGGAATTCCATATTTTTAAGTAACCTCAGATAACAGATTAAAAAGAATGAGTTTTAATTTTTATCCAAAGAAATGAAACAATATGCAAAATTAAATAAATGCAAGGGGCAGGAACACACAATATTAAATTATTTTTATTAAGTAGTTACATCAATTCACTAAATACATGGATATATTAATAATTTATTAGAAAATCGGAGAGATTGGAAAGGTTTGCTTGTAATAAGTTTCATTTTTCTTTAGACTGTTGTTATAGGTAAGCTAAAACTATCTAGTTGTTTCATTTTCATTGTCGACCTAAGCAATAAACTTTCTATACTTAGAAAAATGAAAAAAATGCTTCGTGCGGGGATCTAACACTTCTATTTAAAATGCTTAACCCCGAAAAATAGATCAAAACCGAGTTGGTGGAATTTTATGGATCACATGCTCCTGCATATTTCACTTTTAAAAATTTGGGTAAACGAATTAAAATGTCGTGAATCCACGGATGACGAGCATCTTTCGGGACGTTAGGAACAGAGGAAATTATTTACAGTGAAATTATTAACAAGAACCACGATATGGTTTTGATGGACCAAATAACCAAATTTCGTGCAATCACTGGAATACCAAATGGCACGGTGCTTTCACGAGAGAAACGTTTTACGTGTGAAGAATTGGTTGAGAAAATATTTCGCTCAGATAGGTGCCGAGTTTGCTCTCAATGAAGAATAAACACATTCGTGTAGTGGATTCGACTGTTTTGGCGCCTTTCCTTCGCAACCCTGACGAGTTTCTGCATCCATAAATAGCTGTGGACGAAACATGGATACACTACTGAGACCAAAGAATAGTCAAAGGCGATCCGGCTCCAAAGAAGGCGAAAGCTACGGTGAAATCCACCGAAAAGGTGATTGCCAGGGCTTTTTGGGATGCACATAGGATTATATGAATCGATTACTAGCATAAAGGACAGATGATAAATGGAGAGTAGTGTTTTGCGTCGTTATTGCACCGCTTGGGTGGAGAAATCAAGAAAAAACGTCCTCATTTGGCGAAGAAAAAAAATCTGCACGGGTGCACACCTGCGCAGTTTCGACGGCCATAATTATGGAATTAAAGTGTAAATTACTTAAAAAACCAGCGATGTCACCAGATTTGGCCCCCAGTGATATTTTTTATTTGAAAGTTGAAAAAAATGGTTCGGCGGATAACGATTCACTTCAAGTGAGGAGATTATTGGAGATGCCTATTTATTTATTTAACAAAGCAGCCAAAGTCGGTACAAAGGCCATGTCAAAGACCTTCCAAAATCCTTCCTTCCTATTAAAAACCTTCATAAATTCAACTTTAAGGACATCTTAGTTAAGCTGGAGAAACCCTGGAAAAAGTGTACCGAGCTAAAAGGTGATACTGGTGAAATTTTTAAAAATCTACCAAAAATAGTGTTTTTGCATTTTTTCATAAGAACTTACTAAACGCCCTTGGTAACAAGTACCCGTTGCTGCATGACAAAGCTGATAGGAAACATAATCACCATAGTGATTGTGCGAACAAGGGAGTTAGAGCTAATATATTGCGCGGCAACATTGTACAAGTCATACGCGCTCTCTATACGATGCATCAATTGTAGGCCTGAATGCGGCAGCGATGGTAATGCTGGCGTCTATGGTGAAGAGTAATCATCGATGGTGATGGTGATTATCCTTGTATTACTCGGCGGAAAATGAATATTGAAGATCAACGTAACGCCAAATGGCCGTTGCACGACTGTGGAACTCCTACCTACGAGTATTGGACAAGAAAATGGTTTCCATTAAGGGATGGGAAATGGCGATAACAGCGGTTTTAACACCCTTAATTAATGTAGGAGATTCTCAGTTACTTCATGTTAAATGGAGTCAAAACTCGATTGGACGGTGAAGGATATAGCGTTATAGCTATTGAAATTATCATATAAATGTTTCGGAATTGAAGACTATTATAGTGCGCGTTTTCTAGCATACTTCCCACTCAGGAGTCGAGGGTTCTAATTCCGCTGGAGTCAGATATTCCCGAGGTTATTAATAATAGAAGTCTGCGTGAACAGAAATCTAGGGTAGTCCGTCGGATAAGACATTAAACCATACGATCCCCTGGTCCCTTGCGTCACAGTTACGTGTTCCCATTCGTTTCCTAGAATACAGCATGCCACAAATTCCATACTCAATGGCGCAATCGACCTCAGCTCTCAACTGCGTGTTCTAGTAATTTATTACCCTTACTGCAGCACAAAAGGACCGCTACATTCCAGCCTACACCAAGCTAGGGTAAGGAATTTCTTCCTTCTATCCAGGCGGTTTTCGTATGACATTCTTTTAAGTTATACCTCAAAGCTATTCTCATATACACTGCAAGGGTAAGAAATATATAAAAAGAAGGATCACAAGACGAAAATACAAACGAAATTTCTCGCTGAACTGGTTCTCGATTCCTGTCGTTAAATATTAAGCATTAAATCGTATCTTTTTTTATAGTTTGCGTTCCACAAATTTAAACTCAAGTAATGAAAAATGTAATAAATACATTCTATTAATAGCACAATAATTAAAAATAATACTATATTGAACGTGACTTTAGAAATAGTAAAAACATTTAATACAAGTCGGAACAAAATTAAACATTGCAAATATATTAGGTGTAGAGGGTAATAGAGGGGAGAATGTTGGGCAAGCGAGGAAAGGGTAGGAACAGGATAAGGATGTTGGATGTGATGAAGGGTGGAAAGAAGTACACAGAGATGAAGAGGGACCTGATGGAGTTTAAGCTGCTGGATTGGGTTTTGTTTGGAGTTACTAAATATTTATTTGATAGTTGTGTCCATCCAAAAACCTACCCTAACCGGTAGATTACCTAAATAAAAAAAATTGAACGTGACTTACAGTGTTAGACAGGTCAATAAGAAGCGATAGTTTAGTTATGGATATGTATTTGGAGATGACGCTTTTAGTCTTCTTCAACGCGTCGCTAATAAATATTTTTATGCAGAAAGTTACTGTTCCTAATTTTATCTTAAAAATAATTTTTTATTCTATAAGTATGTTTTATAAACCTAACATTTTGAAACATACGAGTATTCGTATTTTCTAGAATAATTCCCAGTTTGTACGAGTGTAAATTTTCTAATTATGTAAATTTAATGTTAATATATGTGAAGAAAAAATTGTTTTGCCTTTTGGTCTGCAGCTCTAGGTAACCAAATACCACTCCTCTTTTAAACATTTGTGAGAGTCATCAATATTTTATCATCTAAAATATTTTATTTCTCTCTAAATACACATGAATTGGGCCTCAAATGCTAAAATTTCATTTTGTTTAGTGAAGCTAAGAACATTTACTTGGTTCCAACAATATTATAAACGAGTAAAAGTACTTGAAAGCATCTTTATAAATATGGTAACCATTACCCTTTTGTTTATGCAAAATCGAAACTATATCACATTCGCTTTCAGAGAAAAAAATATATACCCGACACTGCATCTTGATTCCAAGTGTAGACCAGATACGATATGAAATTCAACTATTGTGGCTAAATAATTTTTTTGCCCTATGCCTCTCTTAAGATAACATAGATTCTATCAAAATCAAACAGAAGCTCAATAAACACTCTAACTAGTTACACAATTACATTTATTGTCTGAATAAAAAGTCCTCTAATATTTGGCAATTCAGATGTTAGTCGTTACAGCATGACGTATTCTCTTCATATTATAAGTGGGTTCTATGAACTTCCTCTTAATCAAAACCCAAATAAATCTTTAATGTAAAAACTATTCCCGTGGCATTCAATGAGAAAAACCTTACAGTAGGTTCTGACTGGTCATGTTGATAGAAAATCCAGACCTGTAGTGTTTCCTAAATAGATGTACAATTAGCAAGTAAAATAAGGGATAAAGATGGAAGTGATGCCGTTAAAGTAATTGGTACTTGGACTTCAGCTCTTGCAGTCAATGATTTAGCAATCACATGAACTAAAACTTTTGCATGGGATCAGGTAAGTGGCCCCTTATTATATAATAAATAAGATTAAGGCTAAAATACAGAGCTTTATTTAAATAAATTAAATCCTTAACTTATTTCACTTATGCTTTTGACTTCTAATAAAGAAATGGAAGAGTCGGGGTCATGAAATCATGAGTAAACGGAAATTCTTGGATATAAATATCACAAAAGAAAGGAATAAGGAATGGAATAGTGCCCGAACAAAAGAATAGTGCCGTGAAGTATGGAAAAGCGTGATCATTAGACTCCATGCGGAAGAGATGTACAAGCGGATGAATTGATGGCAAGAGTGAAAAAAGTGGAATGCAAAAAAGTATTCGGGTCGGAGGAGGAGTTGTGGTGGATTAGGGCGGAGGTATGAGGATCCTGGGGCGCGTGGCAGAGATCGCCCAGACAGTTTCTTGAGGGAGGAGGTCGGTCTCCTCTCCCGGCGCCCAAACCCATCTTCGCCGAACCCCCGACGGTTTTGCGGGAGGATTCAGGGGCTTAAAAAGAGAGGATCCACGGAGATAAGTGGTAAGACTGAGCGGTGGCAATAAGTTGGGTCGGATTTATTCGCCTTCATCCCCCCTAAGTAAGGCGAATCTGACGGCCGGGGAGGAGAAAGTGAGAGAGGGGAAATTTCGAAGCGCCCTTGAAGGACGGCTCCCGTCGAACCTAAGGACTTATTTTTTGAACTCAACTCTCACACGGAGTGAGCTCAATTTCTCGCATCGTTTGCGATGACTTTTACCTCTACCAAGCTCAGCGAATCAGCAAAAGCCTCTCTCTTTCCTTGTTGTCCAATAAAACACGAACCCTTGACACTTTCCTTAAATCTCACCTTGAAATGGTGTTCCCTGCTCTGTTTCATATTCGCGAAGGGGTTCTGAAGATTTATGGAATGCCACTTTAGAGAATACAACTCGGAAAACTGGGAGGGATTTTCTATTCTTAGAGATACGGATTCTCTTTCACCAAATCTGTCAGGTTGAACGCTAATATGCTCTGTGTATGTGGAAAATGAAATATTTTGGTAACTTCTGGCACTGAAATCTTAAAGAGAAAACAGTAAAAATAATAATAAAACGTACGGACGAGGTTGACTCTAGATGGACCTTCCTTCCACCTGAACCGTCGTCGTTTACATGCATAAATACATAGTTTTTCCGGAAAATAATTGTACTGATTTTTTCCCCCCGCTCCAGCTGCGCCCAGCACCGCTCTGACGGGCTGCGATTGGAGGGGGGTATGTTGGCAAGCGACGCTGAAAAAGGCAGCCGGCTCTGAGCTGTGGTGTAGTGAGGAGCTCTGTTAACGCGAACCTCCACGCTCGACCCACGTCACGGAACGCGGTGCCGAAGTTTTTGGAGCAGCGTTATTCCATCAAATATGCGGTAAAGCTTGGGAAATCGTCTACCGAAACTGTCGGTATGATTAACCAGGCTTACGGGGAGTCAGCCATGTCCAGAAACATGATCTTTCGGTGGCACAAGATGTTCGTGGAGGGCAGAGAAGAGGTCGACGACGAACCACGGTCTGGACGCCCATCAACGACACTCACCGACGAAAATGCGCGAAAAGTTCGCGATGTACTGAACTCTGATCGTCGTCTTAGTGTTCGGATGATATCAGAGCAGTGTAATGTGCCAAAAACAATAGTGCACGAGGTTATTAGGGACCAATTACAGATGCGAAAAAATCACGACAATGCGCCGTCTCACACCGCGCTTGTCGTGTCGGACTTCTTGGCCAAGCACGGCGTGGCAACGCTGCCGCACCCGCCCTACAGCCCGGACTTGGCACCACCGAACTTCTTTCTGTTCCCGAAGATAAAGAGGAGTTTGAAAGGAACGCGACACGGGACTTTGGACGCCGTCAAAGAGCCCGTGACGACGTGTCTTCGAGAGGTTCCCGATGATGCCTTTGCAGGAGCGTTCCAGGAATGGAAACGCCGCTGGAACAAGTGTATCGATTCACAAGGGTCCTATTTTGAGGAATATTAGCTTAAGATATGTAAAAGTGTAATACATTTTTTTCCTGAGCTCAGTACACTTATTTTTAGAACGAACCCTGTACATTTCAACAATCATTACATCAGACATTGTAGAAATATTTACAGTGATTATCGCAACATAAGAAAGTAAATATATTTTATAAAATAATAATAATAAATAAAATAATAGCATCACTGGAGAAAAAATTTCAAAAAGATAAATATATTTATATTGTAAAAATATAATATATTGTAAATATAATATGTTTTATATATAATGTATTTTAATACATTTATAATATTGTATATGTATATAACAATGGGAAAAGCATAAGGATTGTGTTTTTTTCTGAAAAAACGCAATAGGAAAGGATGTGTGAAAAACTTACTAAACCTACTGAGATATGACTACTGTGCAGATACCTAACAGCAGTGGAAGAGTAATACATATCATGAAAACACAAGGACACAATTATACATTGCATTAAAAATGACTTGCATTAAAAAAATAGGAAATATATCACATTTAAAGAAAAAAAATATATATAGAACTAAAAAAATAGATAAGAATAATAAAATATATAAACAACATTTGGAAGAAATTACTATTGAGACTATAGGAACAAACGTGAGTAATACAGCGATACAGTACATTTTCTCTTTACACATTTGCGCGCCCATAAGTTCCGAAAATAGGCACACACGAACAACGGGACGTTCGCACATTAATTTTCAAGTCACATCAATTTTTGCAAGTCTCTTTCAAATGTTTTCAATGATGATGAAACTTGATTACATCATTTCTATTCCTATTACAAACAATAAAGCTCTGTGTGGAAATATCCTCCAACACAGACACAAGAAAACAGTTGTGAATTCTGGAAATGTTTTGATCGTTATTTTTCGATATTCAGTGAATGGTGTATCGGCATGTCGCAAAAGCGCAGGCAAATGTGAAGAAAACATGTAGGATTTAAAATTAATATAATTAATTCTGCTGTGCGATTAATTATGACCGCACATCGCAAATATTTTTGCTTAATATCTCCCGAAAATGAATGTAATGTGTGTTTCTCAGCCTTGCAAATCAGGATGTAGTCACATGAGAATTTTTCCCGTTCGCCAATAAAATTAAAAACACCTTTGGTAAAAAAAATTATCCAACATCAGAAGCAGCGGTGAAGGCTGTTGAGGCAATTTTGAATGACTGATCGAACCATGGCTTCTAGCATGTCTCTGAATGCTTAAAAAATACTTTAAAAAATACTACATTGCACCCAAAAGGTATTCTTTGAGAAGAGCCATCAAACTATGGAGAAAAGTGGTATGACGTTCAACAAATACGATAGTCCCTCATTGAAAATTTCTCCTATTTACGGTAAGTTCTTCAAAGGAAGAATGGTCTCTGTCCACGTGTATTATTAGCAGCGATCTTCAACTTTAACATTCCTTCCCAGAAACACCCGTAATTATTTCCTCTGGTTGTAGACCCTGTTTATTTATACCTCCGTATGACTACGTCTTGACATGTGAACTTGAACAATTACCAAACTTGCTGTTTCAATTTTTATTTATTTCCAGCAGTTAAGTTTGGTTTTCGGAGAAAGATTAAGATCTACAAAAGACAGCACAAAATAGAAATAAATTCAAATTCATACATTATGATAATAATATTTATCTTCACATATTTTCTATCTCTCTAAATTACATACAGAATGCCTATTCTTCTCCTGACTTATTCGCTTACTCGGTATGCTTCTCTATATGACACATTTCAGGCATCCTATTGCCTCTCACAATTTCCTGCATTCCCCTGTCTTTTTTGAGTTTCTTCCAAAAATCTCATCTCTTCCCCTAGCATTTTTGCATACCTGAGACTTCCTTCTTTCATTTTCTTTCCGTCCATTTTATTTGCCTTCTCCTGATCAAAATCTCAAAAAAGTCAAGTGTAGTCTTCTCTTGCATCAACAATGAAGGTTTCGTGTCATGCAAAATCACGCTCCACATTAAAGTTTTCACAAAACTTGCCTTTACCGCTAAACCCATAACAAAGAGGAGAAATTCGAGACGTGAACTCATGTCACGAATTTATTCTCTTTGTTAAAGCTTCTTTACACAACGAAAATCTTCTTTTAGAGTCAATACAATTTGTTCACTTTCATCAAATGTATGTAGTTTCGGAGGGCGTAACCACGGATCGACTGCAGCCCGCGATTCGCACACAATATCACATTGCGAAACCATGGATCAAACCGGCGGTAGATGCGTTCCGAATTCGGTATTTGCGATGCTCAGCTTTAATTATTGATCGTAGATATTACAAAAAACTAGTGATTAATATCGTTTTATTAGCAATAATTTTTTTAATGGTCGTTGACCATAAAATACCACATCATGATGGCCATACGTCAAGCGCGGTGCGACTCGTAAGTACAAAATTATGATTTAAAATTTGGGATGTGCGCCATTTAAAATTTTAACTGTCGGCCAACGACATCTCAAACATATTAATTATTTAATGTGCAATATTATGATTTTAACGTCAACGGTAGGCTTTTCAAAAATATAAATTAGTGCGTCACGTTACACTCACACATCGGCCATTCTAAAATATAAATACTTAGGCGTTACTCATAGTAGTAGTAGTGGTTTTTATGGGAGGCGACCGACATCTGAGGTCATTTGCGCCATTAGCTATGTATGGAAAAGGAAGGGTGAAGAGAAACCCGGCGTCGTTAGAAGCCTAAGTTTGTCGAAAGGCGCCGAGGGGTACGCAGTTTACGTCCTATCCGATGGACGTCGTACTCACCCAAAGTGCTCTCCACATTGGATACCTCTTAGGATACCACTGAAAAATATTTTTGTATTCAGGATTTGAATCTCTCGGCGGGAAACCAGCACGTACCTGTCGAGGTTTAACATAAACATGGACTTAGCTGGGAAAGCTAGCAAAAAAATAGAATATATTGAAAGAGTATTGGGGAAATGTGGCAAGACGTTTAAAGGGCTTTCACTATTTAGAATATGCTGCTAGTATATGGGATCCTCATGCATTGGATTAAATATCGAAATAGATCGCCTTTAGTGTATAGGAATGGAATCGTAAAATATTATTTGTGATACTCTTGAATAGTATATTAAAATTGCTAGAAAAGTTAGGCTGAGAATAACTCATGTCGAGTTACAGATTATATCTCTTGCATAAATTGGAAGGTCTTTTTAGCAGTGATATTGGAAATGTATTATTAGATACATTGTGCAATGGTAGGAGAAGTCATGTAGATAGTATAAGAGAGGTTCAATTTGGAGCAGACAGAGTTATAATGTCATTTTTCCCACGGTAGGGGATCAGAATAACGCTTACAGACCGCGCTAGGAGAACATGACTTTAGTTCTTCGTTGAAACACTCGTAGACTTAGGTGAAGTCCCCTTTAAAGATTGTTCGCTTGTTTTAACCAAATCATTTTATCCACACATACAGGTATACGCTTGGGAATAATTAAGAAAGAATGCCGTATATCTTAATTTTTACAAGCGAAACGATCATAAACACAAGATGAAATTCCATGCGCAAAGAACTATTAACATAGAATTTTAACGTTATTTTTTTTAGATTCGGTGATTTGATAAATTGAGATGATTATTGAATTCATAAAAAAAGTAATGAGTAATTAGGGTGTAGAGAATGATGGAATACGTGAAATAGGCAGAAAGGAAAATGAGACAAAGGAAAGAGAAGCCTGGTGTTGGAGAAGAAAGGAGAAGTTCAGAGGAGACGGAAAAGATTAATACAAAACATTTTGAATGGTAATGGGATGTTGAAGCCTGTGATAGAGTGGAAATAATAAGACGAACAAGGAAGGAGCAGAAATAGGATGGCACGCTGGACGGTGTGAAGGGCGGAAGGAGGCATGCAGAATTGAAGAGGGTTTTATGGTAGTGTGAGGTTGTCCCTTGTTAGGAGAAACAAGATAGTGTGTGGATGTACCATGAATTTACCAGCAATTTACATCTTAAAACTGCCTTAACTGGTAGAAAACCAATTATAGTAAGAGTAATTAGGTTTTAATATTTTATAAAATTGCCGATGATTTTTGCAAACCTATTTCAACGCTGGTAGCGCCGAAAAATTGAAAGCAAAAATAGAAAACATTCAAACCATAACGTCGCCACACTCTCAAAATTCGTTTAGAAGTGACATGATATTCTATTTATAAATTACCGCGATTAATTTAATTCCTACTAAATTTACCAGTATGAGTTTTTTACAGCACTTTGATGCCACGAAAAAAATAAAAAAAGGTGCAAAATTGTAGAATTGGTATCTTCAAAAAATGTTTGAAATGGTCTTCGACTTTTAATATATATAAATAGCATCAAACATTGATTTCAAAAAATACCAGATGGTTTTATGTTTTCCACACTTTGACACAAATTAACTGTGAGGTTTACGCTTTCCAACGTGAAAACATCATTCACGCTCCAACATCGGTCGAATTGATATTTGATTCGATGAAAATGTTTCGATTGAAATCACATCCGATACGATTGAAATCCTCTAAGGAAAATCGATTTAAAAAATATCGCATCGCCTTCAGTACTTAGTGGAGCAGTCTCGTCACTTCATTCAGGGTCTCAGGAGTGTTTGCTCTCTTGCCATAGTCTGTCTGATGTGATAACGAGGGCTTCGTGAGTGAAGATTCGGCTTTCATGGCCCTACTCTCGGATGGGAGGTATGGGGAGAGAGGTGGAAAGGGTTGAAACCATAAAACTTCGGACAGGCAACCAGGAGCCGGTTGACAGACATTTCGAAATGAGTCTAGAGGACTATCCGCGATTACGGTTTTCCCCTTTATGCGAACTTGCGCGAAAATTTCCCCTTCCCAGCAATAACAGAAACGTCGCTCTTTTGACGTGCGCGAGATGAGTTCCAGAAGGGAGTAAACGGCTGATTTTTTTATTAATGACACGCTAAGACCGATTAAAGAAAAACTCGACGCAGTGAGTAATTGAATTAGAGTTATTTTTACATTATTCAAGATTTATTGCGGAATAGTGGCTCAATCAAACTTTTATGCAACATCGCCAAAGGACTCTTTCTATAGAACGATATTTTTTTAATTAATTCATCCGATAGACCAATTATAGTTAGATAGATAGATAAAGGACTTTATTTGGGCGAAATTGAGACCTAATGGTCCCTTCTTCCATTTAACCCATTATGTCGGTGATATAAAATGGGATGGTGAAAATGTTTTTCCCTTGAAAAAAATAAAGTCGTTAAGGTAACTTAAAATTTTGTTTCCGATGGTTTTTCTTATTTTTAATATTATAGTTTAATCATTCATCCGAAATGGAAACAGGATGGTGTAAATGGTGAATGGTCCAAAGGTATGAACCAAAATCCGAGGATTAAAAATAAATGGCACATAGGATGAGTTACTTTACGGTCTAAAGCAAAATAAAACAAATTTGAGCCTTCACTTTGTCATGGTTATTGCATTTATTACAATTATTTGTATCGTATACTATTACTTCAACATCAATTTTCTAAAACGTGTAGGTATATAACCACTTAAATTCGATATGTATATATCGCCATTAATTATTCCATTCCAGTACAGAAATTTATATTTTCGATAAGAAATTTTTTTCCAGATAAGATTGTAGTATGCCAACTATACTAAAGAAGTCTTTTTGAAATATTTAGTAGAATTCTCCAGACAATTTAAAGAGGTCATCTTGCGTTTTACATCGTGTGCAGCCAATCATGAAGCGTCTATTTTAAGAAAGGCCTGCTGTCCGTAACAGTAACAAGAATCTATTTCATGCATATTCAGGTAATAATTAGTCAAAATATGAAGCACATGCGATATTTTACTAAAGAAACATGAAGTATAGATAATTAATGTCGACATTTTTGGTATTTACGTCAATCCATACGATATTATGGATAAGACGACATGGATTACTGATATGATACACTACATATCCATAAATACCCTGCGAGCCACCAAAAAAGGTGTGTGGCAGGGATGTAGCACCATGAGCACACATATGTATATATATATATATATATATAGAGTCTGACCTGAAGAAGGCCTCGGAGTAGGCCGAAAGCTCAAATCATCTACAGTGTGAGTATCCTTTTACGTGTTATCTGTTTTATTCTGTGTTGTATTTTGCCGTCCAAAAGTTATATTTGCTCTCGTGAGTACTTCCGCATCATCGTTATATATATATATATATATATATATATATATATATATATATATATATATATATATATAATATATATCCTCGCGAAGTCCCGTACCTGTACGTTAATACTTATTGCAATGAACTAACTCCTGGGGAATTTCGGCTACAAGCATTCCCTTATCGTTCTTGGAAAAAATGACGTTTTAAACCTGTCAGTCTTGCAGTCTTGTCTATCTCTCTTGTCTTATATTCGTGATCCCTTCGACCGTAATACGTTGGGGTTCGTATTATATCCTTGATGTCATCGGAAAAGGGCCCATCTTTGAATTTTTTTAATAAGTCTAATCTATAATGTAAACGCCGCTGTTTAAGAGAATCCCAAACTAAATTGTCTAGCAAAGTGGATACGCTGCTGCGTTGGTCATAGCAATGTTTGACAAATCTAGCCCCCCTCCGCTGAACTCGATCTAATTTCGAAATAAAATTTATATTTTGAGGATCCCATATACTGGCAGCATACCCTAGGTGGGACCTGACCAAGGCAAGGAAACATCGTTCTATCACTTATTCGTAGCATTTACCTAGCACTCTTTTCATAAATCCCAATTTTTCATTAGCACGACCGCATATTTCTCGTATGTGTTTTCCCCAGGACAGATCGTAATTGTTACACCCAAGTATGTAAAGGAATCTACCCTCGCGATATTGGTTTGTTTCACTTTGTAACTATAATGGAGGAAATTACTCTTTTCCCAAAAATATATTACTACGCATTCTATTAAAATTTAATTCCAATTGCCATGTATCGCACCAATTTTGAATTGCATCTAGGTCGTTGGCTAATACGACTCTGTCTTCGTGACTTCGAATGTCCCCATAAATTACTGCATCATCGGCGAAAAGACGGAGCTTGCTATCTCTTGTGACACTCTTTGGACGAAGTAAACTTCTTGTACAATTCTGGTGATATTCTAGATATTCACAAAAAATAAAGTAATACGATATCATTCTATAGGACAAAAATAGATATTGTCTCCATACTACGGTACCGTTTCATCGAGTGACAAAAAATCGTTTTATGCATTATTTTCTACATTTCTAGATGCACCAGAACATTTTAAGATATCGATTAAGTCGACCTTTGCATTTTCTGTATTTATTCCTTCTTAAATCTGGTATCTGGAATTTAACAAAGCATAGCCGTAGTCCTATTCTCTGATTCAGGATTACAGCTTTCTCCCGTCGGCTAAGTCTTTCAAAGATTTCTGTTACTTACTGTGCCCACTTTCATTGATCCAAAGTCAATTATGTACTTAACATGGCCCACGAAGACTTTTAAAGCGTAGATTGTTTTACATGCATTCACTTTTTAAATCACAATGGGAGATTATTTGAACACCCATTCCACCCGCTGCGGGATACTTTGGCAGTTCTCCAGTACTTCGTCCCCGGAAACACCCGAGTGACGAGAAATCCAAACAAATCTCTTTCGTCTTTTTTTTAAGGAGATTTATTCCATTTACTTTGACGTGTTGATTTATCGGTAGATAGTACACAGCGAAAAACCTAAGATAAATAAAATTTATTTCTTTCTCATCCTCTATTGCTTCAAAGGCAGAATCAATAGTGGATGCATCCGCAGTGCACTCAATGCCCTTGGGGCATAGGCAGCTCAAAAGATGCAGCGCCTACGTCCACAGATATGCAAGAACGCCCGCATGAATACACAAAGGTTGAGCTACCAGAGTACATTCTCGTGACATCGTATAAAGCCAAGAAGATACTCGATTCTTGGAAAATTCATTCTGACTGACCTGTCATAGTGGGTGCTCAAAGTCTCTCACAGGTTATACCAAAGGAAGTTTTATACGATAGTAATCAATACTGTCATTAAAACACATGTTGAAAAGTAGATGAGTCCAGGTTCGTGGGTTGAAAAAGTTCGACTAAATGTTGGTTAAAGTTATTTCACGACTATGGTTCTGAATTAAAACATTGCATTAAAATATTGAAGACTCATATCTTCCTCTGGGAATTCCAGCGGGGTTTCTCCCATGGCGAAGAACTGTTTTGGAAGAGGGCTATAGCCTTATTCACTAGTTTATATGTGTCAAGCCCGGGTTATGCAAGGCAAAAGGATTCCTTATATAGGTCTTTCTTGCCACGGAATACGACTAAAATACACCCGTAATCTAGTCTTTAGCTGGCAAATGCATACTAAATGCAAAGTATTAATGGTTGGTCAACAGTCCAGAATAATCTACTTTGAAACCTTCAAATGCATAAAATCTAAGAACGTGTATCCATAGCGGATATTCAGTCTTAACTCCATTGAAGTTTTTAAACTTTTTAATATTTGCTCAAACGGCTCTTTAAAAACTGCAATTATCAACCCAAAGATTTTTTTTAATTAGTAAGAAGGGAGTTAATTTTGTATTGAGTCCAACGGCGGGTGAAATTCACGCATTCTTGTAAAAAGGGAGGCCAGTTCTTATAAAAGTGCCACATATGGTTTTCCAGGAAGTTCTCGCACCCGAAATATCACTCAGCTTGAGTAAATCTGATGATATGCAGAGGTAATACTCATAATCAAACCTGAGCCTTCCAGTCAGTATAACAGCGGTCTACCCTGGACTGGACTATAATGTGATGGACTTGAGAGATTAATAGATTCTACAAAATATAAAAATCTGATTATCTAGTCACAAGAGTAACCGATAGTTAGCACAGCAACAGATCGTATCTTTACAAACTTAAATAAACTTTTTTCACGGCAAACTTTTATCAAGTACTTATTGAAAAGTACAAGTATGCTTCGCTAATAGGCTTATTTAAATTTTTAAATACTCTTCATTTAAGCATCACAGTACTGAGAAATTGGAAAAAGTTTGTAGATTTCACCTAAATTTATTGCGGTAAGATGGGTGTAATCGGGAATGAGAGATTTTTAGGTTAAATTATTTAAAAAAATGAAACCGAGTGTATCGCAAAGTTTTTCTAATTCCATAAGGTACAATTCCACAAGGTTGGGTCAGATACCATTACCTTGACCACAGTACAAGCTTCTAAATAATAGGTCCATCCCTTTATGTTATTGCTAGGGTGGAAAATTTAGGTTCAGAGAGCTATAATTTTGATATTTAGGTACTCCCTAAAGCTTGGAAGTGGAATTTGATTTCCAAAATCAATGATCTACTTCAGGAGATAACAACGGAGATGCCCTCTTCAGATAAATTACATGCAGTCCATATTTAGAGGGGTACATCTACAACATGTGAAATTAGTCCATAAAAGCGCTCCTAAGAATTTCACTTAAGGTCTCCTTTGATTAAGCCAAGGCGACGGTAATTCCCGGAAGCAGCATGAAACCTTCGTCTCCTTTGATTGCCTACTTACGGACAGTTTCTAAGAAAATAATATTATTAGGTTTACGTAAGTTCTGATTAAAATTATCGGATTTTGGATCTATTGCCCGCCATAACAATTAATACCTTATAACATAATTGAAAACCAAAAAATGGTTGAAAAATCGCCCGCGATTCCTCTGTAATACGTATTTCTATCAAAACACAGATTAAATTTCATTTAATCGTACTTTTCTAGGAAATTTGAACATAAAAAGTTGGGTATGAATACAAATTTTGTTAATATCGCAGTTTTACCAGAAAGCAGCCTTTCATTCTTTGATTACTGAGCTGTATATTATTTTATAATCGTAAACCTTAATCAAAATGACTTTGTAACAACATGTATACAATGCCTTGGAATAAAACTAAGAAAATGAAATTAAAAATAAAACTGACCAAAAGATTCATTTATATTAGCATTGAAAATCATGTGCTCAGAGCTTATTCTCGAGAGAAAAAGTAGAAAATAAGATATAAAATAAATTTAGGTTAAGTTCTCGTAACGTTTCGTTCCCAAGGACTGTCTAATGGAAGCAGGGCATTAAAATTACTACTGACATGAACTATATTATATATATGGGCACCATATGTCCATAATAACTCGAACAAAGCATTTTAGGTAGAAAAATGTCGCTCCCTTGTGCTGTCATAAGGCAAAAACTGGAAGGACCATGTTCTTTTCATGTTTATGTCTATTAATTATAATAAGTTGACGTATTTTTTAGTATTATTCCCCCTTCATTTTGGAAGTCAAATCCACTCTTTTTGCTTAAAAGCTGTCATGTTTCCATGAAAAACACGAAGTTCGTCGAATTATTCAGTCTTCTGGGTTCTATTATTTCTAGTTGATATGAGAAAGAAAAATATTAATTATTCTTCAAATTTAGGAGAAAAAGTTGAAACTGGAAAGAAGAAAAATGTTGCATCATATTTCACTCCCTTCAAGTCATTAGATGTAACTAAACAAAGGAAACGAATTGAAATGTTAGTTATTGCGACGAGGCAGGAAACTAATTATCTTATTCCTTATTCATCATGGTGTCCAGTGAAGCTTAGAGAACTCTGAGGGCTACCATATATTAATTTTATGTATTTCAGAGAATAAGCAGTGAACATTTTCATGAACAGAAACCAAACATGACCTTGCGACTAACGACTTATCCAATCAAAATAGGACAAATGAAAATTTCTCTTAGAATACGTTATGATTGAGATATTGATGAAGCATTTAGTCTTATGGGAATAATTTACCATCAGAATTACATCCAAAGGTCATTTTTACGAGTTTTTATCCAGAATGTTATCAAGAACAGGGGCTCTAAATTGATTTCCCTTTCAGATCACATTTTCGGCAATTCTCACCAGGTTTTATGAGACCCAGTAGTGGATGAATATTTTTCTCCCCGGATATACCATAGCCTTCAATCTGAATATACAAATCAAGTGAATGTTGAAAGTGATCTTTATTATTAATAAATGATGCTCCAATGACCAGGCTTTGATTAAGCTCTCACTCACCACATCAAACACATTTAGCTGTCCAGATTGTTTCAAATTATAAATGCATTCAGGAATTTCATTGAAAGAATATAATTCATATGCATATTAAAACAAGGGGATTGGAATGCGAAGGTAGGCGAAGGAAGAGGTGGTGATGAAATGGGGGAATATGAACGCGGGGAGAAAGCAATTGAGTTCTGCAGGAGACAGGGGTTAGTCATCACCAACACATGCTTTAGACACCACAAAAGGCGTAGGTATACATGGAAAAAGCCAGGTGACTCAGAAAGGTATCAGTTAGATTATATTATGGTTAGGAACAGGTTTAGGAACAGTATGATAAATTCGTACAGTTTCCCAGGAGCGGATGCGGACTCTGACCACAATTTAGTTGTTATGAAATGTAACGTCCGTTTCAAGAAGATAAGGCAAGGGCGGCGGGTTAGGAAATGGAATTTAGAAGCAGTAAATGGATTAACGAGGAAGGAGAATCAGCAGGCTGTAGAGAAAATAATGGATGACGTTAAAAAACTGAGTACAATCGAAGAAAAATGGGAATGTATAAAGAAAGGGATATTGGAAGCCGCTAAAGACACTATAGGAATCGTTAACGGGAAAGGGCTAAGGAAACCATGGGTAACGGATGAGATGATTGCTAAAATGGAGCAGAGAAGAAGATGGAAGAATATAAAAACAGAGTTAGGCAAAATGAATTTCAAAAAGTTAAACAATAAATTGAGACGAGCCACAAATAAAGCAAAAGAGGAATGGTGGAAAACGAATTGCGTGGATATGGAAAGTTTACAGAGGAAGGGTGAAATTGGTGCACTATACAACAATGTTAAGTTATTATTGGGAAAAAAGGCAAGGGCTGTGCTGACAGTTAATGATAAGAGGGGTAAGATAATAGTTGACACAGAAAAGATCCAGGAGAGATGGATGGAATATATTGAAGCATTGTATGGTAAAGAACTTAGGCCGACAAGGTTAGACATAGAAAAGGAACATGACGTAGAAGAAGATAGCATAGTCCCAGGCATACTCGACGATGAAATAGAAAGGCCATTAAAGGAGATGAAAGCAAATAAGGCCGTGGGGGTAGACAAAATCCCTGTGGAACTGTTGAAATGCTTAGGAAAACGTGGGAGGGAGGCTCTGTATGGACTGATTCGTAGTATCTATGAAGAAGGAATCTGGCCGGAAGATTTTGAGAGATCAGTGTTAGTCCTACTCGGAAAGAAATAAAGGCTATATCATGTGAGGATTACAGAACAATATGTTTGATATCCCACGCGGCTAAAGTTATTCTTAGGATCATCAACAAAAGAATAGAGAGTAAGGCAAATGATTACTTGGGAGATGATCAATTTGTGTTTAGGAAGGGGACAGGTACGCGTAATGCCATTGCCATAATGAGATAACTAATTGAGTGGATTATAGAATTCAATAAGGAAGTATTTGCCGGTTTCGTAGACTTCGAAAAAGCATTTGATTGAGTGATTTGGGAAAAACTATTGCTAGTATTACAGAAAATAGAAAGGGATTTGATAAACAGGAGACTGACCTGGAGGAGACCACAACCTGTACATGTCTCAAAATGCTCAGGTGCGAGTGGGGACCGGAGAGTCCGGATGGGCAATGTTAGGAAGAGGTGTAAGGCAGGGTTGCCCATTATCACCGGTGCTGTTCAATGTATCTGTGGAGGAAATGATTAAAGAGCCATGGCAAGAACTTGAGGTAGGAATGAAAGTCGGAGGGGAATTCGTAAAATCGGTTAGTTTTGCTGATGACCACGCATTAGTTGCGCAGTCAGCCAAGGGGTTGCAAGCATTGCTGAGTGAATTGGAAATTAAGTGCGATAGATATGGGATGAGAATCAGTATTAACAAAACAAAGGTTATGCAATTTTCCAGAAATAAAAGGCTGAGCTATACATTAAAATAGGAGGGGAAAAAATAGAAGAGGTAGAACAGTTGACGTATCTCGGAAGTGTTTTGGACCAATACGGTCAAAGTGGTAGGGACGTAAGGAGAAGAATTGCGCTAGGCAAGGAGGCTTTCTCAAGCAGGAGGGAGTTTATGACGCGGACGTTAAGAATAGACTTGTAACGGGACAAGTTAAGAATAGACTCGTAGAAACTTTGATATGGAGCGTAGCTATTGACCGAAAGGAAAACAAATGAGGAAGTACTAGGGATGTTGGGTGAGGAGAGAGGTTAGTAGGGTGAATTCTTATGGATGCAGGAAAAATGGATGAAAGGTGTATTGAGCGGCAATGGAATTTGAAGAAGGTAATAGCGGGGAAAATATTAGGCAAACGAAGAAAGGCCAGGAATAGGATAGGGATGTTGGACGGGATGATTGGAGGAAAGATTTTGACAGAGATGAAGTGAGACTGGAAAATTGATAGTTGTATCCATCCAAAAATTTACATTAACCGGTAGATTACCTAATAATATTTAAAATAATTTCATAAGTTTGTATGCAGTTGAAATTAGTAGCCAGTGAAAAGAGGAACAATTACAGTGATAACGGTGACACAGAGGTTATAACAAAATCGAATTACCAAATATATGTGCTTACAGTGAATGCATAAAAAATGATAGTTTGATCGATTCAAAGAAAAATATGTCATTACGACGAAGGTACTTCTACGCTTATAGATATTGGCTGTGGAAAAATAAATTCGGAATATTTCAAAGGCAGATTAAGTTAGTAAAAAAACAATAAAACACATAAAACCCAGCAAAATTAATCTCATAAAAAATATTCCATGCAATAATGTATATGAACCCTCGATGAAGAGAAACCCAACGATTTATTCGACATGTATGTCGGGGAGCTTTTAGAAATAAATGCGCTAAGCAGTTATATATGTTCCATAGAAAAAATGAAAAAAAATTGAATCAATATTTTTGCTGGTTAAAGAAGGTTTTCATTTGCACACAGATTGAACATGTTGCCTTTTTTCCCTCCGAAAAGTTTTAAAAATATTATTTAAGGTACCTACTTTGCTATCATTAAACCAAAATTATGATACAACCTAAATAGTAATAGATTACTTACAGTATCTCTTTTTGAATTCGATGTTTTGACGCTCTGCTTTGTGGAAAGGGTAAAATTTGAATTTGAACATTTCATGCAAAGTTACGCCCGGAGCTTGACTCATACACAAATTTTATTGTTTAGTCCTTTCGCTAAGTAGGCTCGAGAATAATCCGGGAGGACAATTAAGGACAGCTTATCGTAATGGTTTCCATCTTTGTCGTAATGAAAGACCAGGATAATCCTCTCCAACTTTAGAATTGAAACTTTCTTGGTACCTTAATTCCTGTTCCCATTCAAGAATTTTCCTAGTACTGTCGTCTGTTATCATCTCATTACCAATTCTCGCGACTCGGCTTCTCTGTTGTCAACCATCGTACCTTCACGCATGCTTCTGTTAGACAGTTGGTTGAATACCAATTTTGAGGAAAAACATCCTTTCTCTTGCAAAGATAATCATGGAATTTCAATTCAGTTTAATATTCGAGTCACTCTCAATGCAAGTTGAAGAGAAACTTTTGCTGAATTGTCCTTGAAATGTTTGAGAACTTCGTACCACGGGTCTTTACGGCAATTTCAAAACCTTAGGAATAGAGCAGAGGGGAAAAAAAGTGTGGAAGACCCACAATCAGACGAGGTGTGTGCTAGTGCGTCTGTAATAGGCGTGCGACTGGCGGAGTAAAATGGATTCTGCGTCTTTAGTGTCTCGCCTATGATTTAACGTAAAACATAATCAACTGCAAGACAACAGCGGAGTGAGTGGTAGGCAGCGATACCACACTAGACAGGAAAGGTCAAAGTAAGCTTTTGCTAAATCGTTACTAACAAATATATGTGATAAAACACTCTAATAATGGTAATAATTATGATGACGGCAGCATGTAATTTGGTATAAGAAGGTAAATAATGGTATACGGATGTGAGAGAAAGTTGTAGTAAGAATGACAATAAAATACGGGTTATATTTATGACAAATTACTGGGAAATGTACAATAAATTTTCCGTTCATGAGGTTTTTCCAGCTTTTCTGATCTCTTAAACGTCCACGTGACATATATTATCTTAAACTTCTGATTCACACTTTGATATCGATAATATATACCCCGCGAATCACCAAAAAGTGTGTGGCAAGGGGTGCAATTACCAGGTGGAAAGTGATAAGAGAGGATATAGGAGAGGAAGGGAAATCAGTAAAAAGTATTAAATAACGTGAAAATTTGTGCACATGCTGGAGGAAGACTTAATTCAAAACAAGGGTTGATTCCCCAAATAAATTAGTTATATTCTATGCGGAAATAGGGATTAAAAATGAACCACAACCATGCTTACGATAGGTCTCCACCTTGACAAGACAGGTCACGTAGAGTTGTAAAGCAAGAAGGGGTAATTCCACTATTAAATGGACATACATGTACTATAACTCATTGCCTTCGCCTCTTAAGTCACAGGTAGAAAATCTGACACACCGCTATAGGCAGCGGACGATGTGAAGCTTTCCCCCCCCCCCCCAATAGAGAGATACGAGGGATGGAAAAAGAAGCTCGAAAACACTTGATCTCTATAATCTAAAATTCACCATCTCTCGTACCTTACAGTACGTTGGGCCAAATGGTACCTTTTCAACATCATCAGCTTGCTTTTAAATGCATGCAATATCTCTTAATTTGTTATTCAACCATCGCTCTCTTAGTGAATAAAATCATCTAATAATATACCTATGCTACTAATTTGATCTCAACAACGTTTAGCGAAAATAGCTTCCTCTCTCTTTGCAATATATCATTTTTCGATCAAACCATCTTTGTAGGGATTCCTTGTACTTACAAAACGAGCACATTTCAAATGAGATCTAAATGTACAACAATAGCATCGTATAGCTATTTTAGTCTCTCATCAGATTTTTACAATAAAAGTTTAACAAATTTACCATTTTAAAGTTTTTTATTAGCTTGTACACATATTCCCCGTATTGTCTCCCTCCATGAACGGTCGTTAGTGGCCAGAGTAATTTATCGAGTCTACAGTCTCAATTTAGGTATCTTAAAAACACTAAAGGCTCATGGAAAATCATTTCTATTGAAAAATTCATTATTACACACTTTTTTAAGTTTAATTCCAATTTTCCATAGCTAATTTAGCACTGCATTGTCTTATGGCTATATACAAATTCTACTGTCTTCTCAGGACTGCAAGCATCTATTTAGAAGGCTGCGTGGACGGTAAATAAGCGATTTTTTCTGTTAAACATGGTCTCAATGTTTTGGTTAAGGCAAATGGTTATTACGCTATGGAAGTTGCAGGTTTAGGTGTCATTATAGTTATCGTATAGGAGTAGCAGGAATCCAATATCAATTCCCAGAAAATGACTTCGACTGCATTAGATCTAACATTCTCCATCACAACTATTTACAGGCATTATTTTAAATAGTCTTAGTCAAAAAAATATGATATTTCTCTATCCTATAGACTTATTTCTATCTTGCTACAAGGCACTTAGCTGGGTAATTATTTTATTTGAAAAAAATCACCACAGCTGCAATATTATTATCTGTACATGTGTTGTCGGTAAGAAAATATTAATCCTTATTAGCAAAGTGGAAATTAATTTAAGGATTCATTTTTCACTGATTCCATCCAATTGATATTCTTTTGAAAAGGTATGTAACCATCTGGAACGCCTTTCAGAGCAGCTGAGGTTACCACTGCTAACGTATGCTGTCATTTCGCTTCTAATTTTCGCCTTTCCATATACGTCTGAAATATTTGGATCACGATATGACCCAGATACTTGATGATTCTTTGCAATTTAACTTTGTGCCTGACGGTCGATTCCCGTGAGCTTGCTGAATAACTCATAAATACCACAAGCGTCTCCAAAGAATACCGCTTCAGGGAAACCATAATGTATGTGGAGCTGGATACGAATCTCGAAAAATGGTCCTGAATGAGCTCAGAAAAGGTGTCAAGCCATGAAAGGTAAAGAGAAGAGACCGATTATAAAAATAAGATTATTGGGAGACTAACCGATATGCCACAGAAGAATAAGATGAAGTCTAAATTCTAATTTAGATGTAACACTTTCGTTTTTAATGGAAAATTGATTAGCATAATTCAATAATTTTCTCACAAGAAATCTAACTGAAATTTTGGAAAGCTACACTACAAATATTTCGTTTAAGGTAGGTTTTTGATGCGCGCAGACTGAACAACGATACAAAACTTAGCTTCGTGTAAAAAGACACACCATAACGCCCCACACTACAATATTCTTAGATTCCACAAACTTTCACCTCCATTCCGTCCAACATACCTACCTTATTTCTACCCCTTCCTCGTTTTTCTAATGTAATCCCTCTATCACAATCTCCCACACCTCATAATATGTTATAATACTCTTCATCCACATTTTCTGCCTTCTTCGGGTATCACCCAGAAATTCTCTCTCCTCGCCCACCATGCCAGGAACTTCTTCGTTAGCTTCCTTTCTGTCCATTTTGCCATTTCCATCCTTCTACACACGCCTCAAAAACCTCCAAATTTACGGAAAGTATTACTGTTCCTTTTTTTCTGCGCTGTACAAAACTGTCCTCTCTACCAAATTTTTAATGAACCTTTTCCAAACATTTTTACTCAGCATCACTGCGCTATCAACCCCTCCTTATTGTAATAGAAAAATATGAGGGACCGCTTCCAGGCCGACAAGTATTTTTGCAAAATGTTATAATTATTTTTGCCGCATGGGGTATTAGAGTATTTTTTGTCATGTAAAACAGATCTCAGAAGTGCCAGCGAACATTGCCTGAACAGATCCAAAACCTGACTCAACCTGGTAGAATAATGCTTGCTTAATCTCTTTCTATATGATTCTTACCTCCGGCGAGAATAATTTAAAGGAATACGAAAGATTCATCACTTATTACTAGATGTTCGAAATATTGTTAGAATGCGGTATTTTCTTAGGTCACGAGAGTAGAGAGTACGTCATAAAAATTCTCGAATACATTTGTTCTTCCATCTCGCTGCCAATTCACTTCCTAATATGAAAAGGAAGCGTTTCTCTTTTAACTCACACTAAAAGGAATGAGGATAAGGGAACAAAGTCCAACTTCTGTCCAAGAGATTTCTTCACAAAGGAAAACGCGTTGAAAAGATGACCGATCTAATATTTTAAAGAAAAGTAATTATCAATGAAAACCTGGGTTTTCCTGGTTAAACCGCTAAAAAATGTTTAGTTCTTGGAATTGTCTTGGTGGCCTCCATATGCCTGTTGATAGGTGTATTGCGATCCAAACAAAACCTTTTGAAATACTTGGCAAGGAATTTCATTAAACTTAATTAGGTTGATCATCAGAATAGACTGAACTTAAGTCCTTACACACTCATTCATTGTCTTTAAACAGTCTGGCACGGGGGATGAGAAGGGTTCTCAAGAAAGCTCTCCGAGAAAGTGCGAGGAAAGTAGAGATGCTTGAATTGGAGAGGGAAGGAGGTACGTGTCGTATACGATACCTTTGTTTGGCGTGCTCTTTGCTTCACAGGTGCGAGCTAAGTGCTCATTCAATAAACCAGGCGACGGATGTCCCGCGAAGGAACGACATGATGAGTACATGGGCTTCGTGCACCAACTCTTATGCCTCACCACACCACATTCATCTTCAATGTCTGTCAAAACCTTCTAATACGCTCGAAACTTGTCAAAGTGGATCAGACAATGCCGCACTTCTGTTACAAATACCTGTACGCACAGGTGAGGCGTTAAATTCTTGTGTCAACAAAAAAGGAATGTGGTTCTCTTTTTTTGGGAAAATTTCATAACTGATATTATATATTCAAAATTAGTGGCCTCTACTCCTCATCTTTCACTTCGCTGTAAGGAACCCAAAATGAATTCGTTTTCAAGATTCATACTAGTGTACCATCGATGACGTAGACTAACCATCGGGTAGGTACGTAGGTTCCCTTTCCGGGTCCCTCTTCTTTTTGTTCTCTCTCCCCACGTGCCCAAGCCAGACCGAAAGTCAAATAAATTGAGCTCCGTTAGTAACCTTTGTGAAGAGCACTCGTAGTCCAACCGCATTGACAATAAGGTGTGCTGAAAACTTTTGCGCACTCGTACTGTGAGAACCACAGCTTATTGTTTGAACCCCAACTTCATCCGCTGTCAATTATGTCCCCTAGCGGAGCGTCAGTTACTCCCTATACCAGGTGGGACCATTTGTTGGGATTTAACCTCTCAAGGAAAGAAGAAACACGTACTCAACAACATCATATCATTGTTAGCTCCAAAGTGAGGAGATTGGACAGGAGGGATGAAACTGCGAAAATATTGGGTGGGTCACCGTATCTTCCCTTATCGTCTGTCAAGAAGGTTCTTTTCAACGCGACTGGGACACAGAATCTGATAAAAATATTTAAAAAATAATAAATAACCAAAGTCGGTGATAGGTAAGTAAAAGGACTCCGTGTAGGGGAAGGAGGACAGCTAGGAGAGAATGTTGACCTTATTCGTGTATCATATCCCCGAATATTTAAAATGTTTGTCCACTATAATAGCTTGTACAGTTTGCTACTTATAGTGTCTCGTACATAGCATATCATGATGGAATGACGCATTGGCATAGACTTTCAGAGGAACAGTTTTTTAATTTAATGTAGTTTAAGAACCTTTAGCCACGTTGAGTGACTAATTTGTCCGTTTAGAAAGGATGAGAAGCAACTGTGGGCATAAGAAACGACCATTTATTTAATGACCTTTTCTCGGAATTTAATATAGGAGTTGGGATTTATTTTTCCTATGCTGGAGTAAAAACTTAAGAGCAAAAAAGTATAGAGTGTGGTTTTGTATGCTTTGAAAACAAGGTGGAGAATTCAGGAGGATAAGTGTAGATCGGAAAATTTTGAGACGCAGACAAGACTGGAGAAAAAAAAACACGTACGAAAAGTATGAAGTTTTAAACATGGTAGGTGAAGAAATAAGTCGCTTGACAGAGATTTGAATGAGGGAGGAAAAGTGGACGCAGGAGGTGATGGGAAATATTGGGTTACTGAGGACATTAATAGAAGGGGGAATTCTGAGAACTACTCTTTGTCGGTAGACCACTGATAGTATAAATATATGAGTGATGATAAGTGTTGCAAAATATTTTATAGACGAGGTTTTTGATATTGATGGACTTTAATTCAGAGTAATGCCAAAAACGTTTGAGGTGTTGTGAATTAAGTCCTATTAGCAAAGTTTTTTTAGTCTACAGTGAAACACAGGGAATTGAATTTCAATAAGGGGTTGTTATTTGCAGCAGAAATTCGGCTAGTGATATGTATTTTTAAAATGTGATTTATAATACAGAAACTCGTCGATGATTATAAAATGGAGCCAATATTTATTTTATTAAACAGTTTTGTCGACTACACTGCATCTCTTTATTAAGTAAAGATTATTTCTTCAATAGAATGTTTCAGTTGAAAAGTAAAAGCCACCTGACCGATGCTTTATCTCAACCGGGCTGTGACCCGTCGTATAAACACTAGCTCGAAAATTGTCTGCTCGCAATTTATTCGCGGGTTGTGGGCATAAGTCAGTGAATTTGCCATTGTTCATGCGGTACCTCAACTTCCACTATACGTTTGTACAAATTTAAGGTTTTTTAAACAAAACACTAAGCTTAATCGAGTTTTTGTCCCTCGAAATGGGAATTGTGGACCAAGAAGCACAACATATGAACTAGAACGCAAAAAGTGTGGCAAAGTCGTCATGATTGCACTAATGTTAAAACCCTTCAAAACATGTCGTAATATTTTAATTTAACCATTGATGGAATGGAAAATCATGCATTTTGATTTACTAAATTTGAAATAATGGCGGAAATTAAATATTGTTCACAGAGGGAAGGATAGTTGCCACAAAAGAATGGCTAGCATGAAGCTATAACTTTTTTCTATTCCTACACGGCACCTTCGAAGACACCGCCAGGCTGTGAGGCAGGGAACACCAGAATTTCGACATCACAAGATATATTTTCATAATTTTTAGATACGATATATACATATAAAATAATTAAAACTAAGAAGTTAATTATAACTAGAGGTGTACACCCTATGATAATTAAGTGATACATATTTTTCTACGCATACAAAAAGAGCTGTCTGAGGATATCTTCTTGGAGGATATCGTCTACCCTTTCAGTTTAAACTATTTGTTCATCTCTTTTAAAACGTTTGGGTGATTTGACGATCATCCGTTCCCAATTCATGACACAATCAGGGCTGTACATTTTTGGCAAACTTTTCTGTTTTTCTAGCCCACGAGCTATTATAACTTTCATTTCTCAATGTAACTCAACTATTTTTTTCGGTGAAACTCCAAAAATACCTTAATTCTCTGTTTTTTTAATATCTAGGCTTATCCCGGCATTTTTAGGATTAATTTTTTGCAAAGTTTTGGAAAATTGATGCATAAAAGTCCCTTTTTTATACCCTACCATTAGTATAACGTCCGGCAAACGTTTGTTTTTGAGCTAAAACCAAAAAAACTACGAAAAATACACTGGCCAGCAGCCGGTTGAAACGAAAGAGCATTAATTTTTCTTGAATTCCAACATTTTTGGTCATTTTTCAAATAATGTACTACATCCGTTCATTTTTCATGAGAGTTTTCATATATATGCATGACTGAAGATTAGATTGAATTGACATTCCTACTTTAAGAAAATATTTATCTGATGAAGCGGAGTTAACTGAAATGCTAATTAAGAGCATAAGAAAGATAAGATCTAATGTAATTCCAAAGCATCAGAGGTCATAATTTGGTAAACTCATTAGACTTGTGTTTAACTGTATTCCAGGTAGACATTTCAAAATTTGACGTAATTTACCATGAGATAGTTTGACGCTCATGACGCTTCTTAAAACAACACTCTCCTCATTGAGTGATTTCGGTGGAATTTAGTTTTTTTTAGAAAAGTCTACGAATTCCGCTTATTAAATTATTTCGAAATACCTGTTACTTTTTTGAAATCATCTTGAAGCGCTTTGACCAAATCATCCCGTATCGTTGGGGATTGAACCAGAAATAATCAAGAGACACTTATGTTATGAAGGGTAATGATCGAATTTTGAAACAAAATGGACCATTTTTTTTAAATCAATTTAAATGTAAGCTTCAATAAATTATTTTTTTCTTAAAGATAGAATTACTATGATATTTATTTTATTTCACTGCAAGCATTATATAAAGCATGCAGATACCTGCAAGTGTATTTTTAATTTTAGCAAAAAGTAAGAGATGAATGCTACTTCGAAAGTAGATGCGTGGAAAAAATAATTGAATTGATTTATCCAGAGTAGTGCTTTTAGACAGAAATCCTAATTTATTTAATTTTTAAGTATCATGTCCTGTATAAAGATTTGATATACTTTCAATTTTATGAAATATATTTTAGGGCTGGAAACTATTTTATAACATTTAAAGATAATATACTCATTTATTCCTTCCATACTCAACATGTAAACAGAAAAATCTGCGAAGAGAGTAATGATTGCAATCAAACTCAGAAAAGAAAGAAATGATACCATTGAATTTCCTGGTGTTTCAATTTTTCCGACACCACTCTGGGGAAACACTTTTGGGAAGATGTGACGACGGAATATCGGCTAAAATCTTGGAGAACATGGGCAATCATGATCTGAAGTCGATTAATCGGAAAATGTGTTCCCGTTTCTTGCTCTTGCAAGCCTTACCTATCTCTAAGTTGGAGGAAGTACTTTTAGTTTATTCATTTTGATATATTAAAACTCGAATGAAGACATTATATAATATTGATGAGGCATTCAAGTTGAAGGACAATATAAATAACAATTAGAAATTAATATCATAATGTGTAATGGAAGTAGCGTGTCTAAATTGGTTAGCATATTGTACCAGTATATTAATACACATTTAAAAAATCGCTTTCAGAAGCTATAGTTCCCCTGGACTGGAAAGTAGCCAGCCCTACACCTATTTTTGAAATCGGAAATAAACAAGAACCTGGTAGTTACCGAGCAATATCGTAAATAGATACGATATTGTTGAATTTCAAAAAGGCCTCTGAAAAGGTCCTAAATGCTAAATTGATATACAAGTGGAATCGTATGGAATAAACGACAAATTAATAAACTGTATTCGGTGTTTCCTTGTTGACTTCAAACAATGGGTTGTGACAGATAATCGTCATCAATATTTCGAAAATTTCTGTTATGCATTTTGTCACAATTTTCCCAATGTCGCTAGAGAAATCACGTGAAGGATACATTTGAAGCCCGTTTAATGCAACACTGACAAACCCCCGGGGTCTTAAATCCTTGGATTGTTATTTTAAAGAATATGTGATACCTAGTAGGTTTTCTTTTTGGTAGTTTTCCGCGAACTGGCCTGCATTTTTCCTTCCCTTTGTACAAAAGAGTTGTATTTGAATCAGACCAACCTGGGCGGTTGGCGTCTTCAAGACGATAACGAAGTCAAAACATTTGTGATGCAGTGGTTAATAAGTCAGGCGGCAGAATTTTATCAGGAGGGTATTCAAAAACTGGTACCACGTTACGACAAGTGCCTTAATATTCACGGAAATTATGTAGAAAAGTAGATTAAGGTACAGGCTTTCATGTAAAAATAAAATTATTGCGATATCTTTGCCGGTCTTTTTTTAATTTCAAAACTTACTTAAAAACACGTCTCGTATTATTTTACTTTTTCGTACCCTGCTCCTCTAAAATGTGTGGCAGGGGTTGAATATACACAGGACTAAATTTGACTTAAATATTTGTACCCCTACCGCGGTCGAACAATATTATTACCCCTTATCTTTCGTGGAAAAAATGTCTTAATCCCTTAAATATATCTGCTATACACTTAATCTCTGTAATTTTACTGGCATGATCCCTCCTGCCGTACTACGATGGGGTAATAATATATTTTCAACATCACTACTAAAGATACCTCATTCTAATTTACACAAGAGCTTCGATCTGTAATTCAACCTTCGCTCCGTGAGTGTTTACCAGCCTAGCTGTCCTAATAGTTTGGATACACTACTAAGTTTATCATAGCAATGTTTTACAAATCTTGCTCAACTACGCTGCACACGATCCAATTCGGTAATCTATCCGACTTCGTAAGGATCCCATGTACTTGAAGCATATTCTAAATGAGGCCTAACTAGCGGCAGATAACATTTCTCTTTGACCTTTTCATCACATTTACCCAGCATTCTTCTAATAAATCCTAATTTTTTGCTAGCTTGTACATATAAATTCCCCGTATGTGCTTCACCCTGGAGAAATCGAGGGTAAGGGTAACACCTAAATATTAAATTGAGTCGAAATATTCCATTTTGACGTTCCCAATGCAGTAAGCATTCAAGAGGGAATTGCACTTTTTCCAAAAATTCATCCATACCAAATTTGTGAAAATTAAGTTCTAATTTTCAAATGCCGCAACAGTGTTGTACAGAATTAAAGGTTATCTGATAAAGCTGTTGTGTTCTGAGGATTACGGATATCTGTGTAAATAACTCCATCGTCGGCAAATAGACAACATTTGCCAGAACCAAGAGAAAATGTACGTATTTTCTACAATCACCTCTAAAGTGAAAATGTGGAGCAAAATTAAAAGTAGGATTAATTAAGAAAAGGGACGGTTTGGAAAGACAATACTTCCATCAAACGAGAAATGATGGAACTGTTACTGAATCGTTTAATATGGAGATATTTTCAGTATGAATATGTAAGGAAGAAGAAAGAAAAGAACTGCCTAAGAAACTTTTTGAGATGTGTGCACGTTGAAGCTATGAGGAGAGTAAAATGGGATAGTTGGAGATTTCGAAATGAGTTTGAAATAAGAATAATTGGACAAGCAAGAGGTGGAGAGGAGGACATGAGGAAGAAAAGGTCAAACTGGATTTACCCCACAATAAGAAATGACTGTTTACACATGATGGTTTCAGAAAAGAAGATTAAGCGGTTAAGAGATCGAAAAAAAGAAAATTCGCTATTCTGACCTATATTAAGAGAGGAAGAAAGAAATGAAATAGAAGACATGATAAAGGCTCACGGCAGCTAAAACTGTAATGAAATTTATACAGTTACACACAAAAACAGTTACACTCTGATGATGATGAGTTCTCCTAAAAGTCGCAAAGTATTACTGACAGTTATTCTGATCGCTACTGTTAATAATAATTGAAAATAGTTTTTTTGAGTTTCTGTTTTGTATATTCTTTACGAAATGGATAAATCTCAAGCCTAAATCTCAATCAGGGAGCATCAGAATCACATGATTAGTTTTTCAATATTTTCATTTGTTTTATCTGGAAAAACCTCTTTTTTCCTTCCGAACCAGAATGCAAGCCAAGGAATTATTCTTCCAGCCCTTTTCTGTACCTATTGATTTTTAGATCAAAACAACTGTCAACAGTAAAAAATCATAGGATTCCCGAACCAGAGCTTTGAAGAAATGGGAATGATAGAATACCGAGGAGTTACAGATAGAATACAGAGAGAGTGCCTCTGTTGCTGAGTTACTGCCGACACCGATGGAGTTGGGATCGATGAATTTATTGATATGTATTCAAAATAAATAAAAAGTAACCATTCTATACAACTAAAAAACCAACTTTGACCCAGTACGAAGTTTAAATACTCGACCCCACAACGGAACACTCGTAATGTTACGGACAAAATTATATTCGATTTTCCTATGTGCATATATGTTTTTATTATTAGACTTTTACAGACCATCTTGAATAAGAACATGAACTTCATGGATAAAATATTGCATTATTACTGGTGTGTATAAATATATATATATATATATATATATATATATATATATATATATATATATATAGATGATTTCTTCGAAGTAACACGTAAGTGTTGAAATAAAAACTTAGACAGCACCACACAATATGAGAACACAAAAGGAACAGTCACACGTTTTATCTTGATAATTTCGACGGACTCGAACTCCTGTTCTCGGACTCCCCCTCTCCCACCATCTGTTCTCCCCCTCCCTCGTCCCCTTCTCTCTCTGTCCCACATACCTCTTACTAGTCAGTCCTTACTAATCTTCCGAAGAAGTCGGAGTACATCACACACATGTATACATTCTGTACAAGTATACATATACATGTATACTTGTACACAATATATATACAAGTATATATATATGCATGTGTGTATATATACACTTGTAAAGTATATATATACACACACATATACGATAATACACACACACCCACACTCGTGTGTATGTATTCTACTGTAAAAGCATTTACATTTTATTAAACCAAAGGACGAAATGACACTGGCACATTCAACGATCGCACGTGTAACTTCATTCTAAGGTGTATTCTAAGGTGTTATGTGAAACAGTTTAGACTGATATTCGGAAATATTGACCGACGGCCAGGTCGGAAGGCATAGGGTATTTATTTCGCAGAGAAATTTCTGAAAGGGGTTGAACCCGAATGGTTTCCACAGGAATGATGAATGAGAAAGGATGACGGTGAATGGAGAAGGTCCGCCGTTGGGGTTGTTTCTCGATGCTCAAGGATCGTGAGGTGATTTGGACGTGGATGTGAACACTTTCTCGTTTGCTTCCTGTCTGCATGGGGGAGCGTCGCGCGATTTTTACGATCCGCGGTCGGGGGAGAAATCGAAAGAGGGTTAGCGCCGGGACTCAGGAGTGGAGATAGGGCATTTGGACCTTAAAGGGAACCTCGCCATTCAGGGAATAACAAGAGTAAGCCCAGGTGATTTTCAGCTATTATTTCGAACCTGGAGGAAACTTTATTTACATTTAGAGAGGGCCTTTCATAATATAGGGAAGGGTGAATACCCACCAACAATACACTCCCGGCCCGGGATCTGCAGCGTGATTTACGGAGACAGGTGTCTGACCCAATCTGTGAGGACGGAGAGTTCGAGCTCAAGAGAAAGGTAAGGTGCGTAGCAAATTCAATTCCTGCTGCGGAGATATACGGAGACGATTTCTTTTGCTTACGATAAAAGAAAATAATCACTTAATCCGTGTATTAAGATAGTTTAAGCAAAAATTCCGCTCTTTCGATTGTGACTTAAAGGAACCTATACATAAATGAGTAATGCACCAAAAGAATCGTTATTTCACGCATTAAGTGATCTTTTCGAGTTTCAGCGACGTTTCCATCGGGTAGATAACACATGTACGTAGTTTTTTGTACGTCAGTCATGTTACATACGTCGTATATTGGGGATAAGTTTGGAAAGAGAAATATATATTCCTAAAATCTTCGTAACTCTATTGGGTCTTCAGAAAATTATGCAATAAATTGCCTTAAATTTTAAAGTTTTCAGCTTGATATGGTGGAAGAAATACATATGAAAAAATATCTTTACCGTTTTTTTTCCAAATACAAAAAAGTAAAAAAATCATTGAATGTTAAAACAAAAAAGTTAAAGGGCTATAGTGGAATTAGGGTCCCTGTGTCTTCAACCTGAAGATCACTCTGTGAGACGAAACGTCCGTCGCTTAGAGAACCGTCCGTCGTCTTTTTACACTGTGGAAAATTACAGCGTTTTTCATCGCAAGTGGCATACCTAACAGAATAAACACAAAAAATGAAAACAGATGAGCGGAAAGACTTTTTTTAAACATTCTGTGGTCCCAGCCTCCATTTTCAGCGCGAAGGTACAACTGGCGGGATAAGCAGAGATGGATGGAGGGGTGATTAGGGGTAGGAAAGAAGTTTTCGGAGGCGGGTGGCTAAAAAGTGGTGGAGGAGAGTTAAAAGATAAATTTTTTGGTGAGGATATAGGGGGGAATGCCGTTAATTTGTAACATAATATTTTTATTTTTACGTCTATACATTTTTATTTTTTTATTACAAAAAAACGGCAAAAACACTCTTAAAATGGACTCGTCGGCATAGAAAATGGTATAGAAAACACGAGTATAACATGCAGGAATACAAGATTTTGCGCTGTTTTTTGTTTTATAATACTTAAATATCATTCTTTAAATTGGACATTTGGAGGTGATATGTGGTCAAAGGCATGAAAATGAAAAAGAATACTTGAAGTAGAACCAACACATATAGTATTCTTCAATCAATCAGTGCAAATGTAATAGAATTTATTATTGACCTAATCGCACTACGGTAGTACATATCAGGACATAATGATTAGAAATACCATGTGTACGAGAATCATCGACTCTCGTAGAACCGTTAGACCTATGATGTTATTTTGCCCACGAACCAAAAGGTATCTGATACTTAGCAGGAACCGAGCTATGTAGGGGTACGGTGTTTTTCTTATAAAACTGTCAAGTAACATACGTTATCGTATACTGATTTAACCTTATATAATGTATTTGCAGAGTTAACAATCAGATTGTTTTATATATGCAGAGTAGCCTTTAATGCTTTGATGCCGCTGTGTGTCCGTTGTTATCAACACCTGTATTGTTTGAATCACTTTAGGTATTTGTCGTAAGTAAAAATTAAGTAAGACTTAATTTTTAAAGTTTGGTGCTGAAATACTCCCTGCTACACATAGTTGTAAGCATACAAAGACGGCGCAACCATACATTTTGGCGTAATGGTGACACACACCATCTATATTTAGATTGGTGAGTCTCATGGAGACTCACTATTATTTGAAATCACCTAGTATTAGAGCATTAATTCATTGTGCTAACAAGTAGATTAATTGATGAAATGAAGACCTACCGTATTATTGATTCCTTATCACGATGAACAACTCACTCCAGAGCTCTCACTGGGGAACTTTAAATCTAATGGAATCCAGAGAATAACTGCGCAATCAAAGTAGTCACGAAGTTCTAAGCTTTTCAAAATTAAACGACTACATTGTTCCTTACATAACTTGACACGTCTTGAACAAAAAGAGAGCATTTTCGAGACTATCTACGAGCAAATAAGTAAGCACGATGGTTGACAATTCAAATTTGACAAGAACAGGTTTGCGAAGATCAAAACCCACGCGATTATATTTGACGCGCAGCTACCCAAGTCAGTAACGGAGTTCTTCGCAACAAATAGCAACAAGGCGAATAATTAGCTCTGGGTTTATGAACACGTAAATAGCAAGATAAACATTGTCGAAATCAATGAAGGAAGTTGGCTCTCCAAACAACTAACGCGTCAGAGAGGCATATGGAACGGATTCAAGTCCCGGCTGTGTCCTGTTTCATGAACCAAAATGAATAGTTGCCACACATTACATCTTATTGGAGCTCAAACAGTATTTCCTGAAGAATTTACCTCACTCCGATGACACCGTTAAGTCCTTTTTTGGCATTTGTCGCCGAATTTTATTGCTGAACGAACGGTCCTAGGGTAAATTGATGATTATATATATCATTCTTTTAGTTCAATTACTCGTGAAGAGTGAAACTAATAGGGATACATTTACGATACTTTAACCGTCAAAATAATAATCTTTTGCATTTAATTATCATGATATCATTACTTGCGAGTAAATATCACAATGGGGATTATTTGCGTAGTTTTATGAGTAATATTGATAATTATTTGCGCAAAACCTTTCACTACCAATGATATTTCGAGTAGAAAGGATAGCCGAACGGATGACAAAGGATAACGTCCTGCCATTATAATCACAATAGCTTTCAAACAATTATTTCAAAGCGGAATATCCATTAGTATCTCGCAGTTTACTATAAATTTATATCGCCTTTCGATTCCTCATAATTGAAATTTTATTGAACTTCGTGGTTAGAACGTTATTAATAAAAATTTAAATATATTTTTTATGCATATATATATATATATATATATATATATATATATATATATATATATACATATATATATATATATATATATATATATATATATATATATATATATATATATATATATATGTATAAACTTGGAAAAGACGCTCTCCGGCGACGCACAAACACACAAACACTAACACAAAAAAACACTACACACATAGAAACATAAAAGGACACTTACATTGGATATTTACGTTTCGACGGCACGGCCGTCGTCATCAGTGTCCTTCTTTTATGTTTCTATGTGTGTAGTGTTTTTTTGTGTTAGTGTTTGTGTGTTTATATATATATATATATAATAGTTTTTCTACAATTGATATACTTGCCTAATAGAATATAGTTTTAGTCAATTCTCCAATAAAATTCTAATATTAATGGAGAAAACTCAAACACGAACCCGACCAAATAAATTAAGTTTTCTATTTTGTTTTATAAAAGACAATATGAAGCTTTCCTTCACTTTCTTGCAATATTCTACTATAAAACACGTGTCAACTTTATTTTAACACAATTATAGCAATGATAATGACCCTATTGAATTGAACAATCGGAATACATTACATTAATGATTGATTCCATACGCGAAATATTGTCTCTAAGGAACAGATAAACATGTGCAAAGCATATGTCAGTGAGGAGGCGAGAGAACTAAGTAAGAATATGTCAGAACTATAAAAATATAAAAATTATTTTCTTCAGGGCTTATGCCATTTTCCTTGTCTTTACATATTTCAAAAGGGCCCAACATGCTAGTAACTAGTATTTTTCAACGAAAATCCACCGAAGAAATTAAGAGAAAACACTCTGGAATGGGAAAATAACCATAGAAGTTACTCCATATTAAAAATTTTAATTTATCGTTCTAACTGCGACAGACTTCACAAATCATTCCCAGTAATTTTCGGAATATTATATCTCCGGTACTATGCAAGCCTTTCCGTCATGCCTCTTTGTATTTTCACGTGATATATTAACGACAATTTTCCAAATAACTATTATAATATGGATAATAAATTTGTTGGCGAATTTTTCCTTGACTTTGGTTTTTAATTTGGGAAATCTGTTTTAGAAATAGTGGGCTCGGTATATATTTTGTATTAGAATCAAAACTAAATTACAAAAATAATCATAATACCAATGAAATCATTAATTAAATACATCGATTTTTTAAATGTTTTTACCTAAGAATACATCTTAAATAATTTGCCTTTCAATCCTCTGTTTAACGAAGCAATCGGTTTACCGGGAAACTATTTTTTTCACTGAATTCGTTGATGAATGGGAAAATCCACGCATAACATCGTCTACATCTTTGTTAATTTTATTCTGCTCCAATCACTTTACATCCCATATTTCCTATCAACTGCTGAACTAGCTTTATATTACATGGTGTGCCGTTAGTCTAGTAATCACGCGGTGTGTATTCCTTGGCTAAAGAACTTGAACCTGTTCCATATTGACGTATGTTGAAAAAGAGGTCTTTCCCGTAGCTATATGAAAATCACAAGTGGAAATACTACGACGCTGAGAGGACGAATATTAGCATGGTCCTAAGTTGCTAATGCATAAAATAACTTTTTCAAGAATACTTTGAAAACATCAGCAAGTATACCTGATAAACTGAACGATTACGTTAAAAATATTAAGGTTTTTAATGAATTGCCTTTAAATAGCGTAGTTATTGATTTGTATTTTACCAATGACGCTTATGGAAGACTTGTTAACCACTCTTACTTTCACACTCGCGTTTTATGTTAAAAATATATGTATCTTTTTCAGGACTTGAAGGAAAATAATTGAGAGTTTCTGAAACATTTATAGTCTTCTTTCTACAAAGTGGGTGTTTCCGATCTATTTCATTAAGCATATTTAGGGTACGTTAAAAAACATTTTTTTCACAAATTCTATGACAAACAAAAAGATTTTGCCCTTGAATGCGGCAGAGTTGAATAACACAAGTAAAGTCTCATAATTTCAAATAGAACTACACGGTATGTTGTCATTGAGAATGAAAAAGAATGTCTCACGCTGTTTAATAACATAATGATCTATCATATTACCCCTTCTTCATTTATAAAGACTATATTACGTTAGATGAATGTACGGGGTAATATTTATGCACATTAATAGGTAAGAAAATATTGCTAATATCCACTACAAGTATAGACTTCCACAAGTTTGAAATCTTGGACCACACAATCATTTTTTAAATTTGAAAAATGAAAATGTTTCACAATATCTCACCTAACGCTGTTAATTCTTGGAATATATTATGAATGGCCTTGTTATTTTAAAGAAAATGTCATTATTAGATGAATAAATGTTTACAGAACGTTAAATGATTTTATAGACAGCTTTGCTAGTGGTGTAGCTTAGTAATTATTTTGAACAGTTAAATAAGGAAGTCAAATTACCTTTTTAAACATCATGGGTAAAATGATTATTAAGCATTATTTTCCTAATTACCCTTTTGTAAAATAATTTTACATAAAAGTAAAAATTTTACTTAAATTCCCATTGCAAATTTTTTTCTCGTTAAAAGCCTAAACGTTAAAAAAACTGATGGACAATTTCAGGCAAAAGCTTGAAATATCATAATAATTAAAGCAGTAGAGAAAATACTATTAAAAAAGAACTAAATAACGTATGAATATCACAGCGTGAGACAAACTTCCATTCTGTGTATATTCGACAAAATTAGAATATCGTGTGAAAATAAATTTTTGTGGAAAAACCAAGATATACCATCGATAAGCAATTCATTGAGAACATCAAGACGGAGTAGTTCCACAGAGTTACCCCAGGTGTAGTAAACGTTATTGATTACCTAGGTGCCACGAAATAGGTAACAGACGATTCCCCTCTAGTCAAAATGAGTTAAAATGTTGGATCTACCTCCCGTCCACTAGAAAATAAACACTGAACACGATACCACGTCCTGTCGAAGCGGATCTCAGGGCAACCGTCACTATACATGGACATAGACGGAGACAGGCTTTCTTGCAAAAAATATGCATCGTTCGACATGGAATATATAACAGCCACCATCGCATCTACGCCGGGTAACAGAAGAATGAGAGGAAGGATGCTTGTTGGCAGACCCACTCCTGGACCAGGTCTCAAAATTGGAAAAAGGCTCTCTCGCTGATTTTGAGCGATCGACTAGTTAAACACTTTCGCCCGCAACCCTGGATTTGATTAATCTCGCGAAGAAAAAAAAGCTGCTTCGTCGGAATCTCGTGAAATTCCAACAACTTGACTTGACAGGTTTTCTTCTCCTTTGGCCGACCCTGTGTTCAAATTCATCCTTGTATGTCGCGGAAAAAAAGTTGGTGAGAATTATTAGAGCCGCCAGTGCCATAAATTCGAAAGTTGAAAAGTACATCCGCTAATCCGATCAGAAAGAAATACTTTAGATTTATGGAGGAGAGTTCCGCGGGGAGAAATTGAAGGATTTTAAAATAGTAAAGCCTAGAACGACTTCATAAAAATGAATAATTTTCCTTCGGTCCACTTGCTTCGTCTTGCCTATTTCTACTGTGCACGGAAAATTTTAGACCAAACCGATTTCGAACAACTGGATTAAACAATTGACCACTCCTGTTTGCATAGTGGTATTTACGCATAATTTCAGAGTAACACAAGGTTTGTCCAAAAAGGATTAGGATTAAGTCGATTAAATAATATATATTGCCGTAATTGAAGCGTTCACTTTAAGTCTTCGAATTACTGCCCTTGTGCATTGAAACACCGCTGACAGCGGGTTTTCCAAGCCTCGTATACCTTCTGGAAGGCGGTGCCCGGAATGCTGCCAAGCTCCCTCACCATGGGCTGTTTTGGCGCTTCCACCGTCACGTGGTGAGGTTCTACCACCTCAAACTTGAGGTGGAAGAAGAGAAAAAATTTTGGTTGGGCATTGTTTGAAAAATTTGGATCCTCACTGACATGGTGGAATTGCTCTTGGCAGATCCGCGTGCAAATTTTCTTTTGTGCGTCCGAGAACATTGGCGTCAACAACTTCGCACACACCATTCTTATTCTCATGTTTTTGGTCACAAGTCGATGCATGCCACATCTAGGGATGCATAGTTCATCAGAATCTATGCAAACACTTAACCTACGATTTCTGTTTAACAAATCTTTCAGTCCTGCAAGATTTTGGTCCCTATTTTAGGTCAAAGGGCGTCCTGAACGTTCGGGATCTTCAAAATCTTGACTACCCTCCCGAAGCAACTTCTGCCACTCAGAAACACCCGAGCATGTCATGAGTCTCTTTCCCAGTTTTATCCAGTTTCCAGAAAAATTTGATGGCATAGCGCTATTTAAGTAACCGATTCATAACGGAGCGTAACGAAGTCACGCTATAGAGGTTTCGCGCTAACGAACGATCCGCACCCGAAAAAATTTGGGAGGAAACTGCCACCGGCCTTTCCTGAGACTCCATTCTTTAGAACCCAGGGAGCGAAATGGGTCGCCATCCCGTCTATCCGGGAAAAAATAAGTCCTCCTTCTTTTGGGACAGACCTTATATTGTTGTGCGAATGAATGTACGTATCTGGGAACATATCAAATTATTATTTTACGATGAGAGATCTGATCTAGTAGAAAGTCAGGTAATATACGGTAATTAATTTCATCCTAATTGACGTTCATATAATGACATTTCTTTAGATTCAGTTATTAGGAATCCTCTCATATTGTAACCCCAGTGAGGAATCCTTCATTCATACTTTTGCAGCTGTATCTTTTACAAGTATATCATCTGTGTCACGAATTCAAATCCTTTGAGCCTCAAATTCACACACACTATTCACGCGCCTCTCCTTTTTATTCCATAAACACTCTCCATTACCTTGCACCGATCGAATTTATACGATATTTGTACATTTTTCAAGAAAATGTAACAGTAACTTTAACGGAGTCACCCGCTATGTGTGCATTATAATGCAACCATTTCAGAGAGTAAAAATCATTCGTCTTGACCGGGATTCGAACCCGGATCCCTCGATATCCGGCCGAGTGCTTTAACCACTTAAGCTACCGAGACGTCCTCTTACACTCTGAAATTTTGGGGGCTTTAAAGGAACAAGATGTTATGACGAAATACCGCACATACAATGTCACAGGCATTCGTAGTCGTGCGCGACGCGCCACAGTCCACGATGTTAATAAAGCCAATTTCAAACACTTAGGCTGTTCATACCTTAGACAAATTTCAAGAAAATGTAACAGTAACTTTAACGGAGTCACCCGCTATGTGTGCATTATAATGCAACCATTTCAGAGAGTAAAAATAATTCGTCTTGACCGGGATTCGAACCCGGATCCCTCGATATCCGGCCGAGTGCTTTAACCACTTAAGCTACCGAGACGTCCTCTACATAATTTGACATACCAATGTTAATTTTAGTTAAAATAATGTTGGGGAAGAGTACGTTTACTACAATGGTAAATGTGCTTCCCGCTTCTCTAAACAAACATTCATGTTTTTATACACACCACCCTACCGACAACCTTTCTTCCGACATTCAAATGACTATTTTTTAATCTCTTTTTCCCACTTTCCTCTTTTTCAAGCATTTCGTCAAGATATACAATAGCATTCATTTCTTAAAATCTATCCACTTTTTCTCTCACGGAGCGTATTTAATGTATAAAGTACACAATGTAAGAATGTTACCCTCAATGAAATGGTGAAGTATGTTAAAGATAGCCCAATGAAAAGAGAAAGAAAGGAGGTTTTTGGAATAGAACGGAAATACCATAGACCCAGGGTGTCAAATAACGTTTGTCAAGCACGTGATTCCCTGGATAAAAGAGCCTATGGACTGGATACATGGAGCTTATGTTAAATTATTGGGCAAATTCCATTCCGTAAAATTAGACAGCGTAGATGCAGGGGTGATTTCTGAGTGGCAAAGATCCTGAAAATTTAACGTTATAGTAACTTATACCAATAGTGAATCATTTTGCGCTGAGCAAAATAACTTATAACATGTTCGATCCAATTTTGATATCGTTCAGGATGCATTTAAACGACTTGAAAAAGATTACATACTACTCTGATGGTATTTTGCGAAAATATGTTCATCGAAACTTTTAGATTGCAGGGGAAACATTTGAAAGCAAATTTTGGAACGGTCATATGACAGATTATTATTGAGGTCCGAAAATAACTCTAATCCCACATCCATTATATTCAAGTGGGTACTTCCCGAGAGATGAACATCTACTCTCATGCATATTAATTCATAAGGGAGCATAGTGTGAAGTCCATTATAGGGCATTACATTAAGCATTGAAATTTAATGGGGAGCAATTAAACGTTTATTCAAAATTGAAGGGCATTAAATATTACAAATTATTTAACGGGCGTGGAATTTAAAATAATTCTCAAGAAATATAAATGAGACAGAAATAGCGTATCACAATGCCGCAACCTTATGAAATTAGTAGTACGTACGTGTGAGCAATTTCTATGCTCTAATTTCAAAAAAGTGGAAATGAATCTGAAAATCTTTGCAAATAAACAATTTTTTTCCATATTTTAGATGTCAACCCTACACTTTCCATGTCGATTAGTCATAATATATTTTTGACTCGTAGGAATAGATCTCGGGTATTATGTAGGAAGCAAGATAACTTGGGTATAAGTTAAATCGAGCAAAGATAGACGCTCGATACGGAAAAAGGCAGAGTACATTTGCTAAGATAAAACGTGTGAATTAAATTATTTACTTTGATATTTACATCAAAGAGTAATAGATAAACGTCTTTTTACGGTAGAAATCGAGACCATAAAGTCTCTTCTTCTCTTTACCGTTTTAACTCATTATATGGGATACATGATTCATTGAATTTAATGCTGAAATTGTGGTCTACAATAAAATTGCGAGAAAAAAGATCTACTTGACTCGTTTAAAGCAGTGGTATTGCAATATATTTTTCTGAATATTACTTATGTAGTTTAAAAACCTAATATTTCCGTTAGGTATTAAATTGTAGGTCTTTCTAAATATTGAGCATGACATTCTTTTTTATATTTGGTATTTTTCATATATTCGTATAAATGAATATATTTTCATATTTCATATGTGTAGAAATATATATATATATACATATATATAAATATTTATATTTCATATTAAATATTTCAATATATGATGATTGGTTTCTCACGGAAAATAACTGAATCAGTGTAAGGGATTTAACTCAAGTATTAACTAAGAGCGACAGTTAATAATTTCTAAATCCCATAAGAGCCTAGCCGTAAGGTAAGATATTAATAAACATGCTTTCATTATAAATTCCATTGTGGCAAAACTGTTGGCGAAATAGGTTCATCCGCAGATGGGGTTAAATAGGTTATTCAATTAACCTAACCTATTCGACCCTTAAAGCAAATAAAATTAGAAGAAAGACTAGATTTGGCTTCAGAAGAGGAAAGAAAACTGAAAAAATTAGAAGTGGATGAATGGTATTTTGAGTGGCAATGAAATATGAAATACGGTAATATAGGGGGAAACGGATAAGCGAGGTACAAGTAGAAGGATAAAAATAAAGAATAAAGGCTTATGGTTATGGAATAGGCAAGGTGATAATACAACTTCCTCTTATGAAAGCGGTATGCGTATGAAAAACAATGTTATGTTGTCACATCCTGTATAGTCTTATTGGGCGAATTTCGAGAGTAGTAACTTCTGGGACGTTCAGAAACCTTAACTTTTGTGATACAATTATTTTTTGCTCCAGAGAATCGTATTACAAATATTTTTACAATGTTTTTTTTAATTATACAGCTTCTGATGCATGTTTTTCGTGCACATGAGTGTATATGCGTGCTTCAGTTTACCCGCACTGCATTAAGGTCACTTCAGTACTCTCATAATGCATGTAAACCCCGATAAAAATAAACTAACACTCCTCTAGCAGTTTTTTCTTCAAATACAACAGTTAAAAATGCAATTACCCACCAAACAATGGCTTATGAAGATGAATTTGAAGTGCCCTCTCTACTGGCGTCACATTGTCTAGGTACTAATCGACCCGATACACCATTCATTCTGACTCCGAAGGTCGAGGGTCAAGGCATCTCGGCCCGTGACCGCAATCTCCGCAGCCTCTGAAACTTTCGCTTGCCTCACCGGGGAGATGGTGGGGGAGAGAAAGACATGGTTGGCGGGTGACGAGAGGTGAGGAGGTTGGCGAGTGGGCTCGCGGCCGCTACGCAAGCATCGCTCTTCTATTTCTTCCCCCCTCTCTCTCGCTTCGCAAAAGACTGCTTATTGCGCTTTGCTTGTGTTATTTGCTTCAGTTTTTGAGCATTAAATAAATAGAGATGCCGCCGCGGGCGGTTACGTCGGCCTCGGCTTCAACAATGAACCCCGCCCACTGGCTACGGCATCGGGTATTCATGACGTCAAGCTGCGCTTTCGTCATTTCTTCTGTTTGATATGATACGAGTGAGCAAAAAATGCGCCGCGTCAGATGTGAAAAGCAAACATATATTCCAAAACAAACATCAAATGCTTAATTAAACGGAAACAAGTTCTTTTTTGAGGAAAAAAGAGATATTTTTTTTGCAATTGGGAAAGGGAAGTGACCCAACCCTCTGGATGTCTCGGGAAACTGGAAACTCCAGTTACCTTTTTCCTCTCTGCCAAAATCCCCGCCAAATCCTCAAATCGATGAGGTATCTCTTTGTTTTGTGCTCGCAGGCATTAGTGTGCAGTGATAATTACTTATCTTTGTTCAATTAAAAACGAGTTAGGGATGATGGAAAACAAAGGATGTGCTGGAGGGTGGACCCAGGATGAGAAGGGAGAAAAGTGAAGCACAAAGGGTCTTTGCTTAACTTCTTGATGATGAGGTTTTCTTGGAGTTCAGTGGATGCCCGTTTAAGTTCTGTTATGGTTGAGTAATCTCTACTCATATCCCACACTCTCCATTCACCAAAGAACTGAGGTAAACATTATTTCTCCAGCTTGTACATTCCAACTTCAAATACCCCTAAGCTACTCCAATAAAAATAAATAGTAAAAATTGGTGATTTTAAATTATTGCCTGAATATTTGCTGAACTTCATTACTACGAGAGTGGTCCCAGAAGTACACAGCCTGACATAGAGTCATGTTCCTTTTGTATGTCTAACCTTGTCGGTCTAAGTTCTTTAGCATATAGTACATTGTTTCTATATATTCCTTCCATCTCTCTTGGATTTTTCCTGGTTCAACTATTATCTTACCCCATTTATCTTTAACTGTTAGCACAGATCTTGCCTTCTTACTTCCCGATAATAACTTAACCTTGCTGTATAGAGCACCAATTTCACCCTTCTTCTGTAAACTTTCCATATCCTCGCTTTGCGTTTTCCACCATTCTTCTTTTGCTTTATTTGTGGCTCTTCTCAATTTATTGTTTAACTCTTTGTACTTCATTTTGCCTAACTCTGTGTTTACATTTTTCCATTTTCTTCTCTCATCCATCTTTGCAATCATCTCATCCGTGACCCATGGTTTTCTTATTCTTTTCCCGTTAATGGTTCGTATAGTGTCTTTTGCTGCTTCCGATATCCCTTGCTTGATACATTCCCATTTTTCTTCGATAGTACTCAGCTCTTTACCATCATCTATGAATATTTCTACAGCCTGCTGATAATCCTTCCTAGTCAATCCATTTAATGCTTTTCCATTCCACTTCCTAACCCGCCGCCCGTGCCTTATCTTTTTGAAAAGGACATTGCATTTCATAACAACTAAATTGTGGTCAGCGTCCGCATCCGCTCCTGGGAAACTGTGCGAATGTATCACACTGTTCCGAAACCTGTACCTAACCATAATATAATCTAACTGATACCTTTCTGAGTCACCTGGCATTTTCCATGTATACCTACGCCTTTTGTGGTGTCTGAACCATGTGTTAGTGATGACTAACCCCTGTCTCCTGCAAAATTCAATTGCATTCTCCCCGCGTTCATTCCTCGTGCCTAATCCATAGTCCCCCACCTCACCACCCTCTCTTCATTCGCCTACCGTCGCATTCCAACCCCCACCACTATCAAATGTTTCCATGCAGGAACACACGCGATTATATCCTCTAACTCATCGAACATCTTATCGACTTCTTCGTCCTTGTGGTTGCTCGGTGGCATGTATACCTGAACAATGACCAAGGTCTTCGGCTCTGCTTTAATTTCTACGAGTAGGTTTCTATCCGTTGCTTGCTTTATGTTGACTAGGCTTCTTTCCACCCCTTTATTTAATATTACGGGAACCCCTCGTTGGCTCTCGTCCCCGCCACTTTATATTATTCTATAATTATCACTTCAGTAATCCCCGCTATCCTTGCATCTCACCTCGCACAGACCTAAAATATCTTCATTACCTCTTTCCATCTCTTGCTTAATATTTTTTAATTTGACTATCCTCAAGATTGTCCTGACTTCCATGATCCTATTCTCACTATTTTAGCCTTCTTCTGCGTCTTCTTTCCTGCTGCTGTTAGATTTCCCTTAGAAGGGTTTCGTGGGATGACGACCGCGGAAGCAGCCTTTCCTCCCCGCTGCTGAGCAAGACACACGGTCATTTAGGACGAGTCCCGCAGTTGCCAAGACTCATATTATCTATATTGCCCATCAGTACATTCTTGATAATGATAATTGAGGTGGTTTCCCGTTGCCTTCCCCAATAGTGTTTTTAACGTGATACCATCACTTAATGGCCGCCCCACTGGGGTCAGACGCCTTTGCAGCCGCCTCACTGAGGAACAGACGCTGCGTGGACTACCTTTCGTCTGGCTCCTAACCTTCGGCCTATCTGGCATGGGTGACCCTTCCAGGAGTAATTATTATTACTCCCGCCAGCACAGCTCTAGGGATCATCGGATCACCCTTGAAGATGAATGTTGAATTTACACAGGTGGCGGAGTGATTAACTATTGGGTAGAACTTCCAGCTTTTGACCTTTTGGGCCGGGTTCGAATGTTAATTACGCTCCTAAGCATCGAAAAATAACAATATAGGAAACCGCAGTACGTGTTAGAAAGGAAAATGTTTCCCGACACGAGCCTGAACGCATACATTTTAACAGAAGATAAAGCTCAAAATGAAGTGAGCTTCACCCTCGCGTTGAAGACACGTTTATAAGTATCCCAAACGCAAATATGCTCTCAAAACCCGGCACTGGGATACATTCTTATTCATTTCCTACTTCCGTCCTCCCTTCATTCCATCCAATTTGCCTATCCTTTTCCTCCTCTATCTTGCCTGTCTAACGCTCTAACCTCAATCTCAGTCTTCAACATTTCGTTCCCAATTAAAATGTTTTGCAACCATCTTTCCTGTCTCATGTGGCCTACCATCCCTTTTCCTTCCCACATGCCTATAACTTCTTTGTTTGATTTCATTTCCGACCGCATTTGTTTTCACTATCCTATTTTACACCCATATCTCAATAAACTCCTAATTACTCATATCCAATTACTTTAAATACGTTTCCCAGCCGCTTAAAACCACCATCTATTTCAAATTTTTACTAAGAGTAACCTTACATACCCTCAATTCCCTCATTCCAATAAAAGACTTTCACATGGCACAATTATTCTTTTTGTGTCCCCACTCCTTCGTTCATCATGGTCCAAGACACTTCCAAAGGCAGGTTAGTGTTACTCAAAAATTATTTTGTTTGTGATGAGAGAGTTTAGATCACAGATGAACCAGTGACAGTATTGCTTTACGGAAGAACAACCTCTTCATAGAAATTATTTTAAATACGCAATTGACTCCACGGTATCATTTGTGACCCAAGTGTGTAGGCATACAGAGTAATACTTATAAAAAATACCTAATAACCTTTCTCTCAATGCTAATTTTATCTCTGTAGCTGCTCTTTCCGGATTGTTCTCTTTCAAATATACGGACTACTGCAAACAATTCTACGAACATGGAACCCAATGCCATAAAGCAGTTGGCGAGTCAAAAATAGCGTTAAAAAAAGTGAAGAACGAATATCTTTCCACCATATTTTGCTGTCATTCGCAACGTTCTGGCTTCGTTTTCCTTTTTCTCTCTCTCACTCACTCTCCCCCTCAGTACTCTTTAAGTTCCTGTCTCCGAACGAAACCGCGTCTGGCTTTCTGCCCACCGCGGGAAACCGTTCTCTTGATAATTTTTCTCCGAGCAATATCCTCGCCACGGCCAATACGAGGAAATCCTACAGTCAAACATCACCACGGCCAACCTTTCCACGCCCTCTCTATTCCCCTACTCTCTTTCGTTTCCTACCCTCCCGATTTCCTCCCCCGTTCTCCCCGATTTTCCTCCCCTCTCATTCCCCATGCCATTTCCGGTTACGGTCCCCATCTCCTCCCCTCAATTTCTGCCACCAACCCCTCGTATCCCTTTTCTTTTTTTCCGCACGTTTCACTCCATTTCGTCACGTCATGCAAAATACCTATTGGTATCGCTCTGCCCTTGCTGTTTGTCCCGTGATTCGAGAAATCTCAGGAAGCGGAAGGGAGATGAGATGAGAGACTCGGGACGAACAAAAAAAAAGAGAAAGGATCGGGGGGAAAAGTAATAATAAAGAAATACTGCTCTGAAATGCTGCAACTCTTTCGCCGGAAACATTTTTCTAGTTTTTTACTTTTAAATTTTATCTCAAACTCACTTGAAACATATAATATATTTCAGCAGAAAACAGAATAAAGGTATCCTCGAGTAATCGATTGGAGAGACGTCGAAGGGAGATCGACATTATGGCATGCCCAAAACCTTCACAATTTCCTATAATATTCGCATGGCTGAGTACGAAATGGATGACAAAGGATTCTTGATTCGCCTTCGCAACCATAGAGAATTTGAAAGTGATTTAGAAAGTTGCATCAAAATTTCGATCTATGTACACATAGAGAGAAAATAATCAAATGATTTGAGTATAGAGCGCTGCAAAAGAAGTAATAGCTAAAAATTAAAGAGGCTTATGCACTGGTGTTTCATTAGTACTTTTCTTAGATTGACTTCGGATACATTTTACACACGCAGGCTGTTTAACTCGTATGGACATAGCACCGGAACACGTTTCCATGCTTCCGCTTGTCAAAATTCACTGGATGAATTAAACAATGTTAAACCTAAGCATCGTGTTGAGGGTATATCCAGATACCACCAAGAGTGCTTATGAAAGGTTATTTTTTATATGGTCTACTGGAATGTGTGTATTAGTTTTCAGTTTACCCTCATATTAAAACCACACGGCTGTGTTTGATGATTTCATATATTCAATGCAATATTTGCGAAAATATAATTTCTTTCTTGCGGTAAACATTTTAACATTACACGTATTTTCGAAAAACGCTTTTATATATTACACAACGGTTTCAAATAAAATATATAAAGTTACGATCCGATATCGTGCAATTTAAACCGAATATCACATTGTTCCTTATTTATCTGAAGTTGTTCAACATATTTGAAAGAAGTGCTTTGAATCTCTTTTATCCCAGTAACAAAAGAAGGTGTGAGAGTTGTGCTATATATTGATTTGTTTTTTGCCACTCCCAAAGGTGCTTTGGACCAAGATAATGTAAGTAGCACGGACGTTAGAAGAAGAATTGCGTAAGGCAAAGAACCTCTCACCAAGGGGAGGACGTTAATGACCGATAAGTTGAGTAATGCTGTTGAGAAAATAAACTTAAAACCTTTGGTATGGAGCGCGTATTTTTATGACGCTGAAACACGGTTGTTGAAGCAAGATGATAGGCGTAAATAGGAGGATTTTGAGATGCGTTTACGGTACTTGAGAAGTCTGGCGAAGGTAAAATAGAAAGGAAGGGGAACCCACAGACCAATGAAGAGGTACCAGACATAGAGGAGGCAGGAAAAATAATTGCGGAGTATTTTTATTAGCGATGAAAGGCTGAGGTCTGAGATAGAGAGGAGAACGTTAGACGGGAGATTTAGGGTGAGGATAAAGGATAGGAATGTTGAATGGAGTGAAGGGACGTATAATTGCCACGAAATTGTAAAACAGTGTAATGAAGCGAGGGGTATCTGGTTGTCTTTTCTTAGTTAAAGCTAAGAAATGTTGCCGTGTTAAGTCTATGCCCACCAGAATCCTTATCTTGAACAGTGGACAACCAAATGATGTTCATGGCATTGATTTTTTATTTATTGGACATTGAAAATCTTATTCTAAATAAATAGACAAGAAAACTTTTTAGTAACCTGAAAGCTCTCGAATATGGAAGAACACATATTTAAGAATATATACGTTTTTATTTTCGCCAGGACGATTGTAGTATTTATATTTATTTTTTCTATCAGTTTCTATTCCTTAATTTTCTTACAACACTGACTAGGCTCATACATTCCTGCTTTGTTTTTTAAAATAAATAAATATGTGTTAAATATTAAAAAATATCAAATAATATATCCAGTTTAAATAAACTGCGACTGATTTCATTAAAGTTGATCTTCCTGAGAACTTCGAAATACACTTTTTCAATAATAGCAAACAGTGTCGTACTACGACCGCTGCAGTACTTGGGTAAATGAACCTGAAACGTTAAAAATTTTGATCTTATGAATATAAGCAAATGAGATTTCTACGTGGTGTAAAATTTCAGGTAGGTTAAATGTTCGTGATAAGAAATATTAAACCACCATGAATTTTGGATGAGTTTCACTTTACGACTTTGCCAGTTCTAATGCGTGAACTGTCTTAGATGACACCGCATGAAAAAATGACGCATATCGCTCCACGGCAATATTGGCCAAAATTTCGAGAAAAAACTTGGGAATACTTAGTCCCGTAGGAAAACTTATGAGTTGGTTATTTCATGGACATAAAGAGTGACTGGTGCATTGTGCGTGTGAAAATGGAAGAACGTAGGCCCCTAAACACCTTTACGGGTAAAATTTCAGGCATAAACCGAGAGTATTGCAAAAATGAAATGGCCCTAGAAAATTTCAGTCGAGGTAAGCGAGACATCTTCGAGGAATATTTAGAGGGCCACTGAAACCCCAGATCAAGGTAAAGTTTAACGAGGGTGGACGAAAAACGGTCAGCAAATTACACACTCAATATCAAAAGGAGAGTGAGAAAGTATTTTGGATAAGATTGGTACCAAGATGTGTAAATACATTTCGGTCTAAGTACGTCATGGATCTGAATACGAATGTGTATGTGCGTATGTGTGGACATCTGTTGACAAAGTCTTTCATTATAAAAAGGTTTCTCAAAACATATTTCTTCAAATTATTCACCATTTTCTGTATTTTACATAAATATATGCTGAGCTTTAAATTTTTGAATAAATATTGATCAACAAACCTGATGAAAAGCACTGCAATATTTTTCCAGCAAATCGATTTTCTTAACCAATTCATTCAACTACGATGCTTGAATTATTTAAAAAATTTAACAAATATATACCTACTTAGGAATATATACTTTTAAAGAAGCTTAAATATTCATTGTATAAAAGGCTTGGTATTATCTGAAATATCAAACTTAAAGAATCCGAAAATGATTTGCATTATTGTAAATGAAAAACTGAGAAGGCAAAGGGAATACTTAGGACACATACGCATCCACATTGACCTGATTTGTAAGAGCAACAAAATTGGCCTGGAAGTGAGGATAACAAAAATTGAGAAAAAACACAGTACATGCTTCGCATTGATGTAGGGGCTTAAATGATTTCACTTTAGTAATGGAAGTTTTATTTTAGAGTTCTAAAACATCCGTGGATGAAAAGAAAATTTATGTAATGGTTTGAGAATGAAAAGCCATGCGTATAGATTTGTTGGACGCGAAAATCTACGTGTATTTCCGATAGTGATATTGCCATATGGTGGCATAAAACATTTTTATGCATACAATAACAAACCAATTTCAAACCAATGTTGGTTGGGAAGGCAATGGACGTGGGAAGCACAGGTAGTCATACTCCAGACTGATGACTGTTATCTGATAGTGAAGAATAAATTGCCAACAGAAATTTTCGATGCTTAGAAGTAGTCCACAGTTCAGAGGAGGGCAAATTTAAGACCAATTGCGTTGTCCTTCAGGGTTTAGGACTTTTCAAAACGGCCTGAATGGAAAAGAACGATCAAATTGAATGAACAAGTATCCAATAACTGAAATAAAATCAATAAATCAAGAATTGCGGGCTACAGCAAGAATTCTCCGATACCAATCTAAGCTCCATTTAGGGACGAAGGTAAGGAGATAAAAGTAACCGGAGAAACTCATTTAGTTCTATTCTCATGTGAGTGAAGGCTTTGAAAGGCAAAAGTTTGTACTAGATTTGGGAATCGTCTTACCGAAGAGGAAAATAAAAGCCATCGGGTATTGAATTGAAGAAAAAATGTAATTAGATACAAGAAAGAGAACCTTAATGAAATTCCAGAGGAATTGCCAAAAGATTTGAAAAAGTTAGCCAGATTAAATGGACGGAAAAGAATATGTCACACAAAATCAAAGTCATTTTATGAAGACCATATCGAAACTAAATATCATATCTCTGTGTGAGGTAGTGTATCTACACCACGTACGACTGAGTGTATTGCGCACGACTGAGATGGCGTTGAAGTGAAGTCTTTGAGATTTAACTCCATGATACAAAGATTTGGTGACATTGCCCTAGGAAGTCAGATCTTCCCTCATCATTTACATTTTTATAGAGTAAACTGTAATTTCGAATGTAAAAAGATACAGATTTTGTACGAGATACAATTTGTACCAGATAACATATATCTATAGAGTATCCGTTTTAAATAAGATTCATTTTACGTAGCAAAATTATTTGCATACCAGCGTGAACGAACACCTTTTAAATTAAGTAGCATGAAAAAACAAAACGAGAGAATTAGTCCGTATTTACATTTCAGTTGGAGAGAACAATAATGAAACCAAATGGTGTTATGCATTGGATTTTATTATAAAACATTATTTGTTTTGGAAAGTAAAATATTTGAATTGCCCGAAATGTTGAACATTCACTAAATTTGATTAACTAAGATAACAATCACTGCGAAAAAGAAAATCAATACTTAAATTATGATTGTTTGCTCAATTCACATAAACAGACAGTTTAAAAATTATTTTCGCATAATCGTACAAGTGCTACGGAGGTATGCCAGGATAAGCAAAAACGTCGAATACGTACGATGGCAGTACAATATTGGGGGAAGGTTTTCATTCACACGAGGTCGGATTAAATGAGAAACGGGTGGATAAGAAAGAATATGAGCTTGGAAACTTAAGATAGAAAGTGCATTGTCTTATTTTTCGTTAATGTGTGTTTAATTCAATAAGAAAAATTTTGCAACCTTTAAAAGCCCCATTTCAAGTTATCGGCAAATCTGAAAGTTTGGAATTAACTTTTAATTTTTTTTAATTTTGCCAACTACAAAAGTGAACTGATTAAAGGGTTTGGGTGAAAATCGCTGCAAACATATAATTTAAAATACACCAATATTAATGATCACATTCTAAGTATATGAGTAAAGTGTAATATTTATATATTATTCTAGACTGAAATACGAAATATTTTTACGTCAAAATTTCTTTCAAATTAGCCAACTTTTTCTGTGCCAATGCCGTTTAAATTTAACAACCTTTGGACCCGGTCATTTTTTTCGGCCTCTACATTAAAGATATAAGCACTCAATAAAAAAACACAACTCCTGAATTACTTGGTATGCTTTACGAAAATTTAAATGCGCAGAGATTATATACTTTATTTTCATTTATTTATCGAACTGGGTGAGGTTAAGACTTATAGTCCCTCCTTCCACCTAACTCTTAGACATTAAACTGAAGACAATCACATAGTACAACCAAGCCCTAGATGGAAGAAAATCCATCTAGGCAGAGAGTGAACCAGCGACCTCTGGCTCTGGGTTGACAGGCCAGGACGCTGCCACCACTGGGGCCGGAAATTACCAGAGTAATCAACTATTTGTGTTATTGTACGAAACATGTCTCTCTATGGAGTGGAACTCTACAAAATCTACAAAAAAGACGGTTTCACGTTTCCTTTTCTTGACGGCACATAGTCTACAAGATCTGAGGAATTTTCTTCCTCCCAGCGCTCACTATTTTATCTAATTTATGCTTTTTAAAGTCTATTGAAAATCCTTCCAGTGAGTTCATCTTAGGTGCACGCCTTGTAGAAAAAATGTGAATGTTTTTCTCCAGAGTCTTTGAGATGGGATCCTCCATACCTTTGTGAATCACCAAGTGTCTTGGAACTTCATTCGTGATTTTTATACATAATTTGTTTTCCTTTGAGCTCCACATAAACTCTTAAAGAATTGAATAGGGCACTGTTCAACAAATAGAGCACTGTCTTCTTTGACCAGTTCGCGGTCTTTCTCATTATTGCGCAATGTGTGTTTCTGCTAGATCGTCCGGTGTCCAGTAATCATTTTATTCTTGTCTTTATGCACCTGTTCCATTAAGATAACCAACCCTAAAATATTTTTCATTTCTCCAGCATTTATATCCCGCCACTTTGATTTGATTTTTTCCACCATCATTGAAAAGAGGTCATCTCCAATAAACAAAGTCACGATGTCACTCACATGCTTTGGAACATGTGGAGTAGATTTCACACCTCGTGTGCCAACAAATGTTTCTAAAACAGGAATAATGTCGTTATTCGGAAAAAAAACAATCACTCGGTCACCTTAGTGATCATTACTGTCAACAACTTCAGAATCACTGGAATACTGCAAAGGCAGAGCATTAACAGTTTTCTTGGCAATAATTACTTCTTAATCACTGTCATTTGGGATTTCCTTATCGTTTCCGTCGGAATTTCCATCAGTTCTTTCACGAACTTGGGATATCAGGCAAATCTTTAAATCAAATCGAATTTAAAATATCGTTTTCGTTCATTCCTCTTCTATTCTATTCATCTAAGATTGCGAAACCTTTGGGAGTAACAATAAATGCCACCGGTTAAAAAGGTATTATCTCTCAGAAACACCTTAAATTTTCACAAAAAACGTGGAAAACGTCTAGACTGATTCGGACCAAGGAAACAGCTCCTAACAGTTCCAAAATTATCCCCCAGAGGGTGAAGCCCCTTAGACTACGTGAACAAATATAGCGACTACTTATTCCAATTCCACGACGAAAATATTTTCTCATCTAAAAACTTGCGTAAAATACTTGGTATGTTTTAAACATGCATTTGCGTTTTTATGCAGTACTCAACCTGTTGGTTAGTTTGCAGCAGTTCTCCAACCCTGGCGATCTCCTGCCAATCTACTCAGTTCCGTGTATGAATGGCGGCCGAGATCTTTTATTATTACCTGAGTAATGCATTCTAATCTAGGTCTGACTCTGGCGTTCTTAACCTCTATAACACCCTTTAGTATGGTGAGCAGCAGACCATCATGTCTCAGGGTGTGACCTATACATGAACTTCTTCTTTTGGTTAATGTCTTCCAGAGACTTGGTACTGCTTCTGCTCTTCTCAATACCTCCACGTTAGACACCTTGTATTTCCAGCTAATTTTGAGCATACGGCGATAGCACTATAGCTATCTACTACTTGCAGTCGACTCCAAGCGTCCAAGTCTCACTTCCACAAAGAAACACGCTCTAAACAAATGTTTTAATGAGTTTATTTTGGTGTCTATATTGTTAGATCTTAAAAGCTTACACTTCCTATTAAAGGCTGACTTAGGCTGGTTAATCCTGCGAATAATATCGCTAACGCTTCGTCCATCTACAGTTATCTTGCTTCCTAGGTAAGGGAATTCTTTTACATTTCCTAATCTTCGTCCATTTAGCCTCACATAAGCAAGAGTCTCATGTCTACTGGCCACAAGGATCTTAGTTTTTTCACTGTTTATGTTAATTCCGTATTCTGTGCGAAGAGTAGATTCCATCAAGGTTATACATGTGATTAGTTCCTCTTTAGTCTCTGCAAGGACGGCTACATCATCTGCGAAATGGAGAAAATATACTCTCACTCCATGTACATTCACTCCACCAACACCTTCATCTAGCCTATAACTTCGTCTAGACCCTTTTGTATGTATAAGTTGAACAAAGTCGAAGAAAGCGTACAACCTTGTCTAACTCCTTTCTTTATTCTAGCTTCCTGTTGGTAATTACCGCATCTCACTATCGTCACTTCATCTTTATACTACCTTGAACAAAAAGTTCCCGGAATAACCACCGTGTGGCGCTCCCATCGTTCCGATTTGAGTTCTGTTTTTTTTTGTTAAATTGGTACATCTGTTGTTGATATTTGCTTTAAATATTAGTGTCATAACTTGACATTTGCAAAAGTTACGTAGCCAAGAGTACATCTATCTCTGTGTGTGTTGGCGATTTTTTACAATTGCAGAAATGGATTTAAATTTGCAACAACGAACTTGTATTAAATTTTGCGTAAAAAACGGATTTAGTGGCGCTCGGACGTTGGAAATGTTGAAAAAGTGTTGCGGCAACGATTCTCTAAAAAAAACGGTCGTTTACCAGTGGCACGAGCGGTTCAGAAGTGGTCGTGAGTCAATCGAAGATGATGAACGCAGTGGCAGACCATCGACATCGAAAGTCGGTGAAAAACTTGATAAAGTAAAAGAAATGTTGGTCAATAACCGCAAATTAACCATCAGAGAAATAGCGGAGGACTTGAACATTGCCTATGGATCCGCCCAAGACATTGTGGTTAATGATTTGGGTTTCCGTCGTGTAGCAGCAAAGTTGGTGCCAAAAGACCTCAATTTCATGCAAAAAAGAGACCGTGTTGACGTCGCAAAAGACATGATTTGCGAGGCTGAATCCGATCCCACATTCATCAAAAGGATCATTACTGGAGACGAGACGTGGGTTTATCAGTACGACACGCAATCCAGACATCAGGCAAGTGAATGGCGTTCACCAAATGAACCGAGACCAAAAAAACCACGTCGTTTTCAGTCAAAAAAGAAGGAAATGCTGACGGTTTTCATGGATTACAACGGTGTAGTGCATCATGAATTTTTGCCAGAAGGCCAGACAGTAAACAAAGAGTATTATTTGGGCGTTATGAGACGTTTGCGTGAAGCAATTCGCCGAAAGAGACCAGAAATCGTCGCACAGTGCTATCATTATTCGTAATTTTTTGACGAAAAATGCAACAAATACCATCCAACAGCCACCGAATTCACCTGATTTGGCTCCCTGTGACTTCTTTCTGTTCAATCGAGTTAAAAAACCATTACGGGGAACGCGTTTTAGCAGCCGAGAGGAAGTAATGGAAAAATCGCAGGAAGCACTGATGGACATACCGAAAACCGAATATAAAAAATGTTTCGAGGATTGGATCAAGCGCTGGCATAAGTGTGTTGCAGTCGATGGGAATTACTTTGAAGGGGACAATATAGATTTAGATGAATAAACTTGTATTTTTAATTTTCTGAATAAATTAGTATACCTGCTGCTTTCAGTATTGGAAATAGTTTGCTCCATTTCACTATATCGAAGGCCTTTTCGAAGTCTATGAGTGTATATTTGTCTTTATTCAATTGTTTTTCTATGACTAATCTCAAGGCCAGAATAGCGTCTCTTGTGTCTCTGGCTTTCCTGAAGCCAAACTGATCATCACTTAGCAGACCTTCCGCTTTCCTGTCTAAACGTCTTAGGAGAGTTATCATTAAAATTTTTGATCCATGTATTACTAAGCTGATGGTTCTAGAGTGTTCATATCTAATTGCTGATGGTTTCTTATTTTCGTTTTAAACTATATTAACCACCGCAATTCGAGAGATTCTAAACCTATTTGTTTTTAGAAACATGAATTGCCATGACGAAGCAGTAGGCAGTGCTGAAAAAGTTAACGGTTAAAACGGGCCTGCAAGAAAAATATCTGCAAGAAGACAGAAAATACCGTCAAAGTGGATTTACTTTTGCTTACGTGCGTCGTTTCAAATTCGAGGTCTTTGACGGGCTATCAAACCTTTCTCACAAAGGTCCTCTTTCTCACACAGAGAAAATGCTGCGTAACCCATTATCTGATGAAATTTGCGAGCGCACATTAAATCACGACATGGGTGAGAATGGAAATAGGAGTCCCGCACACGTTCTGGAGATTTCACGATGACAGTTGTCCATTTATCCGTTTTGGTGTACCTGATTGAAATTTTGAGAAGGGTACTGTGACCGTAAAATATAATATAAATCTGAGAAAGATAGAATTTTCCATTTAGTTGCTCTTGTAATAAATGAAGAGGAACGGAAGATAGTTTGACCAAATGCGACACATTGTAACTTTTAGTGAGTTTCATTTAACATGTTAATCTAATCTCTCGGGAAATTTTTCAAAAATTTTATAAATATATATTTACTCATTTATATTATTCACATTGTTTACACTTTAATTAAGTTCTTGGGTCTTAGATAAACACAAATCCCACGTATATTAAAACACCTATTTTCGTTAGCAAGTAACCTATTAAAAAAGAATTTTACCTTTTTTAAAGATATATTATCAAAATCTCTAAAATAACTGAGAATTATAGACATGTTCGAGGAGGACTTAAAAATAAAGTCATCTGCACAAAGCATGAAATTTTAAGGTAATATTTAAATTTAAATTGGTCTAATGCTCACAGTACACAACATATCTTAATGTATTGCTGGCTAATCCATGAAAAAGAAGAAATAAGCTTGTTTTTTCAACGAAATTAAAAGTAATACTACTGCGTAATGAAATTCACAAAAGTATCTTCAAATAATTTCTACTTTAAATTTTAAGAATGTAAAATATTTAATTCCTTTATTTTGAGTGATTTATTTAAAGAGATTTAAAGTCATTATATATTTAGCGCAAGGAAAGTTATCACGTTTACGATATAATGAAGAAATATGGGATAGTAGAATACTCGTAAAAATTAGATAAGCATTGGTCGCTAAAAGATATGCGCAACGATCTAAAAGAAGATACTTGAAAAATAAATAAAATTCTCAAAATACTTTTTTCTAATATTTTTTCATAAGAACCTATGGAACGACACACGCATTTTTGTATACAATTCACGTGTTTCTTTTGATCGTGTAAATTAATCTATTCGTTTCCAAACGTAATTCCTTCGTAGGTTATGTACTACATTGTAACTCCAAAACGTGTTTGCCACCTGAATTGAACCACCTAATATAATTGCCTAAATGGATTGATAGCCGCTCTTTCTCTCTTGCCACCTCTACAGAGTATAGCGTTAAAATGCACGCGAGAGCACGGATCTCATCCTCATCGTTGAACATACATATTCACCAAACGTTATCCCGGCTTTAACTGTCTGATTCACGTAGAGAACGGTAGGCAATCTACAAATCTCTGGAAGGATTCGAATGGTAATCCCTTGAGTACTCATTAATTTAGAGCTTTTGCACTCGTAATATGGCACTTTCTGGAAAATATGGCAAATGCAAAGTCAGAACGTGATAATGTAACACGAGGTCGTCCTGATATACAAGACTTCTCACTTCTTACGGTGCTTATGTCTCAATTTTGAGAAATTTTCCTCTAATCTGCACTTAGAAATTTGATCAAGTAAGAGTAATTTGACAATGCTGTCCTCGGTTGCTCCGGAAAAGAGAATTACCTCGAAATTATTTGGTGAAAGTGTGAAAATGTTAACAAAAATGCGAGACTAAAATAACTGGGCGAGACTACATATACTCCCTGTACTTAAAGATTAGGAAAAAATTGATTTTTTTACTCCCTAGATGAAATTAATATTGGTGTCACTGGTGCATTTAAAATCAATTATGAAATCGATTTCTATTCGATTATAGAAAAAAGGCTACATCATCATATCTTCAGTTGGCCACCACATAGAAAGCATCTAATGCGAGTACAATGCACAGAAGCAAGATAAAATTTATTCGAGAGCTAATAAAGGTGTAAAGATGAGCGTTGCGCCATTTCCGAAGGATTATGGTGAGGTCTTACGAGGGTTAGTGACTTCTCGTGCCCTAATAAAGGTAGGTCGGTTATCACGGAATGAAATAGACCCAAGTTATACTAGAAACAGAAAAAAATGAATAAGAGGAAGAAGAAAAAATCAACTAAAGAAGTACATTGTGCACCAAAATGATTTTTCTTCCTTTACAAATGAGTTTCCGTCTTTTGCAACTCTCGTGACTGAAACTTTCTCTACGAGATTCTTTATCAGCACCAATTGCCTCGACAAAGACCCTTTAACATGGAAGAATGATGCTGGTTACAAAAGTGCAATTAAAATAATGGAAGAGACAGTTGTTGTGAATGACGTTGAAGAAAGAGGTGTCAAAGTAATTCGGGAATACACTAGAATTCTCACAAAAGATGCAAATGCAAAACAATTTGTTTTACAGATCGTTGCCCGAGACGGTAAAAATTACCCAATTGCTACTAAATCTACTCTTATAAAAAAATAATATTCATTGTTCGTTCGTTCACATATGCATGCTTTGAATCTATAAAAAGTACTGCTCTTTAAATATTTCTTTCTCTTAAAGGAAATTGTACTTTATTAAAGAAAAGAATAAGTTTACAATTTTCATGTTATTTCAAGGATTGTTCCAACTTCAAGGCGTTTGAGGGCCGTATAACAGCTGTTTGATTCAAGTAAAATTTTGTCTCTCTGTTTTTTTGTTTGTTGAAATGAGATTAAGGGGTGAGAGCTGAAAATTGCTGACTTTCGGAAAATACAATATGTCTAAGGGCCACCCAAATTTGTATATATAGTCGGCCGCTACAATTAAATTGAAATGAATGTCTTAATGGTACATTTTATACCCGAAATCAAGAAAACATTCTTTGGTGCACTTTACATGGATGGTCGGACAATGGAGAATAAATGCGAGAAACGAACAGAGAGACTCAGGGATTCGTTTTATTTCCTCTCGCAAATGGATATCAAAAGAGGAAGTGATGCTCCAAACATAAAAACCAGCGTGTCCCTAAATACTCTGTAATTCATGAGTGTTGACCTATGAGCGGGTTAATACCCTTCCATTCGCTCTTTGGGCAACAGCCAACAGTGTAGATGCAGCTATGGATGGAATACGTGTATGCTCATGTTTAAGAACGCGTAAGTGCTCTCACTCTGTGCTCGGTAAACATTCACCTAAGTATATCCCGTAAGTTGATCGTGTAAAACTACTTTTCTAATTTCAGCTGATATTTTCGTAGAAAATGAAAGATGATTACTAAGGAAAAGATCATATTGTATTTACAAAGGAGAGAGGCACACATAATGCGAGTTAGTTTAAACATACACGAAGTCTATCCAGAAGGCACTCAGCCATGCAATATAGCTATATAATACAGAGCATTAACTTTACCTAAGCTACGGAAGCTATGACAAATACAGGAATCTGATATTAGGAACATAAAGTAAAAGGTACAGATAAGATACATGTAAGTAACTAATTTGTGATAGAAAGTAGCTATGTGAGAATCGAAAACCTGGGCTGGGAGTGAAAGGGAATTAAATATTTTAAAATGTGAATAAGGCACATTTTGCAGAATATAACGAAGACGAATAAGAACGATCAAGTTATAAACTTGATGGGAGAACAGAACAAGCCCTTAATTACTAGTAACGATTTGGAAAAAGAAGGGATTAAAGATATTTTATGAGGTGGTGGGATACTGAATACCGTTATGCATAGGAGAATATTAGAAAATAAAATGAAATTAATTTTTTTTCTATGGCTTGAAGGTTGGTAAAGTACATGAGGGACCGAAGAAGGCAAAGCTTAGTTTGAAGAACTTTTTAGTGCTGGGGAATTCCATGAGCTACATTGCTTTTAGAGACGGTTTAAGCTTATCTTAAAAGGGAAGCAAAATATAGACTTCACCGAAATATCTAAAAAGATCTAGCTTAAAAATCCACGGCCAACCTGAGGGTTTGAGGGCTGAAATTAGAGGTCGCCGCGCTAAATTATTAAATACAAACATTTAAATCAAGCTGGTCCCTGTCTGCCACCACTACAGTAAGTGATGATTCCACATCAGACACAAACTATCAAAATTAAATATAGCCTAAATGTTCGGCACCAATAAAAAAGCAACATATTTAAAATAATGAAGGTAATGCCTAGTATTCCCAATTCTCTAACTATCCGTAATAGCACAAACGACCTAAACTAACGGTCGTATCCCCTACTGATTACTACCAATGCTAATTAGATCCATATACACGATGTTACACAAATTAAAAATGAATTTCTACCCATTCAAGACTAGATGCAAATAAAAATAATCAAAAAGTACCTAAGTAGAAATGATGTTAGGTGAAACAAGTGAGAAATGATTATCGGTTCAGCGAAATCCACTCAATGGACTCGGGAGCGTTAATCCTTGGAGCATTAAATTCATAGATGCCTCCACGCAGGTTACTAGGTATTTTTGGCATAAAGCCCCGTGGGAAGTTTCAAAAACGGTCCATAAGTCAGGGCATACGCGGATCAGCGACAAGAGGGGGCGGTTGGGAGATAAAAAGGGATGGCCACTCCCCTCCCGGTTCCTGTGAAATGAAACCGAAGATAATGGATATCTCACAGAGCATCATCAACTCGTGTTCGAAAGCTATTTAATCCGGGTAAAATGATTTTACTTTCGCTTTCTCATAGGTTTACGAACAACTATTGGAAACAAGTTTAAATTTCAAGTATATTAAAAGTTAGTTAATGACTAATCATTAAAAAAATTCATTATTTTATAATTTTGGGTAATCAAGGGGGGAAGCTACCAGGAAGATGGCGAAATTTAATAGGTAACCTACCGGTTATGGTAGGTTTTTGGATGGACACAGCTATCATATAAACATTTTATAACTCCAAACAAAACCCAATCCAGCAACCTTATCTACATCAGGTCCCTCTTCATCTCTGTGTACTTCTTTCCTCCCTTCATCCCGTCCAGCATCCCTATCCTGTTCCTGCCCTTATCTGCTTGCCAAACATTCTCCCCTCTATTAACTTCTTCTACTTTCCAATACCGCTCAATACACCTTTCATCCATTGGTTAGAGATGGCTTATTACTATTATTAAAATAACGTATGTTTTTCTAAAAATTGTTTACCGAGGATATATGTCCAAAACAATAGTTCAAATGCTTCTACCGCCGACGTGTTTGCTCGCATGGTCCAGTGACCGGGTAAAAATATTTCCGAGATCGAGCAATGGGGTGAGGGATTTATTTTTTGAGCACATTCCATGGAAATTTGCATGCCTGAGGATATCCAAATCGATTGAAATTCTTCAGTCCATTTGCTCCGGAGAAAAAAAATTTCAAACGGAGTTGCTTAACTACCAGTTCCTCAACTGACTAGTATGCATGGGCAAGCTGTGTGGAGCGATGCTTGCATTGCTTGATTTTGTTCTGGTCATTTTAACTTTCCATTTCAACTTATTTTGACTTGAAAATGTACCTTTTAGTAATTTTTGTTTACTTTTTTTCCATGCTCACATTTTCTCCTCCAAGTCATGATTTAGACATATCTATCCATCTATACCTTTCACTATTCTGGTCACCATGTGAAATCAGTCACCGTGAAGTATCAGGGTGATACGTTTATGATATAAATACCCTTACCCGTATGAAAACAAGTGAAAAATTAAAAGTCTTACCAATTCATAATAAAATAACTATAATTTTGATAGGCAGCATTTTTCTTAGCATCTAGTTGGAATTTAAAATAAAAAATTAGTCATTCTTGGGTGGGCATTTAGTTTTCCCACTGTTTGTTTCCCGCGAATGAGACTAGTTCCTAAGTTTGCATTTGATTTTTGTATTCCGTGGGACAACTGTTACAACCCTCTCACCACCCCTACAGACAACCCCGTTGCGCAAACTAATGTTTACGCTATGATTGCCTTTAACTTAAGGGGTGGATCGCATACACAAATGGCATTAATCCAATTGATAAAATATGGTGTCTCTGTTATAGCTTGAGATTTAATTTTACTTCTCAGTCAATATCAACGAATATGTACGCATGCTTACCCATTATTAAGAAATCTATTGCATCTTTTTCATCGTAGGGATGGAAGCGTCACGTTGATTCCCTGCCACTCGAGGATAACTCTCTCTGGCGTACTTCCAAATCCCTTTGCCTCTATTCCACGCGTATCAACCCCCACTCCAATTTAATGATGCATTAATCTTCGATCCTAACCGCAAAGCGGAGTTTCAAGCGGCTCACCTGGAGTCAATCATGGCCGCTGATCCTGCTCCTTCTCCTACTGACCGTAAAATTTGTAAATTCTTTACTAAAATTCCCCTGGATCCTCCTTCCCTTCCCTTCCCTTGAGTACGTCTGTAGTAGTATAATCTTTGGCTCACTCCGAAACCATAAAGCTCCAGGATTTGCTAATATTTTAAATCTCGAGCTCAAGCTCGCCGCCTCTGTCCCCGCTTTCCCTCTTATCCTTTCTGATTTGATTAACCATTGCTACCCCTCCTCCGATTTCCCATCCCCTTGGAAATCGGTTAATGTAATTCTCCTGCCGAAGCTAGGAAAATGCGCCAACATCTTGGGAAATAGCCGTCCGATTATAATTCTTTCGGACGTCAGAAGGAACCGCTCGAAAAATTTTCGAGTCGGTTCCTTCTGACCATCATTGAGCATCACGCCCGCCACCGCGGTATTCTCCGTCCCGATCAGCAGAGAACTGTTACAACTGTCTCACCAGCTATACAGACAATCGCGTTAAACAAACTAATGAGTAAGATATAATTACGATTACCTTAAGGGATAGATCGCATACGTAAATGGCATTATTTAAATTTATAAAACATGGGATCTCCATTATAGTTTGGGATTTAATTTTAATTTTCTGTAAATATCAACAAAAATGTATATACATGCTTACGGAGATGTTATACCCTAGACCAAATGCTGACTTTGGACAGAAATTAATCAGTGGATCACAAAAATGTTAAAAACTGCTCTAATTTTCAAAAAAAACAATCCGTACGTTTCCTAATCCTTACAAATATTCATATGGACTTAATGAGAAAATTCCTTGACTCTTTATATGAAAAAATTACCTTTTTTATAAGAGGTGATAGATTTTTAGAGTTTTATATCGTCTAGCAATGCGATTTTCGGTTAGATTAATGAAAAGGCAATATTCAACTAACAAAACCGAGACATACGAGAGGTATTCTTAAAGTAAGTACCGTTTGCTTATATTTAAATATTGGCGCTTCAGAACACAGTTTTGCTCCTGCAGCGCCATCTACTGATTAATTGAGAAGCTATAGCAGCATTTGTTTTGTTTCAGAAGTCGTTTGCTTGTCCGTGCATGCAAACAACAATGTCCGCGACAATCGTTGATCCCGCCAGCTGTGAAGTGCCTGCTGTCATACGATTCTTGTATGCAAAAGGATTGTCGGCTGCTGAAATTCATCGGGAATTACGCCTAGTTTATAAACCTACAGTTATGAGTGAAGGAAAGGTTAGACAATGGTGCTGTGATTTTAAAAATGGACGAACAAATGTCCATGGCGAAGAGCGAAGTGGTAGGCCCAGTATTCTGACCGATGAAATTGTTTCGTAAGTGGAACAAAAACTGCGATGTGACCGTCGATTGACAATTAATGGCCTGACTGAACAATTTCCTCAACTTGGACGCACTACTGTCTACGATATTGTTACGGAAAACCTCGGATACCACACATTGCGTGCAAGGTGGGTACCTAAAATACTCACCGACCACCACAAAGAGCAAAGAATGTCCAATGGACGAGAGTTTTTGGGTCGTTGGGAACTCTTTAAACCACCCACCGTACAGACCTGACCTTACACCCAGCGACTACTTCCTCTTCTTGCACTTGAAACAGTCGTTCGATGGACAACGTTTCGAAACCGAAGAGGAATTCAAGAATGGCGTTGTCGATTGGTTCAACCCTCAGGCGGCGAGTTTCTATGCAGAGGGGTTAAAGAAGCTGGTGCAGCGGTACGAAAAATGCTTAGAAGTGAGCGGCGATTATGTAGATAAGTGAAGTACGTTTGTAGCTAACTAAAAGTGCCAATAAAATGTGTTTCATATGAGTATATTTTCTCCTGTGACCAAACGGGCTTTACTTTATGAACACGCCTCGTAGATTTTTACGACCAATTAACAACATGCATAATTATTAATTTAATAAAAATTTTCAACAAATATATTAATATGAATAAATATTTTCGAATAATAAATTCTAGAAAATGTAATATTAAAAAGGTATATAACCTAGCTGTCAAATGTTATCACACGAAGCAAATGCATACGTATAACTACGCCTATCTTTTGAATTTTTTGATGAAAAAATAATAGTGTACTTGAATGAATTAATGTAGACATTGGATGCAGTATGAAACTTAATGCATTCAAAATGTTTGTCAAAGGCAAACATTGTCGATGAAAAAGGCTCAAAGCAAAAGAAATCTTAAGAACAAAAAAGCACGTGTGTGACATGGTAAGAATAGTATTCAAATACAAGAAAGGATGGAACCTAAACTATGACAATAGGAGCTTATCTAACCCTAAAGGGAACCACTCGGGTGAGAACTTGTTAAAATCGTATCGAATTATGTTAAAATTGTGCAGAAGTGTGAGAAATGAAATAATGAATCAAATATTTTCCTTATTTTACCGGTTTATATTATAATTACCTCGTAATCGACTCGTAAAATTCTGATATGGAGCGTAGCTGTATACGGCGCGGAAACGTGGTCACTGAAGCAGGAGGATAGACGTAGATTGGAGGCTTTTTGAAATGTGGGTGTGGAGAAGAATGGAGAAGGTGAAATGGACCGAAAGGAAAACAAATGAGGAAGTGTTAGAAATGGTGGGGGAGGAGAGGGGTTTGTTGAGAGAAATCCTATGGAGGCAGGAAAAATGGATGAAAGGCGTATTGAGCGGTAGTGGAATGTTGAAGAAGGTAATAGAGGGGAGAATGTTGGGCAAGGGAGGTAAGGGTAGGAACAGGATAGGGATGTTGGACGGGATGAAGGGAGGAAAGAAGTACACCGAGATGAAGAGGGACCTGATATAGACGAGGTTGCTGGATTGGGTTTTGTTTGGAGTTACAAAAATGTTTATTTGATAGTTGTGTCCATCCAAAAACCTAACTTAACCAATAGATTACCTATTAATAATTATAATTACTCCAAGGACACAAGTAATGACATATTCATCTATGCAACTTTTTAAAAGTTAGTTTTGGAGTTAATCCAAAAAAGTCTATATCTTATACTATTTTACAGAAGATTACAAATTATATTTCAGAAAATATGGAACTTTGACTTCAAATTGAAATACTCCACTTTTTCCTTAATAATTCATTCAATAATTAGTTTCCTTAAGGCTCCTGTGTACGAGTATACCGTTTCCGATCTGAATATTCTACGCTTCAGAAATACGACATAATTCTCTCTCTTCTAATGACAGATAAAGAATATATTATTGAAAAAATATAAAAAGCCATATTACCCATGGAAGCTACAGAGAAATTTCTCATTGAAATGTTTCATGTCCCTGTGAAGTGAATAAAAAAGCTATGAGAGGTCATGAATGAAGTCTCTCCGCTTTTGAGCTCGAGATCTATAGAGAGGGAAGCAAACGAAGGCTTTTGTGCTGTGGGAGATTTGGGAGAGGGATTTGCGGGTCATTATAATCTCGTACGCTATGCATGACCGCACCTCTCGATCTAAACTGTACATTATGTATGGTACATATGACATATATGCTCACAAAGTACTTCAATGTGAACACGTGTAAATTTGGAAATTTTCGAACAGGGACGACAGAGAATCGTATCCTATTTAGACCCACCAAAACGAAAAAGGACGTGCATTAATTATCCATCCATTCTGACAACCCTGATGCGAAATTTTCATGCTTTATTGCCCAGATGATCTGAACAACGTACTATTAGCTATTAAAGGCTGTCACGTCACTTTCTCATTGAATGGAAGGCAAATGGAATCTCTTTTACCAGGGTTTTCTTGCAGACTTGATTAAGGCTAATTTATGGGAATCCACGTCTAATTAGGTAAAAGAAAGATATGGAACAGTGTAAATAAAAAGGTTTAAAAACTAGAGCGTATATGAAGGACGTGTTTCAATTCAGTAACAAAAAACCCAGGCAAATGTATCCCATTTACAGATAATATTGAGGTCTTGATAATTAAGATTGTCTGTGAAAATTACGCAAATAAATTGGTGCGGAATATTATATGGTGATTTCTTCTTCATACGAAAATAATTCTCCAAAAGCCACCAAATAACTCGATTCAGAATTTAATTAGAATAAACTTCATTCACATTATTACCATTTTAAGAATTTCATATCAGTTTAAGTCGATACTTTGTCGCCGTACCCAAATTGCAGATTTGACCGAGCTCCAATTTTTATTATTTATCACTACTTATCGATGAATCAGTTTCCGTATAAAAATGGTGGGAGGATGAATAATATTTACAACACTCAATCAAATGACACGTGAGCAATAACCTCGCTGGATAATTTTAAGGTTATGTGTTTGAATTTCTCCTGTTTTGATACTTGTTCCGGTCGACATTTGTGTACCTTGATTCTATAAGGGTTTGTTGACGTTGCGATATGACCTCAGTTTTCATATGAGCTTTAATTACCCTGAATTGACAATATTATCATAAGTACTATCTATTTAAAATAGGACTCATAAATCTATAGCGTGGACCATTTCAATGCTAACAACACGCAAGATTTATTGCTATTTAATAACCTTTTGATGAAAACATCATTAAAATATTTTAATGTATCACATATACTGGTGCACTGTTGGTAGAAGAAAGTTTGACGGAATGATAAAGATTCATGTGATGTATGTAGCTACATACAGGGAAAAAATTGTTTCGCTCTGTTAATCAGTTAGGAAAATTTGTTTTCAGATATGATGAAAAGTAAAAGTAAATAACGGAATTTCGGTGCGACTGTAAACATCGTCGAACGTCGTTTTCATGCCTTCCATTAGAGCACAAAATATGAAAGTTAATCGTAATACTTTTACCAATTAGTGAAATTACATTTTCATAGAGAATTTAACAGACTAAGGAGAAAAATATACATTTTTCGGCGTTACTACACGAGAAAATAGTATATCACAGCACTTGAAACTCTGAGGTAAAAATAGCTACCACTGAAAATAGCTAGACCCTAATAACAACCTCAGTTAAAATATTACTATAACCGCAAAATAACTCCATTATAAGGAAATAATGCGGAGGAACATACCTAAAACTAAAGCAACTTTTTCTATTCGGAAGAGTCAAAGTTTAATACGTCTACGCATATGTTCAATGCTAGCATTATGTGGGCTGGAAACCATTATTCTATGACCAAGACTGGTACATAATTTTAAGTTGTTGCTTTATTCTGCTCTTCTTTATTCTCTATTCTTTATTTATGCTCTTGCCCTGACGAAAACTTTCCAGGAGATGCCCTAGTTTCACGGATTGAGGAGAGAATGTGAGTGGTCTCCTTGGGAAAAGGGCGAGGAAATACTTCGAACTCAAAGCTGAAACTATAAGCTCATTTCTGGGTAGATGATAGTATGCTGAAATACTCCTGAAAAAATTTGGGATAACAGACAATAAATATTGAGTGTATATCACAACTCAGTTGGGTTGATGAATATGAACATGGAGATTAACATGAACCATTGCATGTTGTGGTAGTGAAATTTTGCCTTCTTACTAGTCAAATTCTAGGTTTCAAGTTATTGGAAAAATATTCAAACATTCTTAGGTGCAATGGTTTTTTATTTAATGGAGAATGTAATTGCATACGAGCAAATTCAAAGGGTTTTTGCATGAATGTATATATCACTGTGGGAGTAGGTTTGCATGGATGTGTTGATTCAGCATGTCGTTTAGTTCTCATTAACAACCCCCTCCACACGCCCTTGCGGCGGCTTGTGGGATATTGTGTAGATGTAAATGAGATGGCCCAGTTCAAATAGATGTTAATAAATAGTTTATTCTAGTTGAAGAGCATGGGTATATTCGAATTGAGTGAAACTATTAAAATAAACCATGTGTATTTTAATTTCAAATAATTCACAGAAAAAAAATTGCGACAAACTTGCTCTACTTGTCACGGTCCGCTTTTAGTACATAAATGTATTTGACAAAAAAGCGTTAAAGTAATTCTATCAAATTTATATTAGAAAGTATAGAATTTAGAATGAAATAATCGTATCAATGGCTATTAGAAATATTCAAGTGGAGCGAGATTTCTTTTGGTTAAGGGGCATCAAATACACGAGTAAAAGTGTACATATATTGAAGAAGCGTGTTAGAAAATGGTGGGCTAAGTTTTCGAGATAATAAAAGGAAATTCTTTAGTTGAAAAGGTTTTTGATGAAGAGACTGAGTAGCCTCGATTACAGGGACTTTGATTGTTAATTGTTAATAAATGACTAGTATAGAATTTTTAATTTGGCACAGTTTCGCACGGATAAATTTGGCACAGTACTGCTAGAATTTGGTCGTTTAATCTGATGGATATGCGCAGATTGGAGGATTACAAAATGAGATACCGGGGAAAATGAAAAGAATTGAACTGAAGGGAAAGGAATACAAATGGGGGAATTTCTATCAATGGTAGGACTTGAGAGAAGTCTTTTGGGGAATTTTGTAAGTCTGAAAATATGGGTGTACGCCACATTGAGTAGCGGCGAATTGTTTAAGACTGTAATGGAGAGGACGATGCTCGGAAGGCGAGGCATTGGAGGGTGGGTAAGGAGGATTTTGGGTGGATAAGAGGGAGGTAGGGAAGCTTGTGTCTTTGATAAAGGTGTATTGCAACGTAGAGCGTTTGAGTATTTAGTCCCGATAGAGGTGACCGCTTTGACGGATAGTTCCTACTACCCCACTAATCTCCATGTAGTACTAAGCACTTAGGATTTGACTCGAATTATCAAAGACCTACCTTGGTCTTTAGACTATTTTTAACTATAATAACACAGGCCAACAGTAGTTTTGGTGCCGGAGCTTTTAATGCTGATTTAAAGAACAATTGGGGTGCTGAATCCAATTATGAAACTAGTTTTTTCCTATCAGCTATAGTTTTCAAGATATAGATATGTTGTTACTTACGTCAAAAAATTTTCTACATGATGATATGGGAATATTACATTAATAATTATCTCATTGGCCTACAATATAGAAATATACATAAAACTTACTGACAGTTTATTGAAAATAAAAGGAACACCGCAGAGTGGTTTTAAATTAGTATACTTATAGATTTATTTAACTTTGAAAATTATTTTCCGGAATATATCAAATATTAAGACAACTAATCGTAAGATGTGCCATATCTAAAAAAGTAGAGCTGTTAAATAAAAACGGATTTCATATTTGGATTCAGCTCTACAAATGTAGCTAAAATCATCACAAAGTTTCCCGGCACCAAAAAAATTTTTTTTGTAGGCCTGTGTAATTTATGAATGAAGATCTGTAAACTAGAACACATTAAGTTCTTCTTAGGTTTTTTGATACATAATTTCTGTGTAAACAAAAAATACCGGGACCGTAAACTTGAACTTACCTTCAAGTTAACGGTCCCGGTATTTTTTGTTTACATTGATTCACGACCGTAGCTACGTTCCTTGTATATTTAAATTACATAATTTCTGTTGGAATAAGCGTTAAAAATTACCATTTACAATTTTATAACTAAAATTTTCCTCAAAATAGATATTTGTGAAATATGGCTGGATAAAATAATCATAGGCACTAAAAGGGTACCCTAGGAAATATTTGTATGCCCGGTTACTCACTAAACATTTGGCTATAATCCCAAGCCCCGGAAGTTAATGAACATTCGCTCCTTTCCAGAGGAAACAAAGGTGGACCGTGTAGGGTCCAGAATGAATGCATTATTAGTGTCATCTCTTTTTCCCTCTCCGGCCGCTTTGTTTGATGACTGGACTTCATAAAGAACGACTCGAGGGATCTTGAAGGGAGACGTTCGCGTACACGATTCCCTCGATCTTCTGAAGTTTCATTTGCTCATATGTCGGACATCGTGGAGCCACATCATTTCCGCTTGTTGAGAAAAAAGAGGAAGAAGAATATTTCATTCCAGTTTTATAAAAACGGCATCTATATAGGAGTCAATATCCTGGGGAAATTTCAGTATGCAAGGAATGAGGTTCCGCAAGGTTCACTTTGAATATGAAAGTTCAAAGGACATTGCAAGTGTTTTAAAGATAATACATCAGAAAGTCAGTACTTTACTGAAGAATCAAAAAAAAGGATGTTGACTTTCACGAAATTCTCCCCAAAAATCCTCCCTTCAAAAGCCAAATGTATATTTTTGAGGAAAAAGTTATAATAGCTGTGGATATTTCTACCGCGTTGCATCCGGCTCAATGTTTACTGTTCTGCTATTATCCTGATTATCAGTTACTACGCTATGTGTTACCGGTGTACAAATGTTGCAATGTAATTAACATAAGTCTCAAAAGAATACATGTAAGCCAAGTGAAAACTTAAAAGTCAAAATCAATTATTTATTGATTTCAACAAAACATTTTTTTAATTATTCACGTCTTTAAACTCCAAGATTTATTTTGTGATCAATGGAGTTTTTGTTGATATTTTGGAAAATAAATTGAGTAAAAAGTTATATAAAGATCACTCTCAGGAAGAAACTAGAACCGTTCAGGGGATTTCAGAAAAAAAGGTCTTGTTATTTCTCTTAATACTGGTTTTTGTAAGTGCATATGTAATTTAGGAGATTAGTGAAAACAAAGTTCCGCGCTACTTCATTTCATAGTATTTTTATTAGCCAAGATATTACGATTCTAAAGTAAATTTTATAATTTTTCTCAATCTTTGTTCACTTATACTAAAAACTTTCATGAATGATATAAAAAATTGATATTTTATCATATTTGAACACATTGTTGATGCATATGTATCCCAATATTTCGTTACCATCAACTATGCTCATTCTTTGAATATATATACCATAGACAAGAAAATTATAAAACCTAGTAAAACGTTAACACACATACAGAGTGGGATCCGAAAGCAATGCAATTGAATTTCGTTCCAATTTGTCGCGAGTTCAATTTATACGGATGTTTTGAAGTTTTACTGACTACAACTTTCTTTAAATGATCTGCGATTCTGAGATGACTTGCCGTAGGCTTCTATATGACAAGAAAGCAAACCACTGTGAGACATACTGACCATTTCAATCGGTTATTCCATCAACAAAGCATTCATGTCCCAATAAACTAACCGGAAAGTTTTTTGGATAATTTAAAATACACTTTTTTGCTCAAGAAACCCCAAATTATGCAATCCATATGATCATTTTTTCAAGCTATTTCAGATGAAACTCTGACCTTGGTACGATTTCAGAGTAGAAAGGGTAGAGTTAAAGGATAAGTTCCGAAAGTAATGGAATTGAATTTTCCGCTCCGCTCCAAATGGAGTGGGGTGACAGTACTTGGTGTAGGTGGAGAAACGCTAAGCTCTTCCACGAAGCTCTCAGTGCTCTCCAAGCTGTGAATGTGGCAGGACGTACGATATTGTAAACCTCTCCGCGCCGACTGTGTCAAGTATAAAATGGAATCTACGATCGAGAATTTTTTTGCGATTGAGTTTTTTGCTAAGCTAAAAAAATCTCTCTTTAGGAGATTGACAAATGATTTCTGAGGCTTATGGGAATCCGCTATTTCCTACTCACAAGTTTCGAGGTCAGAAGCCTTTAAGAAGGGTCGGGAAGAGATTTGCGACGGACAACGCTTTGGGCGGCCGTCAACCAGGAAAACCGATTACAATGTGGCTCGCGTTCAACAATTATTGGACTCTGACCATCGAATAAGAATCAAGATGAATGTGAACTGAAATTGTCTTCTACTGTTTTATTTCGCATTGTTACTGAAGATTTAGAGATGAGGAAAGTTTGTGCCAAGATCGTTCCCAAGGGTTTTGCCACAACGCGCTACGAGTCCGCGAGTTCCTGGCCAAACATCAGGTCCCAACGCGGCACCGCTCCCCTACAGTTATGACGTCACCCCAGCAGACTTTTGGTTCCCTCGGTTTAAGGCAGCCCTGAAAGGAACCATTTTTTCTTCCATAGTGATCCAGTCAGCCGTGACCAAGACCTTCCAAGAGGTCCCAGAAAACGTCTTCCAAGGTGCGTACCGGTCATGGCAGAGGCGCTGAAAAAAATGTGTAGAGGCCCAAGGACTGTTCTTTGAAAAACATAATGTGTTTGCGAAAATCTTTTCAATGAATTACAATTGAAAAATTGTGTATATGTATGCATATGAAAGTATGAGTACCACGGACGTGATAATTGCATACATAGGAGCAGAAGTTTTATAAATCTATTCAAGTCCTATTTTGAACCGCGTGTGATTTCTCATGCAATGTTGAAAGAGGTAAAATATATCAGTTTTTCAATGTGCAGGTAATAAGTCCAATTGCATTTTAATGGTTTCGAGCTTTGGTCAAACTTTTATTTTTTATTGGGTAATCTACCGGTTAAGGTAGGCTTTTGGATGGACACAATTATCAAATAAATATTTTGTATGTCCAACCAAAATCCAATCCAGCAACCTACTCTACATCAGGTCCCACTTCATCTCTGGGTACTTTCTTCCTCCCTTCATCCCGTCCAACATCCCTATCCTGTTCCTACCCTTACCTCGCTTGCCCAACATTCTCCCCTCTATTACACTCTTCAACATCCCACTACCGCTCAATACGTCTTTCATCCATTTTTCCTGCCTCCATAGGATTTCTCTCAACAAACCCCTCTCCTCACCCACCATTTCCAGTACTTCATCATTTGTTTTCCTCTCGGTCCATTCCACCTTCCCCATTCTTCTCCACACCCACATTTCAAAAGCCTCCAATCTACGTCTATCCTCCTGCTTCAGTGACCACGTTTCAGCGCCGTGTCAGGGTATTTACGAGTCTTGTCTTAACCTTCCTACTCAACGTCCCCGTCATAGGTCTAACTTTATATTCATTAAAAACGAAAAGGGATAAACGACAATATATGATGTAGTTGAACAAGAATAAATGTATGAAACAGTGGTTTTTTGAAAATCCCTTAATAAAAATATATTGATACCCGAGTGATAATTGTAACTAATGGCCACGTAGTAGTAAAAAAATTTAAATTCTCAGAAATTTAAAAATTCCCTAATTTCAATACATAACAAATCAAGTCACTCAATGTTTTTCAGAATCAAATGCGACGAGTAACATAGAATTTTTTGAAGCTTCGCCGAAACTCTCCATCGGTTCAAAAATAAAGAATATGAGAACTCGCCTTATTTGACGTATGTATTAGGTATTGACTTCCGATCTTACTCTTCCACAGAAGCAGGAAGCGAAATCTAGAAGAAGCTGCACTAAAGTTTTCTTAACTCCGAAACTAAGCTTGCAATTTCCAGCCTGTTCATTACGTGCTGACGATTCCCGAAACAATATCCGGATTAAAAAAAGGAGATGAGTCTGAGATATAGGTATTGCCTGAAGACGGAAAACTAGAAATGAAAAACATTGTTTGGAAGTTTTTGAACATCAATCTTCGTCGGATATTTGTGTTTTTTTCAACATTCATAATATTTGCTAAAAAATATTAATCTTTATGAAATACCTACATTAAATTTACATACTAATAATGACTTAAGTATTATACCAATAAAGATTTTAGTATTATACTATTAACATTTTCGAAAGAGGTGATAAATAAATGGCAAAGTTCTTTTCTCTGCTCCAGATTTCTGTCACTACATATTTGCAAATTTGATACATCATCTCTTAACAATTATAATAAAATAATTGGGAGAAAGACCAAGTTTGAAATATATGACCGTCGAAGTGAAGAATTTAAGAAGAATGCGTGAAATCGATGGGCTTACCTTGGAACCACAAGGTAATGTCCTGGTATCGGCTTCTTCACGTGTAAAGACCTACACATACACTCCCGGGGCGTTCATTTGGCTCCGAAAATAAATAAATATAGAGAAAAATATCGGTATCGGAGAAAATTGTCTTCCACCGATATATTTTTTTACTCCAGAGATACATTCCTCCAACATAGAAACATATTTTTGTATTTGCTAGATTTAGCTAGATTTCCTTGATTTGTTAGGGGTTTGATTTCGAATTCTCCGTTAGCTATTGATATTTTGGAAAATATAATATTTGGAAAGCAATTTTAGCAGTGAACGTTCAACTTAAAAGATTTCATGCACAAATGAAATACAATTTTCTCGCGAGCGTTAATTCGAAAATTGTGTGTAGGAAGTTTGTGCCAGTGGTGTACACATACACCTTTCATAGACTAACCCAACACTTGGCTTCAAAGTAAGCTCCTCTCGAATGCAATTGATAATACTGGTCTAGTCAGTTGAGGATAAAATAATATTTCTTTGGTGCCTATTCTGTGGTTACGATTGTAATAGTCCATGCAAGTCCCTAAATTGTATTGATAAGAAAGGCAGTTTAAGGGACTGTTTCGGTGAAATTGGTTTTTATTCAATTACTGGTTACGTGTGTGTTGGTTCAACTGAAACTTTGTCCATAGCAAGGCCACCTTTTCATTTGATGATATATTATTAAGAGGAAATTTGTGAAGAAGTATATTTACTACTCAATTTACTCGTGAAGTCGAAATATTTCCAAAGTTTTCTTTTTGTTCAAAGAATTACTGTGAATATTACCCATTGTTTGAAAATACATATGCTTCAAGGAAATGCGCAATGTCAGATAAACCCTGACTTAGAGCAGTGACCTGAGAATGTATTCAATTGATATCTAGCCGGCAAAGGGATAGTTCAATCGTATATATACGAAGTTTGAAAGAAAAGGTCCTCTTTTTGAACGATATATTACTATTTCATTTAAACTTTGTCAATGCACTGGCCGTTTATTTTCGTAATATAATACGCCATCATAAAATAATACCAACATTATATAACAGTACTATAACAAGAATAATATCATTCGATGGATCAAAAATAACTTAGCAAAACATCCTCGATAATATCGTTGGAACCAAACGCTTTGGAAAATGATTATCCACGTAAATATTTTATGTAAACCCACCAAATCTAATTATCAGATGAGCTGATTCCTCTCTGGCTTCACACCCGTTTTATTCACACTGAACCTGACTACCGAAGTACTCAGTGTCATTAAGTTGTGCCAACGATAGACCAAATGAGATTAAACACCTTCAAAAATTTTTCTTGTGCGAGAAAAAGGCTTTGATATATTTTTTAACCTTTCATACGTTGAAATGTTTAGTAATAATAATAAAATAAAATGTTTAGTAATAATAATAAAATAAAATGTTTAGTAATAGTAATAAAACAAAATGTTTAGCAATAATAATAAAATAAAATGTTTAGTAATAATAATAAAATAAAATGTTTAGTAATAATAATAAAATAAAATGTTTAGTGATAATAATAATAAAACAACATGTTTAGTAATAATTAGTAATAAAAACACATAGTTTAAATTACTTCCAGATTCGGGAAACAATATAAACTTTAAAAACGAAGCTTAAAAACGGGGACAAAAGAAAGGTTACTTAGTCTCCGTAAATTTCACATTGTCAGGGCACTCCGGCGCCCCTCTTGCCTCTTTTCGCCCCCAAAGACTATAGCAACACTTTGGGAACCACTATCTTAGACCTTCTGCCTTTTCCACCTACAACTCTCCAAGCATTAAAACATAACTTCCGTCAGTTTACTCACGTGCATTTAATCTAAACAAATTTCGAAATCAAAACGATGGAACTTCACGACCGTCTTCTCTAAGTGAAGCGATATACCGAAGAATATTTCAAGGTGATTTGCTATCACCTAATGACAGTATGAGGACACGTTCGTGAGGAATGCATTAACGCGTGGCTATTTTCCCGAAGTCCTTTTCCCTGGATAACTAAGTTAAGGATGAAAACCGATACTATGGAACTTACCTCTTATATCATCTTATGGATATACATATTCCGCATCCATACGGCTTATAGCCTTCCCAACATACGTTGATCTTGACGTAATGAGCTCGATGAAATTCAGACTTTTAACTCCAAACCCATACGGCATCACATTCGGCATCCGCTTCATAAATGCTCTAAAAAGGACTGTTTCCTGTAACATTGACTCTATTTTCTTTGTAAGTCTACCGCTTGAGGCGGATTTTGGTTTAAAAAAGACTTAACGCCCCTAAATTTTCTAGCATCGTCTAACTAACTACATCCTGACACCCCACAAAGAGTTAAATCGTTCTTCAACAAACAAACACTGTTTAACACTCTTCATTACGCTGAAAGTTACTATAATTTGTTTCCCCTTACCTTGATTTCCTCCCACCTATCACATTCTACAACATCCCTTCTCCAGCCCATGTACTCTTTATCCGAATTTACTCCCTCGCTTGAATACCTCCCAACAAACCTGTTTCCCCACCCCCTTTTCCTACTCCCCTCCTCATCTTACTGCCGATTTTCTTACGTCCTTTTCGTTAAGGCGATCAAGGTTCAAATAACTATTTTTCTTTCTAAAAAATTTTCAATTATTATTGATATTTTTGATGGATATCGACTCAAAAAAATTATACAAATCTAAGTCTCTAGTTACAAAATACAATAAGATAGCCGATACTGAAATTAACCTTCCTTCAATTCCGCATTCATACATTCACCCTCCGATATGTCCCACATGCGTCCACTTTTTCTTCACCTTAACCCGCATACCAAACGCCCAATCACATTCTTCAACATTCGATCCCCAATTAAAATGCTCTGGATTCACATTTCCAGCATCCTTTGGATTTCTTCCAGCATTCCTCTCCCCTGCCCCACCATGGATAGTACCCCTTCGTTTATTTATCTCTCTGTTCATTACAAAATTTTACACTCTCCACATCAACGTCAAAAGCCATATAACCAAAATTCACGCATCAAAAACCGATTCCTTTACGCCGAAGTTCATTTCAAACTACCCAAGCATGATAGCGAACTAGAGAAATCAAAGAAAAATACGAAAACACACTTTGCAAATATTGACACAATTTTATGCATTTACATTTGAGATGATCATAACTTTAACTGATCATTTTGAAACGTTTAATTTAAAATTTAATGCCATTTGCTATGGAATATTATTTGCAAAACCGAAAATCAAGCTCAATTCTGAAATTCTCCAAATGGATAAATAAATCTTCATAGACAAAGACTTAAATGAATTATTTCCCGCATTAAATACAATCAAAGATTCGCTGAAAAATATTGGATTCTATATCATGGAACATTAGTGAAAACATATCAAAGTTAAAAATGATTTAATATAGAATTTCAATGCATTGGAATAATGTTCAGAAAATACAATTATAATGAAAGATAAATAATGTATTATGATAAGTTGCAATGTAGCGCCTACACGAAGCAGGAACTAAAATAGCAAAAACTGAAGGTAATTTTTTAAATTTAAACATTTATTTTCATTGAAATTTTTTAAAAATATTTATAAAGAACGAAAAGAGGTTGGTTATATTAGCCTTCTATCTTCAATTTCAACGCAAAAAACATATAATACATGCTGAATCTATGAAAACAGAATTGATCATCGAGAAATAACACCTGATGACAGGCTTGTTATTGTAAAAATCAGGCAAATTGAACCCATTGCTAAAATCTCTCCATCCCCTTCCTTTACCAACTGGTGCTTCTCACAATTACAGACTTAGCCACAGGCGTTTCGTCAGGGCCCTCTTTCTGTGTAATTCCTACCAGAAAGAGTTCTTCTTACCTCTTTGAATGCCACCTGGTTTTGATAGAAATGTCAATATCAGAGAAATTTGTCTTCATTTCATATCTTTAATTACGATAAAAGTAACATGACCTCCTGGAAATAGTTTCACAGGTCTCGGCAAAGTTTTGCACAAAAATAGACTCGATAAGTTAGTAGTTCGGTTACACGGATTCGCTGGTTAAGGATAAATATTTTTTGGGCATTCAATGTAACTTCACATATTCTCTGTTTAAATTCATCATAAGGAAAAGTCTGAAGTTTAAACAAAATTAATAAGATGATTTTAATTAAATTAATAACGTACATTGCCTTAACATGTACTCCTAAAAATCTATAATAAGCCACGTTTAAATTACGTTCCTTGTATTTATCACGTGTTTATGGACTTCACATCTTGAATTAGTAACTTATAAACTGTGACAAAAGTTTTAAATATTCAATTTCAGTTTTCACAACTCTAACTCGGTTAAGATTTTTAAACGGTGGCACCATTTAAAATGTAAATGGCACAAAACGCTGAGGTGCAATACAAATTATCCCTTAATGGAAAAGACATACGGAATAAAATATGTGAATATTCCTCTCCGAGTCTATCGCCAATGTCTATAGCGAATCATGATTCGTTTACATATTAGTTGAATGAATTCCGTCAAATTACCTGCGATCTATTGCACATTTTTTATTCATATACTCTTTAAAATCAAGTGAAAGAATTAGTTAAACGACAACACTTTATTTTTAAGTTTATTTATGTTTTTCATAGGTGTAGATTGGAGAATTTTGTGTGTCTGGAGAAGAATGGAAAAGGTGAAATGGACCGAAAGGAAAACAAATGAGGAAGTACTGGAGATGGTGGGTGAGGAGAGGGGTTTGTTGAGAGAAATCCTATGGAAGCAGGAAATATGGATGAAGGGGGTATTGATCGGTAGTGGGATGTTGAAGAAGGTAATAGAGGGGAGAATGTTTGGCAAACGAGGATAGGGCAGGAAAAGGATAGGGATGTTGGACGCGATGAAGGGAGGAAGGAATTACACAGAGATGAAGAGAGACCTAATGTAGATGAGGTTGCTGGATTGGGTTTTGTTTGGAGTTGTAATGTAATTACGTAATAGTTGTGTCCATTCAATAACCTACCTTAACCGGTAGATTACCTAATAATAATATGCTTTGCTTCCTTTGGTTTTGGAACTAGATGGTCAAAGGCAGTTGGCAAAGAAACTTTCAAAAGGATTAAGGAACTGTGTGAAGAGCGTTGGGCAAGGTTGATAAGAAAGCACTAGTTAAACATTTTATGTGGAACGTCATTTTGTACGGCTTGGATACTTGGTTATTGAAGAAAGAACATTAGCATAAATAGGAGGAATTTTAAATGTTGGAACGAAAAAAGATGGAAAAGGTATAATAAATGGAATATAAAGCAAACACAAAACTACTAGACATGGTGAGGGACGAGAAAGTATCGTTGGAAAAAATCCTAAGAATTCAGGAAAATTGGTTAGCGACCATTTTGATTGGCGAGTGAATGTTGGAGACTATGACAGAGATATGGAACATATGAAATTAAAAGCGTCACTGAAATGCTTATGGAGTTTGAATGGGAATCATTGGATGAAAGTCGACTCAATACTAGGTTGAACTTACTAAATAAATTCAGATCCGCATATTTCAGCACTAAGGTTTCGCAAACTATTGGCAATCCAACATACATTGGTCGCTTGGATCATGTATATAAAATTCGGGAAATAGATGCCAGAACTAGCAGACTCAAGGACTACTTCCCACGGACAATATGGGATAGCAACTGTAGGGTCATACTCGTAGATAGCAAAAATGCCACTTGTCACCCTCAGCACCCCGGGAACAATTAGTTATACTCAATTGCATGCTCTTTACTAACCTCTTGTGTGTTGTTGTCAAAACCCTAACCGCATGACCGCTCTAGAATTCCATTAAATAATGTAGTGTTCTTTACAGTATTGTTTGCTCTGCTTTTGTTTCCCTAAATTTCCCCTTCCATCCATTGTACCTCTCCATGGGGAAACCTCCATCTACCTGCAGCGTTGGGTCAAATTATTTACCTGTCCCCTTGGGTAGGAGAGCGTTTTATGTTGAATGTTCTTGTGGTAGTGGAATTTCGCCTTCCAACTGATCAAATTTTACCTTGCACGATATTGGATAAATTTCTCACTCCATCCTAAGGTGCAATTATTTGTTAGATAATAGTATATGTAATTGCATGCGTGTAGAATAAACGGAGGTAAACAAGTATTTGCTTGTGTGTAAAATGTTAGGATTTTTGCATGAATGTATGCACCACTGTGTGTATGGGTTTGCATGCATGTATTGGTTTTGAATGCGGTTTTTCTTTTTCCCTTTTACGGGAGATGACCTACTACCGCCCACCACACGTACTTGCGGCGGCTTGCGGGGTATTATGTAGATGTTGATGAGATCGTGTGTGTATGATATTATGGGGAGGGAAAGGATAGACGTATGAGGTGAAATGAAAGGAGGTAGAAATTTCTGTAAATCAAGAAGAATGTATTTTAATGTGAAATATTAAGGTGTGCTTTTTTGGACGAAGCTAAGAATTTTAGTGATGCTCAGTCAGTGTCCATTTTAAACCTACATTAAACACTGGATCACCAAATGATAATGATTTTCACCTAAAAAAATCGTTTTTTTAGGGCAACAAACAATTACTATGGTTTCATGATAAACACTTATTAACGAGAATAAATCCTGTGAAGCCTTTCATTATATAGTGAATGTACCACTACTTAGGAACTTATTACGGTATTACTCTGCCTTTATTTGGAAAATACCATGCTATACATCGACAGATAAATTTATTGATTCACGCATCAAGATTGATTATCTGAATTTAACTCATTATAAACAATAACTAATAAAGTAAACATGTCATTTGATAGAGCGCTATACTTACGAAGTTAACTTTATGCGGTTAAGCGATAACTATTTTATATTTCCATTCTATTAGTTATCGGGTTTATCTCATCCAGTTATATACAGGGTGTTGAAATGGCATTACATTCTGACAGTTTGATATGGAAACAGCCGTATGCATTCCTCTCTCAAACTTATTGTTGAGCACCATCGTCCTTGAACATGGATTTCTTTCAAACAAATATCGACCATGTAAATGAAATACGAACGAATCCTTTTACATCCTTCCGTGTGATAAGATATTCCCCCAATTGAGTCAATTCCACACTCTGTCAGCAAAACCATACATGCTGCGCAGGGTTTTCATTCTTTTGCTCGAAATTTTTTATAGGATTTCTTTCCAAATGATTGCTGGAAATCTTGAAGTACAGCAAATATCTTTTGCCAAGACTCCATAAGTCTTAAAGGAAAAAAGGATTTAGCAAAATAATAATATTAGGTGTATCAAATTTTCCGACGGTTAGGGAAACTTATTAAAGAGAAAGGTAATGGGATGAATTTGAGATCAAGACTAAAGATAGAAATTCTGGGGCTGATGCTATATTCTCTTTAATCGGGATACACGCAGATTTTAGATTAAAACACGTAATTGATAACATGGAAAAAGAATAAACAATACTTTCAAAGAATCACAAGCATAACAACGCGCATTTTTATTTGAGTGATTTGTCAATAAATAAGACCAAAAATATATTTTCCCCTAGGCAGTTTAGATTAATAATCCATAGCCCGGAAATTAGTTGGAAAATACAAACGAAATTCAATTTGACCTGAAAAAGGAGCTCAAATGGTGAACGACTCAGACTAGGTGCATTTACAAAATTTTATGAACTCTATACCCCCATATTATAGCTAATAAAAATGTCAGTACTAATTCCACTGTAATCAATTTAAAAGAAATTACGACGGAAAAATTCAACATTAAAAATAGGGAATTTCGGAGAGTATCCTTTGGAAATCCTCTTTCTAGGTTACCATGAACAATATTGTATTTGGAAGAAGATGATTACATAGAGTACATTATATGGCGATAAAAAAGCAAAATATTGACGATTTTCAAATCATTAGTTTGCGGTAATAAGTGATTATCAAGGAAGTAATGTTTTCCGGATACCTTAATAGATAAATTTTTTATCTATTAAGGTATCCGGAATTCAGCCGTGTAAATTGGGAGCAAGGCACACGCATGCATTGTTCATGTACGTGTGGTAGATGGTGAGTCGTGTTAGTAGTGCTAGGAAAAAGTGATTGTGATTTTCAACGTAAATGTGGAGGAAAATGTTAAAGAGGAATAGTTGGAGATTGGAATGAAAATCGGATTTAATTAATTCAAGCTTGCTGATGAACAAGCTTTAGTCTGCCAGTGAGACAAGGATTTGCAAACATTACTAAGCACATTGAAAACCAATGCGATAGGTATTGGGTGAGAATAACTGTAAAGTTATTCTCACCCAATAGAACTGACTAAGTAACTGCTAAGGTCACAATGTGAAGTTTTGCGTGAATAACATTGATCATCTTTATCCTCATAACTAGTATTATACAATAAGGTTTTTCTGACATTCCATTCATCCGATCTGTCAATTTGCGATATACCATCACTTCATTGAATACGTAAACGGCTATAATTATGTAATTACCCAAAAATTACGATTCAGTTATTCATAAAAACTGCTGGTTCGCAAACTATTTTTATATAGAATGAAATAGAGTTGAAAGAGAAAGAGAGGAGTTTCCTTTGGCCAATCTGGTAATGACGCTAAAGCTTTGAGTCCTGGCACCTTTCAGCTGTGGCATTGTAGACATTTACAATATGTAATTTTCAATGAATCACCACTTTATTTCGAAAGAGCGAGTTTTAATAATCATGTTATTTATTGAGTACAAACGATAACATTCTGTTTTATGCCGCTTTTATTATTTTTAAGTTTGTAACACTTTTGACAAAAAAATGCAATAAGACAGGAATATTGAGAAAATTCCATTTTGTCTCCTTTTCAGATTGACGACTTTGACGAGTACCCTCAATCGTATTGAATCCTTAAACCACAGAAGCCTAAAGCATCCTTTCAAAAGTCATTCCGAACCAATCCAATCCCTGTAGGGAAAGCCGTGAGAGGATGACCGCGTTTTCCCTTTAACGCGAACAAATAGTCCAGATTCCTCCAGAAGAATGGAAACTACGGAGGAAATTCCGTGACCGTGTTTTGGAATCATTATTCCGATTTGGTGAGACGCGGACAATTTTGCATGACGACGCTTCGTTTGAGCATCCCCTGCGCCGTGGGACAGAATCATTTACGGGAGTGCGAGGATGAAAGGGTCACCAGTAACACCGAGTCTTTTTTTTTATTGTTTTTGGTCGTCGACTCGCAAATTCCAACGTTGCAGCGCGCTGAGAGTTATGAACTAAAAAAACTACGGCCTCTCCGTGAATCACCTGCATTCTGTATGCCTCGATCCCATGATGTTCTCCATTTCTAACAACTGCTCTTCTTGTTAAGAGGCGCATTCATAAAGATTAAACGATAAGAATAGATTTCCCTTATTTGAACACGATGCTGGACCGATGCCGTTTTTGTACACTATTATGCACTGTAATCCCGTAAAATATCGAGATTTTCAGTTTGTAAATAGGCAGAGAGGTATTTTTTTTAAATCCTTAAATGTTGCTGTTAAGAATCCATTGATATTAAAACCAATTTAAACATCTCAGAGGTTTTATTAATAAAAGAAGAAAGTTCATTACAAATACTAAATTCTACTGAATTACACAGATTTTTCCAGAGAGGATATTTATTTTCCCTGGTCAACAATTTTTCCACCCTGGAATATCAGGTAACTAAAACTCACAAATTTTTTGGAGTAACGATTTTCCAGAGTCAATGAAAATTGAGCCCGGTTCCTTTTCCATAATTGGCACCCAAAATCTAATGTTATTGGACTACAAAGTAGCTGATGAATTCGTCAGCAATATATATTTTATGCCGCATAAAAGGATATCTTAATTAAAATTCGGGCATTGATAACCATTGTTTTTGTGCACCGCAAATAGACTTGATTATTAAATATTTTTACAAGATTTTTCGTTTGGTGTTCTTCTCATTCCTAAAATTTCATACTTCATATAAGAGGGGTTTCAAAACATTTCAAGTAAAGATATTTAGACATAGATTGTAATACCTGAAGCATGAACACGTTCTGGAAATGTAAATTTATTCCGTAGATATCAACTTATTAGACAAAAGATAATAGTGGTAACAAATGTGTTAAGTTGGTAGAAATGCATTAGGCAAGGAAAAAGTAAGACGAAATAGATATTCGGTAGGGTTAGAGAAAAAAAATAAGATCCTCTTTTCATTTGTTTGAAAATATTGTTGCCATTAAAATATTTAACTATAATTTTCCAGGATAATTAGAATATGATTCCAAAAATCACATCAGGAGATCTAAGGGTTAATTGATTAAACACATAAAATATTCTTTAATGCAATTACAATAAACTATAGTCGATATATTAAGAGAATTAAATGTCGATTTGAAATGCAAATATCAAGCAAATGCTTAGATGAGCTTGAATCGTGCCTTGATTTGAGATATTAGAGTTTTTAACAACTACACCTCCTCACATATCTATTACCGAGGAAAGAAAAAAAATGAATTATATAGAATATAAAAAAAATCATGTTCAAGGATTCAATCAGCTTAACATAAATAACACGTCAAGTTAAGAGTTAAATTTTATTTTCATTGATTAATACATCGGCCATATCATTTTTATCCCTCCACAGTTCTTTATTCTCTTAGGCAAGAGTTCAATACTAATTAAAGCAAAAGAAACTTCTAAAAAAGTTTCTTGCAGTATCAGAACCACGAATTACAGTATTATCAGAGCCACCAAAAAAGATGACATTTAAAATAAACCTTGGACAAATAGATTGCAAAAATTTATGAGTTTCATTTATTATTCATGATTACACAAATAAAATGGACAAGCACAGAAGATTTTCGTAAAAATATTATCTAATATAAAACAAAAATTGTAAATTATATTATCCAGTTTGTATCTTTTGAAAATAATGTGTACATGATGACCTCCATTGAAAAGTCTCCTCACTTCCATAGTATGAGCAGCAGCCACACTGATATTTTCATTTCACTACCGCATAATTTCGTTTCAGGCTACGTCATTTGTTTGCACTATATTGTTGGATGGACGAACTAAGTGTCAAAAGTTGGAATATTCTCCCCGAGCAGATACAAAAATACATATGTTTGACACGTATATTAGAGAGGTGGGGATGGTGAATGTAAGCAGATCACGAATGTAAAAATATTAATATGAATAAAAAGTAGCCTTCCTTAATAGCTCAGGTGGTTAGAGCATCCGCCCGGAAAGTGGAGAGATCTGGTGTTCAAGTCCCGGTCGAGGAAAATATTTTTACATCCTTGATCTGCTCACATCCGCCATCCCCATCTCTCTTGAGTTCGTCCTTTATATGTGCTCCTTTACCATTTTTCTTATCTCTATTCCAATGTGAATGTACATTTATTCGCCATATGGCGGTATTTCGTGTTTGAATGTGTATTTGGCCAATGTGACGCGTCTCTTCTTCTGGCTATGCGAGCCATGAAACGCACCGTCCCTATCCTTGATGATGTTGTATGCTTGCTAACCTACTGTCCATTCTCCTCTTATGTTTGTCAATTTCTCCTTTGGTGGTTGTAACAGCTCCCTAACGCCATCTTCTGGGTAATGATTCGGAGCACTTTGGCGCTTTATAAGATCGCAGATTTCAGTGTAAAAGTACCCTTCCTCGATAGGTCAGGTGGTTAGAGCATCCGCCCGGCAAGTGGAGAGATCCGGTGTTCAAGTCCCGGTCGAGGAAAATATTTTTACATTCGTGATCTGCTCACATCCGCCATCCCCACCTCTCTTGTGTTCGTCCTTTATATGTGTTCCTTTACCATTTTCCTAATCTCTATATCAATGTTTATATAATATATATATATATATATATATATATATATATATATATATATATATATATATATATATATATATATATAGATTAAAGCAGAGCCGACGAACTTGGTCATTATTCAGGTATACATGCCACCGAGCAATCACAAGGAGGAAGAAGTCGATAGGATGTATGATGAGTTAGAGGATATCATCGCGAGTGTTCCTGCAGGGAAACATTTGATAGTGATGGGGGATTGGAATGCGACGGTAGGCGAAGGAAGAGATGGTGGTGAGGTGGGGGACTATGGGTTAGGCACGAGGAATGAACGCGGAGAGAAAGCAATTGAATTCTGCAGGAGACAGGGGTTAGTCATCACCAACACATGGTTTAGACACCACAAAAGGCGTAGGTATACATGGAAAATGCCAGGTGACTCAGAAAGGTATCAGTTAGATTATATTATGGTTAGGCACAGGTTTAGGAACAGTGTGATAAATTCGCACAGTTTCCCAGGAGCGGACGCGGACTCTGACCACAATTTAGTTGTTATGAAATGTAATGTTCGTTTCAAGAAGATAAGGCAAGGGCGGCGGGTTAAAAAATGGAATTTAGAAGCAGTAAATGAATTAACGAAGAAGGAGTATCAGGAGGCTGTAGAGAAAATGATGGATGACGGTAAAGAACTGAGTGCTATCGAAGAAAAATGGGAATGTATCAAGAAAGGGATATTGGAAGCCGCTAAGGACACTATAGGAACCGTTAACGGGAAAAGGATAAGGAAACCATGGGTAACGGATGAGATGATTGCAAAGATGGACGAGAGAAGAAGATGGAAAAATGTAAACACAGAGTTAGGCAAAATGAAGTACAAAGAGTTAAACAATAAATTGAGAAGGGCCACAAATAAAGCAAAAAAAGAATGGTGGAAAACGCAATGCGAGGATATGGAAAGTCTACAGAAGAAGGGTGAAATTGGTGCTCTATACAGCAAGGTTAAGTTATTATCGGGAAGTAAGAAGGCAAGATCTGTGCTAACAGTTAAAGATAAATGGGGTAAGATAATAGTTGAACCAGGAAAAATCCAAGAGAGATGGAAGGAATATATAGAAACACTGTATGGTAAAGAACTTAGGCCGACAAGGTTAGACATAGAAAAGGAACATGAGGTAGAAGAAGATAGCTTAGGTCCAGGCATACTCGACGATGAAATAGAAAGGGCATTAAAGGAGATGAAAGCAAACAAGGCTGTGGGGGTGGACAATATTCCTGTAGAAATGTTGAAATGGTTAGGGAAAGGTGGGAAGAAGGCCATATATGGACTGATTCGTAGTATCTATGAGGAAGGAATCTGGCCGGAAGATTTTGTGAGATCGGTGTTAGTTCCTATTCCAAAAAAGGCAAAGGCTTCGTCATGTGAGGATTACAGAACAATAAGTTTGATATCCCACGCAGCTAAAGTTATTCTCAGGATCATCAACAAAAGGATAGAGAGTAAGGCAAATGATTACTTAGGGGATGATCAGTTTGGGTTCAGGAAAGGAAGAGGTACGCGTGATGCCATTGCAGTAATGAGATCACTAGTCGAGAGAAATATAGAATACAATCAGGACGTTTTTGCCTGTTTTGTAGATTTCGAAAAAGCGTTTGATAGAGTGAATTGGGAAAAATTAATGCATGTATTGAAGAAAATAGGATTGGATTGGAGGGACAGGAGACTGATCCTCAACCTGTACATGTCTCAGACTGCTCAGGTGCGAGTGGGGAACGGAGAGTCCGGATGGACAGTGTTAGGAAGAGGTGTAAGGCAGGGTTGCCCATTGTCACCGGTACTGTTCAACGTATATGTAGAGGAAATGATTAAAGAGGCATGGGAAGAACTGGAGGTAGGAATGAAAGTCGGAGGGGAATTCGTAAAATCGGTTAGGTTTGCTGATGACCAAGCATTAGTTGCTCAGTTAGCCAAGGGGTTGCAAGCATTGTGTAGTGAATTGGAGGTTCAGTGCGATAAATATGGGATGAGAATCAATATTAATAAAACAAAGGTTATGCGATTTTCTAGAAAGAAAAAGGCTAAGCTAAATATTAAAATAGGCGGGGAAAGAATAGAGCAGGTAGAGCAGTTTACATATCTCGGAAGTGTTTTGGACCAACACGGTCAAAGTGGTAGGGACGTAAGGAGAAGAATTGCGCTAGGCAAGGAGGCTTTCTCAAAGAGGAGGGAGTTGATGACGGAGACGTTGAGTAGGGATGTTAAGATAAGACTCGAAAAACCCTGATATGGGGCGTAGCTATGTACGGCGCGGAAACGTGGTCGCTGAAGCAGGAGGATAGACGTAGATTGGAGGCTTTTGAAATGTGGGTATGGAGAAGAATGGAGAAGGTGAAATGGACCGAAAGGAAAACAAATGAGGAAGTACTAGAAATGGTGGGGGAGGAGAGGGGTTTGTTGAGAGAAATCCTATGGAGGCAGGAAAAATGGATGAAAGGCGTATTGAGCGGTAGTGGAATGTTGAAGAGGGTAATAGAGGGGAGAATGTTGGGCAAGCGTGGTAAGGGTAGGAACAGGATAGGGATGTTGGACGGGATGAAGGGAGGAAAGAAGTACACCGAGATGAAGAGGGACCTGATATAGATTAATTTGCTAGGTGGGGAGTTACAAAATGTTTATTTGATAGTTGTGTCCATCCAAAAACCTACCTTAACCGGTAGATTACCTAATAATAATATATATATATATATACACTTTTTTGGAAAACCCACAAACGTGTAATGTAAATTCACTGATAGTCATAACAAACACACAAACCAAAACACACAAAAGAGGGAAAACTCACTGGTTCTCGAATTTTCGGTGGTCCAACCACCTTTCTCAAGAGGAATTAGGAACAGAACTCTGTCAGAACTCTCACATATATATATATATATATATATATATATATATATATATATATATATGTGTGTGTGTGTGTGTGTGTGTATATATATATATATATATATATATATATATATATATATATATATTTATATAATATTTGGACGGCACAATAGAACACAGAATAAAACAGATAACACGTAAAAGGACACTCACACTGTAGATGATTTAAGCTTTCGGCCTACACCGAGGCCTTCTTCAGGTCAGACAGAGGTTTTGAGGGAAGAGTGCCTGGGGAGGGGAGGGGGGGCGGAAGGTTTAGGGACTGTTGGGAAGGAAATTAAAGATGGCGGTTAAGGATGGGAATTTTAGAGGATCGGAAATATAGGATGTATGCGGATTCGCGAGTTCTCACCTCTATGTTGGTGGCTGAATCGGGTAGGGATTCTAGAACTGTTAGGGAAAAGCATTCGTCAAATGATAGGTTGTGTGAACTTGCGTGTAAAGGGATAGGAAGAGAAGAGAGTGAAGCAGAATTACATGAGTAACGGTGATTGTTCATTCGAATGGATAATGGGGTAATGCATTCGCCTATGTAGAATGAGGTGCATTGTTTGCACGACAAAAGATAGATAATATTTTTTGAAAGGCTATTAGCGTGAGAAAGGGGTGAAGGGACAATGAGGGGATGTGGGGAGAGGGGAGCAGATCTGATTAGCAGACATGTTTTACATCGGGGGCGATTTCAGGTAGGGGAAATATTTGGTCACATCGTCGTCACCACCGCCGATAAAGGCTCCTCAGTCGTAATTTTAAACACCCAAGATTATACTATATTTCCAAAGCCCTGATGACGATGACCGAGTCGGACATCGAAACGTCGGCTGAGATGGACGATATAACCCGGTGGAGGACCCGAATTTACGCAGCGTGTCCTTTTACGTGTTATCTATTTTATTCTGTGTTCTATTGTGCCGTCCAAAAGTTTTATTGCTCTCGTGAGTACTTCTGCATCATCTATATATATATATAAATATTTTTTTTCCTATTCCAAAAAAGGCAAAGGCTACGTAATGTGAGGATTACAGAACAATAAGTTTGATATCCCACGCAGCTAAAGTTATTCTCAGGATCATCAACAAAAGGATAGAGAGTAAGGCAAATGATTACTTAGGGGATGATCAGTTTGGGTTTAGGAAGAGGTACGCGTGATGCCATTGCAGTAATGAGATCACTAATCGAGAGGAATGTAGAATACAACCAGGACGTTTTTGCCTGTTTTGTAGATTTCGAAAAAGCGTTTGATAGAGTGAATTGGGAAAAATTAATGCATGTATTGAAGAAAATAGGATTGGATTGGAGGGACAGGAGACTGATCCTCAACCTGTACATGTCTCAGACTGCTCAGGTGCGAGTGGGGAACGGAGAGTCCGGATGGACAGTGTTAGGAAGAGGTGTAAGGCAGGGTTGCCCATTGTCACCGGTACTGTTCAACGTATATGGAGGAAATGATTAAAGAGGCATGGGAAGAACTGGAGGAAGGAATGAAAGTCGGAGGGGAATTCGTAAAATCGGTTAGGTTTGCTGATGAGCAAGCATTAGTTGCTCAGTCAGCCAAGGGGTTGCAAGCATTGCTGAGTGAATTGGAGGTTCAGTGCAATAAATATGGGATGAGAATCAATATTAATAAAACAAAGGTTATGAGATAATCCAGAAAGAAAAAGGCTAAGCTAAATATTAAAATAGGCGGGGAAAAAATAGAGCAGGTAGATCAGTTTACATATCTCGGAAGTGTTTTGGACCAATACGGTCAAAGTGGTAGGGACGTAAGGAGAAGAATTGCGCTAGGAAAAGAGGCTTTCTCAAGCAGGGAGTTGATGACGGGGACGTTGAGTAGAGATGGATAGACAAGACTCGTAAAAACTCTCATATGGAGCGTAGCTATGTATGGTGCGTTTATATATATATATATATATATATATATATATATATATATCTTTATATATATATATATCTTTATATATATATATATATATTAGTATATTACTAAATGTTCGACTGAAGATTTGATGCCCTTTAACAACCACAGTTAATTCGTATAATATTCCTAATAAGTTTCAGTATTGTTTATTTTCGTCCTAGACGAGCTTTTGCCAATTCCTTTCCGGGATTAGATCAAGTTTGCTAATTTCCGGGGATGGAGCTAATTTGTGTCGTCATTCTCCCCGCGCAGTCTTCATTAAGACATTTGGATTAGCATTGGTCCGCACTTCTACCCCGTGACACCTTCTCAGTGGTTTTCTCAGGGTTAATGATAATCGATTGAGGATAACCGTGCCAGAATCCGGTAATAATCCTATGCCCTTCACTGGGTTCGCGTATTATACAATAAATTAGTTTTATTGAGATGAAATTAATCCGTTTTACAATATAAATGAAATTTTTTTGTTTAATATTTAACAAATATCTTCATAATCTTTGTATTTTCTCCCGTTTCATATCAAAATATGGCTTACATCCCACCGTGGTAATTCACCCTCAATGACAATATCATGATATATGCTAACCGCTAACACACTAGAGGAAATAATCTAGATTTTGGAACATATTACCTAACTTAGAAGTGTTTGGATCAAAATGGACAAAGCAATAGGGATTTGAGAAAAAGAATTGTTTTAGTCAAAAAATATTTCGTAAGAAAAAGGTTTTGAAGACTTGAACGTGGGTTAAAGGTGATAAGAAAAGATATGAAATGAATATTGAAATGTAATGTGGTTTTTTGAGTTTTATTTTTGAAAGAAACTGATGATCATATACTGGAGGCTTTGGACATATGGTGTGCAGAAGAATGGAAATTTGAAATGAACGATTAGGAAGACGAAGTACTAGTGGGGAAGGAGATTGGATTGTGGGAAAACATTCAAATAAGCAGGATATATTGTTGCAGACTTAAGTTTTTAGGCAATAGAATGTGATGGAAAGAAGATGGCGAGGTGACAGAGAAAAATAATAGAAAAATTGAACGGAACGAAAAGACATAGTGTGCCATATTTTCGATCCAAAAATGCATTGCCCAATTCCGTATAATTCTCAAACTTTTCATTGACATTTCTGAAAACTTTATATTACAATTTCGAGTTTCGATCATTTTTGCAATAATAGCAAAAATCATTTGTTTCCTAAGGTGTTTTTCAATAAAAATATACCGAAATACTTACACAGAAAGGGTTCTTATTAAATATTATATATATAAAATGTAATCCTTAGCATTACTACCCAAAAATTTCTCAACATGTAGTTCCTGAGGAAATTAAAAAAAATATTGATAATATTTTTTAATGAATAATATATATGAAAAATTGAAATTGCGACTGCTTTGAGTTTTAAAAAAATAACACAAACATTATTAGAACGCACCCATCGTAAAAATATAATGGACCAAGTGAAGTTTAAGAAAGAGCTTCGGGGTAAGTGTATAATTTGAATCAAAGGAAATATGCAATCAACCCTAGTAAAATCAAAGACGACTAATGCTGGTATTGAAAAAATTAAAATATAGATGATTTATCCAAGTTTTTTTAGAGTTTGTTTTTTATGATTTTATCAAATTCTTCCTGGTAACGGTAAATACCGATTAGCTATGAATAGTTGATTCTTCAGGCAGAAAATCTTCTTTGGCATTGTAATTCTCGTTAGTATATCCCTCAGGCTTCTTTCATTATTGATGTTACATTGTAAAGATCATGAAATCCAACAGTTTCAGATCACTTTTCCCTTGTCTCATTTAAAGACTCTTAAAGAGAAGAAGTCTCTGCTCGAAGGGAGAAGATGTCGTGGCTTCACTCTTAATGTTTCCTCAAGATTTTGCATCCCCTTCTCCATAGTCGACTTGTATCCTTGCCAGAAACCTTTTTCACATGAAGTATAGCCAGGCTGTCCGAAAATTTAAGCATACATGTACCTGCTTATAAATACGTTCTCAAACTTTTAGGTTTCCCTTAATTACAGTCACTGTATCCTTAATGCTGATTACGAAGAACAGGAACTTCATATTGCGAAATTATAACGATGTTTTTGTTCATTAGCGATTCGGGGAGATCTCGCTAAACTACAGTATAAAACAAAGGATAAATACATACGTAGCGCACCGAATTCAACAGAGAATCTCTCTCGAGAATTTGAAGAGAGATTTTGGCTCTTCGAGCTGCATTTCTGGACGTGTTAAAGACCAGCATTTCTGCAAAATCCTTGAGTATAGCTTACCGCTGCTGTCTGGCAGCTCATATTCAGTAGGCTTTTAGAAGATGAGTTTCTTCGGTCCCTTGAGTGGATTTACTAAGAGATTTACTAACAAAACTCTAATAAAATACTCCAACCAGGAGTAAATCCACCATTTAGAATAAGTTATGGAAAGAATATTACCCTTAAACAGGTCTCTGAATACCATTTGCTTTTGATATTATTTTTGTAGTTAATATATATGGGTAACGCGTAAGGTAAGGCGTAAAGTTTTGCCTGAGCCCCCAGTGATTTTTATTCCGTTTTTTTCCGTATTTATTTTTATTCTGTTTAATCCTCTACAAAATTATCTGAGGGGCCTACGTTTTGAAAATGATGATGAGGTTACTCGTTGGATTCGACAGCAAACAAAAGACTTCTTTGGGTTCGCCTATGAAGGGCTGGTAAAGAGACGAGATGAATGTCTGATTGAACAAGGTGAATATGTAGAACGTTGAAATTAACTTCAGTAAGTCACTTTGACTATTACTGCCTCTAACCAGTTTTGCGAGTCATTTATTAACTTAAACTAGCATAAATTGAAGCCTCTCGCTTGTTTCTGCGTCAGTCCGTTGGTTTGCTAATGCGAAAAAAAATCTCAAACATTCTCTCTAGTTTCTCTCTCTGGATTAAAATCAAGATCACTTTATGAAATTCACACATTGCCTGGAATCTAAGTCACCATGCATTGATATTTTCGTTTCTCGAATTATCAAAAAACCATTCTACCAAATGATACATACTGTTGACAACTTATCACCAAAAAGATGTCGATGCTATACTCCATGCTCAGGTGTGGATGATATAGTACAAGAGAACCTGTCGAGAAAAAATTTCTTCCTCATGGTAATGTTCAAGTATATGGTCAATAGGTGTATACATTCCAAAGACCTTAGACTTCTAAAGTAATTTTAACGAAAATTTCACGACTGAAACGCAATCTCACACAATATCGCGGTTTTTTGTTAATGAAACTTCCAATTTTCTCAACAATCCATTAATGAATAAAACAGTTTGTGGCGTAACTTGGTGGAAAATCTTCATACTGACTTTTAATAATCAAACCACTTTACTTTTCCACATAAACTATAAAGTTTATGTGGAAAAGTAAAGTGGTTTGATTATTAAAAGTCAATCCATTAATAGTATCGATAGCCTCTAATTCATTACACCAATTTTAACGTTTCTTACGGTAATATTAAAGTAAGGTCAGTTAAATTAAAAATATAATTTTTTGAATTAATGGTATGTACCGAAGTAGATCCAGCACCTGAGACTCGTTTACTTTAAACTAAATATTTTCATATTAGGGGAAATCTAAACTTCAAAGGGAAAAGACATCTGTGAGATGAAGTGAAGAATATGCATCAATAAATATAATGACCTTACATGAACTAATTACGATGGTTTGAAAGTATATGGTTGTGTAAAGACATATATATGAAACAAAGGATTCCAAACTGATTTGCGGAAAAATGCAATTTTATTCAACGTTATGTAGTTTAACTTACGATAGTGACATTGAAATGAAAGAAGCGAATTTGTAATTCCACACACACTGTATTTAAAATACGACCTAAATTTCTACGTTGGGCGATGGCGATACTTGGTGATGACGTCCAACGTCGATCCAAAGGTCGTGTTTTACCTGAGGCACGAAATACAATATGCAACATGAAGTTCAATAGATGAATGCAAAATAAATGCTTAATTATTACAAGAACATTTTTCAAAACGCCTATTTAATAGAAATATTTTCTTTTTCATTGCATGCTTTATGAAAAAAGGTTGTTCATTATATGTATTAATTCATAGCCGTATCAGGCAATGATGTCATAGCAATTTTCAAATAACTTTAAAAAAAACCCTTTTCACTGAGAAAAAAATTTAGGAACTTTATTAAAAACCTAGATTTAAGAGTCAGTTGATACAAATAAAGTATAAACGATGATGACCATTTATGTAATGTCTCGGTCAATCAATGCACAATTCAAGTCATCTCTTCTACTTGAAATACTAATTTCCAAATATCGCATTTATCAATTTCATGGTTGTTTCAGGTATAAGACTCACAAAATCTTTTTACACAAATTTACAGAACATCAAGGAAAATAAAAATATTTCAGGTGTAAAAAAGCCGGTAATATCCTTTAAACATCGAGTATAACGTTTTCATTAATACAATAATTTCCAAACCATAATGAGCAGGGATAAAGGAAAAAAGATTTAGCCGTTAGTTAATTAATTGCCACTAATGTGAAAACCGAAGAATTCTTCTTTAAAAGATACGTTTTGGAACGTTAGCGCGTGCCTGAATATACAGTGTTGTCCTGGAAAAGACTTTTAGGGGTACTCTTTTCCTCTACAATACGACCCCAAGCGGTGCGTCCTATAAACCCAATAACTAATGCGAATATCTCAGCAAAAATCTCTGGTGTTCACCATGAAACGTTTCTCCAATGCAGGGTCCTGGTAGTGCTAAATTCTACGGGAATACGAGCGGAAAACCGAGGCGGGGACGTAAACGCCATGGTAACGCAACGTTCCGCGGCCCTCATCCGTGTCACCTCACTTCCCGTTAAAGGGGAATCGTCTTGCGGGGGTGGGACACGGTGAGTGCCCCAAGAGGTAGGGAAGGGTCACGGCCGATCAGAGCCGTGCTACGGTAAGAAGGAACGGAAACTGATGCTTACGTCACCTGCTTTGATAATCCACCTCAGGTATCCAGAACATACAAATACAATCCACTCAAAGATTGAATTATTTAAGGAAAATACAATAGATTCCATGCTTTGAAAGACTATTTCGTAAATTTGCGTCAGAGTCAGTTTGGAGAGTGCCACCTGAAAAATCGACTGACTTTACAATTTTCCTAGCATCTCAGATCTGAGGTCGTTTTAATCCAGAAAGGGAAAGTGTTAGGATAGTAATGAATTCATAAATATCAGTATATTTAGCTATTAGTAATTATTCAATGGTTTAACACGGACTGTGATGGAAATATTTAATGTCAGAATATATTCATGAACGTATTGGAATACAATTACCCTTGGAACATTTTGCCAAACAATCCTGAGCACAATTAATATGAACGTTTGAATTTACATATTGAGATAGCCAAATAGATATAATATGCAACAATTATTGATTTAACCTTGACTAGATGTTTAACATGTATCAGCGCAGGATAATTCATATTCAGTTCTGGTTTAAATAAACATATATCTTTGTATATTATGGACAGAATTATTTCACAGTAATTATTTCAGTGAATTAACGGTGTGAGTTGAGAAACATTTTTATTATATTTTTTTAAGTAATAAAAGGAACTTGAGTGTTACCCAAATGGGTTTATGACTACGTAGACCTCGATTCCAACCAATTTCGGTACCAGTTAGCCAAGGTCAGGTCCATCGTTGGCCATATAAATGGCCTATTATTGGCCAAAGATAAATCCTGAGATATCCAATAAGAGGTCCTATCAACGGCTATCCAAAACATGCGTACATATTATCAGTATAGCTAAATATATACGTTTATGTGTTATCTTGGCATAAGAATATTATCAATGAAGATATGTGTAGGTAAGTGGCAAAGGCAATTAATTAATTTGTTTATCAGAGGAAGGATACAGGTGGTATCGGGTAGTATAGAATAAATATGAAATATCACATACACGAGTTTTAGTTGCTATATACATAACTACTATTTGCAAATTAAAAACGCTATTAAAATTCAAGGAAATCCAAAAAATGTTTTAGATTTAAAGTAATTAACTACAATTTTCATATTTACGTTGAAAAATGGCTGGTAAAGGTAGAGCATATTTTATTTTATTTTTTTTTTTACATTTTGATGATAATTTATAACAATCGAATACAAAATTTTATTAATATATTAATTAAGATTATGAAAATTAATATAATAATTAAAATTTAATACGAATAATCTATTCCTATGCAGAAAAAAAGATTATGATCATTGCATACAAAAATAACATTATATCTATACATATACATACGGCATATAACCATAGACACAGTAATCAACCCGAAGGTTTGTTTAGTAGGTGATGGTAGAGCTCACCCATGTACCAAGCCCGACGGCGTGTGAATATTCACACATCAGGGTAGGGGGGATAGTTCCTTTCCCTGTGCCGGTTATGGTCTCCCAGGAAGATCTGGTACCCGAAAAATCAACTACTTGGGTGGAGCTGCAGGTGCCCAGAGTGCCTTGCCAGGGAATCGAACTCGGAACCCTCCGGTCAGTAGTTCAACGCTGTACCCACTAGACCACCGCGATCCACATATATGTATATATATATATATATATATATAGCTAAAAGCTACACGTGAAATACATGCCTTTTTAGTATGGAAGAGGTTAAAGACACACACACATATATGATGTGTGTGCAATAAAATATATAAAAATGTACTTTATAAACAAAATTCAGTACACACATATATAAATATTTCTGAGATTTTTGTGAATATATACGGGAAAATCAATTAAATAAAAGGACCTAATGGAATTTCAGCGAAGTTTTACTATTAGAAAGTTGTTGAACTTGTTGAACTTGAAGTGGTAAAATGTTATCTGTAAAATGAAGTGATTTCTAGAAAATCATATGCAATTATTTTTAGCAAAAGCAAGGAGAATGAGGAAAAAAGGGGTCATTGCTTAAAAATAGAACGAACATGAAACTAGGTGATTCACATGGTTTCTAAGTCAGGTGGCTGTGAAGCTTTGTGCGGTGCGTAAAATTCACAGAAAGTAGGGTAACAACGGGTGTAGATTCCAGTCCTACCAGAGCAGTGGAGGTTTCGAGGTAGATCTGGCATCTTTAAAAATCAAAGTTTTGGTAATTATGGTTTGACTGGACTCACGGTAATTCAAGTAAGGCTTTTTCCTCATTAGCCGAGCACTAAGTTTAACCCGTTTTTTAATGTGTTTATTTTGTTCGTTCAGGTATCGATTTTCCCTTAATTATAAATAAAGGGTATGAATTGGTGAGCCTCCGGCTGACACTAGTTAAAAAAGTTCAGCATCAATAACCAATATTTACCTGCTCAAAAAGAGATTATGATCGAATTAAAAATCTGGGAGATAGGCGTTTATTTTGTATTTTCCAGCAAGGATACCACGAAGAGGGTTTGATTTCACGGAGAGACATACGCGATTACAGAAAAAGGGGCGATCTTCCCTAGGCTATTCGGGATACAACATTTTTTTTGGAAAACACAGTTCATATTTATGCATAGATGACAAACCTAACAGGGTCAACTCCTGATAGGTAGGGAATTAAGTAGAGCCTGATCGATCCGAAGCCGACGAATATGCAAATTCATAACACGAATAATTAACTACACGCTACCGCGAAAATGTAATCACTGCATACATTCTAGGAAATAACTAAATAGCAACCAGTTGAGTCACTCTTGGATGCGCTCATTAATTCGAGAACTATCACCATGGAAATATCCTTCCCTTAGATCGAATTTCACTCACTATTCTCGGCCGAATACTTTAACAGATAACGTTTCAGGAGACATCCCATTTACCCTTGATTTCTCATAGTTCCAAAAAAACAAATATTCCATGACACGATGATCGTACATCCAATTCGAATAGCAACCGTAATATTTCTCACAACTCAAAAGGTCAACTCAAGAATGGTGTTTGTCATATCTAGTGAAAATCAGCGCGAGAAATCCACACGAATACAACTAGTTTTGACTCTCGGACTCAGTGAATGATCTTTCTCATTTTAAATTGTTGCGTTTTTTATTACACCACATACTTTTCAAATTTTTAAATATGTTCTCAAAATTACAAGATCTATATCCATCATCGAAATAGCCATCGAAAAGAATTACCCGGGAATAAACCGATGCTTTAACCGAAAACCGGAAGCCAGAAACAGTAATTTTAAGAGTATCACATTGTGACAATGCTAACTTTTACAAAAATATTCCAATCCCTACTCTCAAGTTCTAATTTACCGCTATTTTGATATTTCTCATGATTTTAAAGACAAAGGTTTGAACAAAAAATATAACTAATGTCCCATTTCCTGCGTGTTATCACCATGTTCTCATTCTTAGAGTAGGTAAGATATATTTTGGGATTTGGTCCTCATTTTTACCAACTTGTTTCTGAAATTTTTGCGTCGGTGACGAGGAAATTTTTTCCGTTGAATAAGAGCAACCGTACACTGGACCGTCTCCTTTCATTACATTTCGTTATGAGGTTCATCGTGGGACGCACCTGATGCTCCTCTCCCAGTCGACCGGCGGCGGCATAAGACCATTAAGGGCGTACATTTTGGAAAACATTCCCGCATTAAAAAGTGTACGACAAGGTTTTCAAGAAGGGGAACGCATTAATTCACAATTTTTCGTTACGCACGACACAGCATTAGGGGTGGTGGAGAGAGGAAAAGAGGTCTGATATCGATTTCCGCTGGCCTTACCCTTCCTTGCACGAGCATGGAGGGTCATTCGAGCCATTAGGTGAGAGAATTACGCGAAATCGAAACATTCATTTTTTTATTTTGCTTCGTCTCGTCTCGATTCCTTTTCTTCCTCCCTCCAACCGTCCTCCCCTTCCTCATAGTCCTCTGTTTAATGTCCTGACAAATTGTTGGCATCGATTTTCATTCATGTGCCATTTCCAAAACGACGTGGATGCTGCTCCGCCTCTTAACCTGTCACCGACCTCCATGTTGCCTCCCGTCTAACCCCTCACCCGAATTTCCCACTTTTTTCTCGTGTACCCCGATGGAAGGGAAAGGAGGAGGAGGATGCGCGCCAGCAGTCTGGTGATGAATACGACGTGTGCCCTTCATCTCCAACCCCCTTCTTCTCACACTCGACTGGGAAAGGGTTGCTTTTTTCCATTGAAATAAAAAAATGAGAACACAATAAAGTGCTTCGGGATTAAAATCGGAGAAAGCTTACTTCGCACGACCCCCTCCAAAAAGCTCATTCCTTAACGCTACCACGCAAACAACAATTTTTTTTGTTTTCAGTTTCTCGCGTCACCAGGAGCACGTACTCGACGAGTTGGGAGGGACGTTAGAAATTATGATGAATGAACAATCAAAAGAGCTCAAAATTGCTTCGTTTTCGTATCTGGTCGTTTAAACGGACACCTCTCTCACGGTCACCTGGATGGAATGAGGGCTTAAGTTTTTTTCACGAACATTTTCTCGGCAGTAAAGCATTGAGGTCTGTGGATGCGAGGGGCATTAAGCGGTGCCCAATTTTTAAATAAGTCAGCAGACAATAAGTCGATATGTACAAAATTGCGTACGTGAGAATTGTAGCTGGTGTTTTCAGATGATGCTTTCAACTTATTTGTTGTTGAGAGCCACAAACGAGTCAAAAACACTAGGATATTTGATAGACTAAACCAAACAATTATGAAAAAAAAGACACAATAGGAGATTTCTTCATAACCAGGCTATAAATTCAAAAGAATAGTAAATCATATAATCTTCATTAAAATAGATCAAGTTGCAATATTATCGGAGAACGTGTCGATTTGTTGTTGGATATTATGCAAATTCCTTAGATATTTTTCGTTTTTTAAATACGAGAGCTGTCAGGAAAATAACTTACGTTTCGGTATAGCGTGGCATTGTGTAGGGTTATAGCCACCATCTTGACGTGCCAATGTCAACACTCAGTACGAAACCTGCTCTGGTAGGGTACAAACTTTAGTAATTCTGTTTTTCTCATTACAAACTGTTAAAATGTGTGGTGCTATATATAATTCCGTAAGTTGTTAGCGTTTATTGTCCTGAAAGTAACTTACGTAACTCATATTTTTACCTAAATGTTGCACGATTTGCCAGTGGTCACAAATAAACATGCAACACCCATAGTTGTATAGACTAACAATTACGTTTATCCATTTTGAAATTTATTAAGAAAGTTTTTTTAAGAAAATTAACAAACACCAGCCTCATAACGAAAACGCGTTTCCCTACTCATTGTTATATTTTCTTAAAGAGTTTAATTTGTCTTTAGTTTTCGACATAATCATTTGTTTCGCTATAATAGGTTCATTTGAATGAATGCCATTCAGTTATGAAATATGTAATGAGGTAAATCACGATGGAACTGGTCGTGTCGCAAAACATAATTTTCGATAAATACGATAATCTCGTTTACAAAATATTGACATCTCAATGCACTATCCATTTCAGCCCATAATTTAGCTGTACATTTCTTGCGGCATAGACATCAGGTTTTCATTCGTAGTTCACACAAGACGGAATGCAAATATTTGGATGATAAATCTGGAGGTGTCTGAATACAAGTGATGAGGTTGGGATTATTCCACGTGATTCTTGAAATTGAAATCGCTGGACTCGGGATTCACGAACGATATTGATTTGAAGGATGAGTCAAATATCCAACCTTGGGGCGTAAATAGGAAGGTCAAGCTGATCATATTTGAGGTGAAATCTAAAGTAAGGTAGAGTTATTTTTTCCCTGCAATCAAGTATTTTTATAAGACAGTTTTCATAAATGTTGTTTACCTTGTAATCATAAAATTAAACTTTTACAGTAAAAAACCCTCAATGTAATAAGAAACCTGTAAATGCACGCATTGCTTTAGTTACATGCTTCCTTTAGCAAGTTAAGAAACGGGGATCAGTAATTTGTCACTTGTTTTAAAAAGTTGTGCAATAAGTACAATTATAGTTTTAAAATTTTAAGCTAATGTGACCAGAATATTAAGTTTTTCACACAGTTTTTCTTCAAATGACCAACTATATCGATAGCTACACAATGAACCATGGATCTGGCATAACTCAGATTAAGTTGAACAGATTCAGGTTTATGGTCGTGGAAGTTCTTCATAATGAATATAAGGAGAGTTTGCACTTTTCCACAGATTTATTATAGCGTACGACGTGTTTCAACTCACAGAGTCATCATCAGGTACAACTGAACTGTTTTGTACCTGATGATGACTCTGTGAGTTGAAACACGTCGTACGCTATAATAAATCTGTGGAAAAGTGCAAACTCTCCTTATATTCATTACAACTCAGATTAATTAAAATATTTTTTTCATTCAACTTTTTTTCAATATTTCAATGATCCGTTGAGATACTCATGCAAACATGCTTTTACGCATGGTGTACCTCCTTCAGTTTTCATTACAAATGATTTTCTGATAAAATGCATTTAATTCTATTATAGGGAAATTGTTAGTACAAAAATTCATTAAATTTAAAAACTATTCACTCATAATTGACCGAAATCTTTAAACAAGATACCGCTCTTTGATTTAATACATACCTCATTTATCGGGAGTAAGTTTGGTTTACTTGATGACTATAAATTTACCAGAATATTTCAAAATGTCTTTAAAATATTCATGCATACAAAATGTATAATACGCTCATGAGTAATTTCCCAGATAAATTAGCATAAAAGCGTTGAATAGAAAAATTAAAATATTTACTTGGGATGCCGTTAATATTGCAGAGAACGAAAAACCACACGAGAATAGAAATCTATCTTCAACAGTCAATTTGAATTTAATTAGTTATTCGTAGAAACCGAATCCTTTAATGTCATATTTTATGATTTTTAGATAGTAGAACCTTTCAATATTGATTTTTTTTCAATTTTTAAAACACTTTTGAACTTTCAATATAGCTCATGTTTTTCTGTAAATGTTTTTGTAAAGCACCCGATATTACACTTTAATTTTAAATTAACGTACTGATAATAGATACTGATGCTCATGTTATTATTTGTTCGAATTAATCCAAGACTATTTCAATTTGAATCACTCACAGTTTAAGACCTCAAGGGATGCTCTAATTAAACATTAATGCCGGGGTCAAGGGCTGGAAGTGAACGCATAGATACATTCATTTGATGAAATGGTACCGTTAGGCCACTGAGAAAATTGCATTTAATTTGTACATTCACGGTTTTATTGTACATGACCGGTTATTAATAATTTTACAAATATTATCATCAACAATTGGTTAAGCTTCTACATAAGAAATACGCTAGCATAGATGTATAGGTTAACAGGCATGAACAAATCATAATTAATAAGGAATCCAAATGAGGAAATAAAGATGGATGCTGAGGATTTTGATAGAAGATTGAATAATAAAGACTATAATAGAAGGAAAAACGTTAGGAAGGCAATATAAAGGGAGGATAATTACAGGAATATTTGTAGGATTAAAAACAGTTTAATTTGCATGCGGCATTGAACACGGATTTAATTAATTTTATATATCATAATAATATGGGGATATTATACTGTCAGAGCCCATTTCGCATTTTTGCACAGCGTTAATAAATATAGCAAGGTAATTTAAAATCTGCCTAAAGTGGTTGACTACAAATATGTCATAAAAGATAGTTAATAAGGTAAGTATTATAAAAAAATTATATAAATACGCTGGGTTGGATCTGTCATGTTGATATAATAGAAGACTCATTTCTCCGAAGAGAATTGTTAGAGACAAGTAAATGGTTGAAGAAGAAGGTTTAAACTAACGAAGTTATAAACATAGACATAGGGCATAGGACCCGTAGACAACACGAAAAAGATGAAATCTCAGAATCACGAAATCGTTTTCGAATTATATTTTTTTTATAAATACGAGTGGTGAAATGAGTAGTAGAAGGGAACAAATATGAAGACATGAAAAAATATATAATGAAAGATAGTTATTACTTTTCCTATAATATGCTCGTCACAACCCTTAGCAAAGTTTCCAAAAACGGCATCAAGGTCATCACTCTTCAGCGAAAGTTTGTTTGAAAATCCGATACGGAGGAAGTAATTATATGGAACTAATTAGTAATCCGCCAATTACATGAAATTAAATACCAACTACAAGTCACAGCTTTCAAGGCAAACCTAGCAACGGGAAGTATGCCAGACAGTTGGAAATTTCAAATTCCTCACTAGAGTCTAGTTCAATCTGCCTGAACTTGAGTTTCCAGTGAACAGATGATACCCAGAGTGTGGTATTTTTTCTGCTGAAAACTTTCTCCTAGTACTCCCTCCTCATACAAATCTATTACATCCTCAATCACTGTAACTAACAAAATGCCATGCGGTTAGTGATTTAAAGATTTCGGAATTGCTACGATAATTAAGTGAAAAGTAACAAACCCCGGTAACAATAATAATCCATTTCTCTTAATTTTAAAAACCAAATAATTGTGTAGCATGATGCAGTTTCATTTTCTGAGTATATGTTATGTTATAATGGGCAAATTCTATTAGAATTTAATCGTATTTAATCAGGCAACACAAAATCTCTTCAATACAGTTACAATAATAATTATTTAAGCTGTAAAAGTAACAAACAAAGCTAATTCTTATTTGGATAATATTGTTATCTGTATCTTACTGGTGGAAACAGGTTAATTAATCTGTATCAGTATGATTGTCAATTCTCCGCGTAAAACATTCAAACTGACCTTTTAAATTATAAATAAATTAAGATACATAATATTAGTGTATAACACCGTGAATTGATCAAGAAGATACTGAAACTTCAATCTTTATCATATTACCCATCCAACTACTAGAAAAGTGTCTTCAATAGTTTAAGCGAAGGATCTATAATATTATTTTAGCCAATGATATTAATTTATTTTATGTTTGACGCAAAATACAATCTTTCAGATTGATTTGATTATTAATTTGGAAATTTACCGTCTGAGGGAACGATTAAGATAGACACGTGACTGAATACAGAGATAGATGTAGGCTTCCCTAGCAAGACATTCCCGGAAAACTCAAATTATAATACACAGTAAATTCCAAAATATCTAGTCAAGCATACTGAGTCACCTTCTTCATCGTTATATAATTACTTGACTATAGAAGCAAAATGACAATTATGCGATCGATTTCTCATAGATTACAGCCATGAGGAAGCTATAGTGTACGGTAGGGCACGGAAGGGAAGCAGAGCAAGAAACATTTTGTCTCAATGAACTGACTATATGAACAATGACTATATGAATTCGGGTTCATTTTAAATTCTGGTTCACTTAACAACGAATCTAGTATGACAAAATTTAAATTAGCCAAATGAATTTGTGACTTAAGTATCGTAGCGCTACTAAAATTATGAGCTGCGTTAAATCCATAAGGGTAAATAATTATCGGATAGTGGATATTTAGTAAGGAAAATTTAATAGATTATCATGTGGATGAAAAGCTGAACAGAAGTTCTTAAAACATTGATACATATTAATACACGGACAAATTAATACAAAAACAATTAATGGTATATTATAATGCAATTTATAGCTGCGTTACAAACAACACGTGTAATTAGTCTACTCATAATGCTGGTCATTATGAAGAGAAGGAAGTTTTTTCACATTTATGATATGCACAACAATGGTATAATCGCAGCGTATCTTTGAAAGTAAAATTTAACTCATTGAATGAATGTTTAAGTCAAAAACCTTTCCTTACTATTTAATAAATATTCACAAGTTATTTGAATACTTGAAAGTTCTCTTTTTCTCCGTTATATGCATTATTTGTTTACTTCAATAATTCGCTGAACAAACGCTGTTTTATTATTCAATGTAATTAAGGAATATACTAAAGAATTTATTAATAGCAGCAGTATTCATTTGGAAAACAAATCTCAGACAGATTAAGCTTTTAGATATACGTACTAGACAAAACGTTTAGATCAAGAAGTCGGTCAAGGAAACAAAAAATAGTCGCAAGAAGCCAAACCGGGACTGTAAATGGGCCGGGGAACCACCGGAGGTGGTCCGCACCAGTACGTTGGTATCAATGAAGGACGTGTGGTGGTGGTTCCATTGCGCCGCAGGAATGTGGCGTGGGGCTGTGCGCTCTAGTTGCAACGGTGAAAAACACCCTTCACGTGGAAACATGTGTTTCAGCTCCGACTACTCGGAGCAATCCGGTAACCAACTGAAGGGAAGATCATTGACCACCTTTTTTCGACCGGTTTTACCGCGCTGCTAAAGATAATTGCGTCACAATTAAACTATGCCCTTTACTTTCATTATGGACGATGTATTGATTATCTATTTGTCTAATGATCTTTTAATTATAAGCATTTTCATTCTGAATGTACCAAAGTATACCTTGAGCATTAAATCGTTAAACCTGACGCTGAACATTGAAAATATACTTGAAAGTTGAGTAGTGAAACTAATTGTTTAATGATGATTTTCTTTGAATTTATTACTAATTACGGCTGAGAACCTTTTTCACAAAAATATTCAAGAGAAAGTACAAAATTCAACTAACTATAATGTCAGAGAAAAGGAATTATTTGTAGAAGTTGTCTCTGAAACATAGCACTCGAAGCCTTCGGTAAGTGTATCCTTGATATGGATCTCTTACTTTAAGCATAGTTTCCCAATTTTCTTAACCAAAGTCTTGAAGCCGGAAGAGAGGATCTTTTGGGAATTATGGGAGAGTTTTGGTCAGAATAACAATAAAAATGGGTCTGAATGGACTATTTTCAGCGCGAAAATGTATAAAAACCCAACGTCTACCACTTTTAGTTTTATCAGAAAAAGGAACCTCTAACGTAATGATTGGTACACAAACGAGATAAAAACGTACGAAAGTGTTATATCTGAGATTTTATTCGAAGATTGAAGGTTATGAGTTGAAAAAAACAATCATATCCATTCACTATTATAAAAAAGAAGTTTTTTATAGTGGTATTTGAAAAAATCATGATTTACTAAACAGATTAATAGCATATATGTAAAACGTTAAATATGTAACGTAAAGCAAAGTGTGTAAAACGTAAAAATAAATTTATTACAATTGCATTGGAAACTAGAAAAAGATAACGTTGATAAAAGCAAAATTGACTACATGATTGATCAACTTCTAAGTTTTGGTCACATGAGCTCCTTTCAATAAAACTATATAAAATAATTTTAAGAAGCTCTAAAATCTTTAGATATAGGATACCTGAATTTTTTCAGAACAAATATTATGATGAAATTGATGACAGGGATGTTAAGCACGGCTAAGAATAGGCTAGTGAAAACTTTCGGAGGGAGCGTGGCTGTTACGGATTGGAAATATGGTTGTTAAAACAAGATGATCGGTGCAGATAGAAAGCTTTTGAGAGGTGGATATCATAAAGATGGGAAGATTAAAATGGCCGGAAAGTAGAACTAATGATGCGATGCAGGAATAGAGGAGCAATAGGGCATGGTTTAGAGAGATAAAAAGAGAGAAGGAAAGCGGCAAAGCATTGTGATAGACAATGGAATGCCGATGTGTTTTACATATTCGGGAGGTCGTTTATTAAGTAAAGTAGGGTTAAGAAAACTAAATATTGGATAAATCTAAGGAAGAATTATGTATACGAAATTGAAGAATAGTTTTTGTAGTGTTGGTGGGGGTTCAAGTGACGATACTCCGTCCATCTAAATCGTACCTCATTCCTAGACTAAAGATACTAGAAATTATATATATATATATATATATATATATATATATACATGATTTCTTCGAAGTAACACGGAAGTGTTGAATAAAAAACTCAGACAGTAACACACAGCACGAGAACACATAAAAAGAACACTCACAATAATATCTTTATAATTTCGACGGACTCGAGCTCCGTCTTCTTCAGAAGATAAGATATCAAGATTAGGTAATTGTTTCACATTTTCTTTCTAAATCCTTTATTATGTCCAGATTTAAACTATTGAATATTAAATATAAAGTAAATTATATAAAATGCACGTTTTTAAGGCATACTCGGCTAAAACGCAAAACATTACCTTAATATCGGTTTTTACACAACCTAAAATAAAGAAATGGAAAAAAAGAATCATTATATTCTTTTTTATTCTTAAAAAAGTAAGTCGAGAATATAATTACTTAAGCAAAATTGTCCAAACTTATTGAAGAAATATACTGTCACAAAGCCGTTTAAGTCAAAAACTTGTTGGATTTAGGAGAAAATATAAACGCTGAAGTTCAGCAATCTATCTTCACAATTCACATTGTGTGCTGTTATTATTTAAATGTGTAGGCTTCATCCGTCAAAGTGATGTGTATATATATACATATATAATATATATATATATATATATGTATATATATATATATATATATATATATGTATATATATATATAATAGTTGAACCAGGAAAAATCCAAGAGAGATGGAAGGAATATATAGAAACACTGTATGGTAAAGAACTTAGGCCGACAAGGTTAGACATAGAAAAGGGACATGACTTAGAAGAAGATAGCTTAGGTCCAGGCATACTCGACGATGAAATAGAAAGGGCATTAAAGGAGATGAAAGCAAATAGGGCTGTGGGGGGGACAACATACCTGTAGAACTGTTGAATTGTTTAGGAAAATGCGGGAAGAAGGCCCTATATGGACTGATTCGTAGTATCTATGAAGAATCAATCTGGCCGGAATATTTTGTGAGATCGGTGTTAGTTCCTATTCCAAAAAAGGCAAAGTCTATATTATGTGAGGATTACAGAACAATAAGTTTGATATCCCACGCAGTTAAAGTTATTCTCAGGATCATCAACAAAAGGATAGAAAGTAGGGCAAATGATTACTTCGGGGATGATCAGTTAGGGTTTAGGAAGGGAAGAGGTACGCGTGACGCCATTGCAGTAATGTGATCACTAATTGAGAGGAATATAGAATACAACAAGGACGTTTTTGCCTGTTTTGTGGATTTCGAAAAAGCGTTTGATAGAGTGAATTGGGAAAAATTAATGCGTGTATTGCAGAAAATAGGAATGGATAGGAGGGACAGGAGACTGATCCGCAACCTGTACATGTCTCAGACTGCTCAGGTGCGAGTGGGGAACGGAGAGTAGGGCAGGAACAAGATAGGGATGTTGGACGGGATGAAGGGAGGAAAGAAGTACACCGAGATGAAGAGGGACCTGATATAGATTAGTTTGATAGGTGGGGAGTCACAAAATGTTTATTTGATAGTTGTGTCCACCCAAAAACCTACCTTAAACGGTAGATTAGCCAATATATATATATATATATATATATATATATATATATATATATATATATATATATATATATATATATATATATATTAGGTAATCTACCGTTTAAGGTAGGTTTTTGGATGGACACAACTATCAAATAAACATTTTGTAACTCCCCACCTAGCAAACTAATATATATTAGGTCCCTCTTCATCTCTGTGTGCTTCTTTCCTTCCTCCCTTCATCCCGTCCAACATCCCTATCCTGTTCCTGCCCTTACCTCGCTTGCCCAACATTCTCCCCTCTATTACCTTCTTCAACATTCCACTACCGCTCAATACGCCTTTCATCCATTTTTCCTGCCTCTATAGGATTTCTCTCAAGAAACCCCTCTCCTCACCCACCATCTCTAGTACTTCCTCATTTGTATATATATATATATGCGGGTCGCGGTGGTCTAGCGGGTAGAGCGTTGGACTGCTGACCGGAGGGTCCCGGGTTCGATTCCCGGGCAAGGCACTTTGGGCACCTGCAGCTCCACCCAAGCTAGTTGATTTTACGGGTACCAGTTCTTCCTGGGAAACCATAACCGGCACAGGGAAAGGAACTGGCCCCCCTACCCTGATGTGTGAATATTCACACGCCGTATAGGGTACACGGGTGAGCTCTACCATCACCTACTAAACCGTGTTTACTCTACGCGATTACTGTGTTTATGGTTATATATATATATATATATATATATATATATATATGCATGACATAACACGGGTACGAAATAATGACCCGTATTCCTCACGTTGGGTTAAGCACAATGTTATCCTAACATGTTATGCATCATACAATGCAGTTCGCATTTGAATGTGCATAACCTGCAGGATATTAAACTAGACGTAACCTAGCATGCAAAGTCATAGACATACCCTTATGCTTTCTATTTTCCATTATAATTCCCATTTCTCTAAAACGAGCAGGTTTAACAAAGTGTATACATTACAAGCTTTTCCTGGAGGATACATACTGTAGTTTTGGCAAATAACACTCCATATTTAATTTCACCAGTCAAGGGATTTCTAATTTAAACCACGAAATAAGAACTAGACGGGTTCCAGTCGTGCTTTACAAATGGATTTCCTCAAATTTACGGCCTAAAATGTCTCCCAAAATACATATTTCAGACTGTTGGCCATCGCACTCCCCATTGCAATATAGCCTCTGCAAAAATGTCTGCGTTTCGAATTATTCCAGTGAATTTTCTGAAAAAGTGGACAATTTTCTAATGCTAAATATGTTTAAGTAAAGTATAATTATGGATTTATCGTACTTAAAAATTATTCATTGAAATATGATCAAATCAAAGCGGATAAATTGTTGACAAACTACAAACATTTACCTTATCTAACTTCCCCGTAGATAGAGGTATGAATTAATAGGAATTACTTATTTGAGGTTAGTGAACGAAACGTTAACAAATATTGCTTAACTATTCCGAAGTACCCTAGTGTAATTCGTAGAACAGTTAAACTGTTTGTTTATTGTCTGTTTTCATGCCCCAATGAGGCAATTAAAAAAACTGTTCTCCAGAAAAACCACAGGTGTTAATGAAGAATCTATCATTTTCCTGCAGAAAATTCTATGGAATACTACAAACTCTAATGTGAAACCAAACCTAACTTTAATGTGAACCTACAAAAAAAATCCGCGATGTAAAATCTGGAAGCTGTAAGTAAATTTCATATTTGTTCAAACAAAATAGAAATTTAACGAGAGGAATAAATATTGGACCCTGTTACTTTGTAAACGCAAGTACAATTTTAATAGTTTACTAGGAATAATCATACGATTAAAAATACTGATTTTAGAGGATAAGATAACTTTGAAGAAATTCAAGTCATTGAATAAAGAAGATTATTTAAAGATAATGTATGCCAGAAGGCTAGAGATACATTAGCTTCGCATATTAACATTTTCATCAAAGGTGCAAAGGTAAAAATAGCATTTTCTCAATAGAGTAACAGAGCTGGATTGAGAAGGTCTTTGCATCGGTAGAATTTAAATACCAGCCGCTGGCATGAGACATATAGTACGTACACATTTCTCTAATTTGACTTCTTTAAAAAATTAGTCACCACATCCTACAATGTCTGCCATTATAATTATGAACTCTTGTGATCTATTTAGGCAAAAATTGTGAATAACTGAAAGGGTAAAATATGTTGGAATATGGGTGGTTCTATTCCCCTACTTACAGGTATAATTGGAAGAATCTTATATTTTGCATCCTTTTTTTGAGAAATAATTTCGACGATCTTTGGTTTCTTTAATAGCATTTTTAGTTGATAATAAGATTTACCTTAGCTATAGCATTTCATTACAGTTTTAACACATATTTCTCGTTGAAATTCAATTTAAAAATCAGATATTCTATGAATTGAGACACCACTACACCAACCCTTGACAAAACTTTGATCTCAAAAGACTGTCAACCGGAGCCCTAGATTAAAAAATTGTATTATCTGTCGTATTTCCTTCAGGCACTTTACGTAGAAAAGCAATCCCATGCAATTCGATCGAACAAAAGATCAATCTTCCAGCTAGACTACTGATAGGCTTTAGGCATGTGACTAGCTGTCAGTATGCACTTCCCGTAAGCAAATGAGATCTAAAAGAAATGGGAAAGACAGCATAGATATTTAATGGGGTTTGGACGTGCACTATAACGCTAAATGGGACCCGAGAGCTATATTCTTCCCTTAGAAACTAAGAAAAGTGGAACGAGAGTTTACGAACTTAGAGTGATAACCAGGTTAGGCGGCCAAGGACAAAAGCCTAGATCGATGAAAGTCACCAAAGAATATCGGTTGGTTAAATAAATACTTCCAACAAGCGATGTGTACAAATTATATCAACACTTAAATGATAAATAATTAATTTAATTATTTATTAAGACAATACTTTTCTGTTGACTATTTAACTCAAGAATTTATATACTTAATGCTATTAAAGATTTTTTGAATATTAGGAGGTTTTTAGTCAAGTATCTAGCTACTTATCGTTCTTTTACCTATGCTTATTTAATCTCGTTTTAGTATAGTCAACAACACGGTCGAAGGCATATGAATAGTGTGGTTGTCTTATTTAACTTGTCGTGATTTTGTACAACTGGGGAAATATTATAAGAGAAAAAAGATCAACGTAGGGACATATTTAATCCTTCTCTAAGTTATCAGATCCAGCGTAAATTTTGCAATGAATATAATTAGATTTTAAATTAAACAGTGCGAGTTCATTTGAGTTCGTTCAAAATAATCTATGCACGAATTCTAAAATGAATGAACACAAAGGTTCATTGCAAGCTATTTGCTCACGCGGATCCAGGCTTACACTTATCGGAGGGTTATCCAATGATTGATTACATCCAGGTTTACCGTCACCCTTTTCATTGGGATAATTGACCGGCAGTCATTTAACGTTCTCTTAGCATCCGGTGTCTTCACCGCTTTCCTCAACATTTATCATTGACTCGCTGAACAGTACGTATTATGGAGTGAACTCGTATTGCGGAAATCCAACGACAAAATATATATACAAACACTAACCAAGTGCCTTCTTTATGCAAATACGTGTATCTATATGTAGAGTGGATGAATTAAAAATATCAAGGAAACACGAAACATGCATTAACTAGGCTGCGGTAAACCAATCAGATATTAAGTTGAACAACAAACAATTTACTAGGGAGAACTGATAATGGTATTTAAAAATTAAATGGGTAATAAATTCTTAAGAAAATTAAAGCCATATATAATATTACAAATAGTTTAGTATTAAGTCATATGCAAGTAACCAAATTAGGAAATGGGTGACGAAAAACTACGACATTTAACTAATAAAAATAAAGGGATAATGAGATGTAGGATGCCTAAGAACCAAATAGATTAATTAGAAAATGTTTCTGTGGATCAAAAATATACTGAAGACGACAAAATAAAAAAATAAATGTATAAAGAGTATCTTGGTGCTTGGTTCCAAGATTTTACTTAGACATTTTTAAGCAACTTCCATAATAGCACATTACATTATTTCCAGAAATAATTGAGTGAAGTAGATACTTTAAAGTCTTTATTTAAAACAATTTTATTTATTAAACTGATAATTTTAATGTATTTATTAATTGCAAGCTGGTTTCATAAGAATGTGGGCCCATTCCAAAATAAAGGATATTTATATGCACAATGACGACTCCTGATTCAACGTTATTTCTACGTGGTGGTTTCTATTTTGGTGGTATTTTTTACGTGGTGGTTTTTACGTTTCTATTTGGTGGTTTTATTAGGATAAGCATATGTAATAATTCATCCAAATTTTAATAACAATTTAACACACATTCATTCCTTTTCCCTCTCTATATGGACTACAAGTTTAACGTGCTGGAAGGGCTTGTTTGCTCTGATATTTTCTAAAGCTGTGTTGGAGGGAGCAATGATATTTGCTCTTGGTAGGGTCACCCTTGTTAGAATGTTCAAAGGTTAGCAGCCAGGCGAAAGTAGTACCCACAGCTTCAGTTCCTTAGTGGGATAATGGCAACTGCGTCTGACCCTAGTGGGGGGGCCACTAAGTGATAGTGTCCCATTAAAAAAACTATATCAAGAATGAAAAAGGAACACTGCATCGATTATTTGACCCAAGTCTGTTATGATGGATACTATGATGACAGATTACTGATAACTCCTGGTCTCGGACAGAAGAGCCAAATGGCATGCTCAGGAGCTTTTAGATGGCATTGCAAGACATCAAAAGAATTCATTGCATAGCCAAGTGGATGGCAGCAGATAAAAAGACAGAATAGCTATACCAAATTGAGAATAAGGAATAGGAATATTAGATAAATTTCAGATGAGAAAGCTTGGAAAATGTAAATCAGTATAGGGTAAGTTTCGAAAGTAACGCAATTGAATTGTGTGAGAGACGCTAATCTTTGCCGTAATACCGGTCTTATGTGCTCTTCAAGCTGTGGATGCAGCATGATGTCAGTTTTTGTAAACCTCTACGCGCTGACTGTGTCACCAAAAAAATAGAATTGACGAACAAGCAACTTTACGCCATTACTAAGTTTGGTGCTAAACTGAAAAAATCCCTTGAGAACACTAAGAAAAGGATTCTTGCGGCATTCATGAACTCTCCTCTGTCCTACTTTCAAGTATCGAGGTGGTAAAGGGCCTGTGAGGCGGGCCGGGAAGAGGTTCACAACAAACAACGCTCTGGGCGGCCGTCAAACAGAAAAACAAACAAAAATGTGGCTCGTGATCGGCAACTGTTGGACTCTGATCGACGATTGAGTATCAAGATGGTTGTCAATGAACTGAACTTGTCGTCTACTGTTATGTTTCGCATTGTTACTGAAGATTTAGCGATGAGGAAAGTGTGCGCCAAGCTCATGCCCAAGGCGACCGAAAGACCAACCGAGCGGAAATTTCCAGTGAACTTTTGCGACGCATTGAAAATGAACCTAATTATTTGGACAACGCCGTCACTGATGTTCAAACCTGGGTTTTTTGATTCGACGCAGAAACAAATCGCAAAAGCTTTGAGTGGCACACCGACCAGTCTCAGCTCAAAAAGGCAAAAATAAGCGAATCAAAAGTGAAAAAATGCTCATTGTCTTTATCGACAGTAAGGAGTTTGTTCCTCAAGGACAGGAAGTTAATGCTGCTAGTACGTGTAAGACGGAAAGTCCCCTTAAAAGGGTCATGAGAAAATAAATTTCCGCTACTTGGAAACTCCATCACGACAACTAGCCTTGCCACAACAAGCTGGCAGTTTTAGCTTTAGCCTGTTCCACTGTTTTACACAGCCGATTTTATAAATTTACATTGCAGTGTACTCAAATGTGATCATTCCTCTGTACCGACGCTGGTCCTTAATTGGTCTGATTGATCTCGGTATAAGCCATTTTTGAGACAGATAAGGTTGTTTAAGTTGTTTATAGTTTTCAACAAACGTACATGATACAATATGAATTGAAATTTTCCTAAAAATAATTTTTGATTGTAGGTACAAAGTCAGAAAGGTAAACAGAAAACACCTATCAAATACAATGGTCATTGAGAGAAAAAGTATATTAAAAGAAGAGTAATGAATTTTTTTTCAAATAAATCAAAATAAGCACAAGATTACTGACAGAATTTGATAACTCATAACGCGTATTACTTGAATGTTAATAAGTTTATCTTGACTAATTTTCATTAAATATTATATTTTTATCGTATTCATTTTAGTTAAATAAATTCGTAAAAATGTTTAATTTTCCTTATGGACTCACGGAAAATATCGTATTTGAGGATCTTCAGAAAATCTTAATCTCAAGGAACATAAGACAAACTTCCCATCGGGGTTATTTTTCTAAAATTGTCTTGAGGGCCGCAGTTATTGTACGTCTTTATTGACAAATAGACTCGTCTTTTGGGAGTCACTTTAATTAAATTTTAAGAGCACTACAGCAAATAAAAACGGATGGATTAATATTTTTATAGCAAACAAGGACTACTTCAAACCACTCCGTCAACTTCTCGCACAATGTCTCAACTTCTTCATGCTGAAATCGGCAAACAAAGACTCCTCAAGAGAAAGCTGTGAAACCTTCAAAAGTCAATACATCATGGAGCAAAGGAGAAATAGACAGGGTAGAATCAGTCTAATATTTTGTCTCTCGGCGAAAAGACAAGATACGGGACGTTCGTCTCAGGGATGAAAGAGAAAGATGGTGGCGAGAAACGAGAAAAGTGAAAAGGAACAGAAAGAAGAAAACGATAAAAGCGACAAACGTCTACTGTCGTGCAAGGGCGTATTTAGGGATTAGATAAAGGTTATTATACTTTCCTTTTATCCGAGAAAACATTTTGTTTCTCAAGCCAAAATGGAGAGGTCAGATGAATAACTTGCCTCGCCTACTGACCGAATACTTCCACACTATAATCTTACTTAGCCAATTACATCAGTGTTACGCGGATTTTCAAAATATATTCATAGTGATTTTGAACCATTTTTTGTTACACTAATGGTTAACCGATGATCCGACAGCGTTACAACACAATGTATAACGCGTTCGTCTGCTGACTCGAGTACCAGCAGGTGACGTGGTTTTCTATGATTCTGGATGTCATACAACGCCAATGACATGTTGGCAATTAAGTGAAGCATGACAATATATATATTTATTTAGTGACCGCAGCAACACTTGCATCAGATGACTCAATACACAAAGAATAGCAAGCATTCAAAAGTTGGTTTCGTTATAGGTATAATGATACATTTGAATTTTATTAAACCAAAAAACGTACTTCATTGGGGATACCACATGTTTCCTACACTGCTTCAGCCAAATGAACTCAATGAGGACTTAAAATTGAAGGAATCCACATGTGCAATCTCGTAAGATCGATTGAGAAAATTACGAGAATTTATAAACTTTTATCAAGAACATTTGAGGACTATTACATTCATACATGGTAAGAGGATTTCCGGATCATTGTCGGATCTCTTCAACTGTTTGAAAACTGTTATGACAGTCATAATCTTCAGGTATTAAGCGACATGTAAGAGTACATACATGTATAGTGATCATGATAAACACCTCAAACCTGATAATGTTGTCTGGAACTTTATGGGCCTCGTTATTTAGCCTGATAAGCAACGCATTGGTACCCGGAAATTCTGGGGTCATCTGTATATCGCTGCGATTGCGTTCGCTACACATATCAATACTACACGGCAGAGGGAGTTTTGATCATTCTTTTAAAATTTTTTCTTGAGATCTGGCACTTAATGAATGGTCAACAATCACACAGATAAATTTCAAAGAAACTGCGGGAGATGCCGCAACAGTAACTTTAACGGAGTCATCCGCTACGTGTGCATTACAATGCAACAGTTTCAGAGTGTAAAAGTCATTCGCCTTGACCGGGATCCCGGTCAATTGAAATTGACCATTGAAAGTGAAAATGAAATGAAATGGTCATGTGAAATTGTTGCATTGTAATCACATAGATTATTTTCTAATAACTTCTTCACCTGGCGCATTATTCCCGATTGCAGTTAAGGTATCAAGTTTTAATGAAAATCAATTTTCATGAAAACGTTTTACGTTTAGAGAGAAAACGGCAATCAATTTCTCTGTAGTGACAAGCTATCTGAATAGATGAAAACAATTACTAAGTGCACCTTAACAAAAATTGACGTGACTGTCTCTATTCGCTATTACTTTGAATGCATGTAAACTTATACTAAATTGTCTTAAAACAATTCATCTTTTTATTACTACTTCTGTGTTGTTTTTCTGGATTATCTTCTGTCATCCTCCTCTTCTTTCATTTTGTTTGAGCAAACACTACGCAAAGAACACCAAAGACTAATATTTGAATTACATATTGCTAGTTAAGTATTTTTATGGTACTGAGATAAAATTGTACAAGGATATTCTTGCTAACTACTCATAGATCACTTCGTGGCTCAGCATGCGTAATCATGCTAGATAATTAGGCCAGAAAAGGAAGAATAAACATATGTTTAACTTTTCTCTCTTAAAATGTTTTCTAATGACATAATAGCGCTTAACTCTTCTAAAGCGTTGCACGTAAGCACGTGCACGTATATCCATGTTTATACAGAATATAAAATTTCACGTTGCAAATAAAATATTCCGACTTGACCACTAAGTGCGCGAATATTCATTAAAAAATCTAAGAGATACGTGACGAAATGTTTTATACGTAACACTGGGCACATTGTTTTATTTGTAAAGCGATACTTGGAACTATGTCATTATAAAATATAAGTTTATTCGACCGCGCTGACCGCAGGTTCTCGTTAAGTAACTATTATGAAGAGAATAACAAAAAATTACTTTATATAGCTACACGCACATTATTATATTCTTGAATGTGAATTCATTTTGACAATAAATGACATGGCCGAGCTGAAGGTGAATATTTACGAAACAACAATTATAAAATGAATGCTAATCTTTTGTTATATATTAAGTCACATGCACATTTCAAAAGGTAAAATTTCAATATGAGAAGAAAATGGTAAACAATATGAGACCCGAATCTTTCAATAGTCAGTCGGGTAAAAGAGAGAAGTATGAAGGCTAAAGATTTATATTAGATATACTCAAAGGCCTGTAGTAGATGCCACAACAGTTACTTAAACGGAGTTTTCTTCGGAGGATTTTCCAAAGAAAAAATAATTTGCTTTGTCTGGCATTGGAATTTGAGTCCCACGTTTAACAACCGAATAATGGAAATTATTACGTAACCGAGGAGTTACCTTGAACAGAGATTTACTGGGTTTTTATAGGATAAATATATTTAAACGAATTACCGTACACATAATAAATGCTCCTAAAAATCCCCTGAAAATTCACACTATAAAAAAACACGCAGTTGGAAATGAAAGGATTCAGTCGTTCGAGTCCCGGAAAATATTAATGATTTTTATTCCATAAAATCCCTGTGTTTTTTATTTAATACGTCCTTTAAGTTTAAATCTTAATGAGAAAGAAATATTTGCCAATTTACTTCTGTATATAGTATAAGAATGAAAAGGAGCATCAAAACTGAGTACTATATATCCTACTGACGATGCCTTTTTAAATAATCAGTTAGTTAATGTGGGAAAAACTGTTCCACTTGGGCAGTTAATCTCGTAAAAACCACTTCGGTAACCAAAATTGGCCGTTTATCACGACAACAGAATCTTGGTTGGGTGGAATTAGCGAACTCTTTAGTCAAACACTTTATTTGAAATTATAAATATTGTATGAGTATTAATTGAGATTATAAATATTTGTATGCATGACTTCGAATACATGAGTATTAAAAAAATGGAAATTATTTTCCATTTAGAATAATTTCTGGTTAGGGGTAATAATTGGTATTCCGAATCGAGTTGATAATCTCTCCCTTTCCCAGTCAGCACGGTCTAAGAAAGGCAACTTTTTCACCAAATGTAATCTAATTTTTAGGCTTTTACATTCACCATTAACATCAACGGTTATTCTCATAATATCTCAATTATATGCTTAAATTAAAAATTAAACGTTCAGATTCTTTTCGAAAGTAAAAAACAGGTCTTCAAAAACGTTTAAAAATTTTATTTATGCCGATCGATACTTTGCATTGGAAAGCACTTTTCTCTTCACTTAATCCGCTAAAAATCTAAAAACATCAATAAAAAAAGACGTTTCAGGCGTGATATAGTGGAATAACATCATTAATTAAAATAAGCAATTTTCCACAAAAATAAAATTTATTAATACGACCGGTTTCAATGCAATTATATCATTTTATTTTTGTGGCATATTGCTAATAACATCAGTCCAGTTTTTGAGGTGACGAAGAAGTAGACGACGAAGCTAATTCTTTGAGTAACATGAATGAGAGCAGATGTAGGAGAAGGGTCAGGAGGACGAAATGCTCGGGGATGTAATTGATGGAGGAGGATTAACAGGAGAGGATAATGTGAGAGAATGGAGCAGAGGACTGTAGATATATAGAGGAAGATGAGTAGAAGAGAATGCAGGGCGTAAGAGCCAGAAGGGTCAGAGGTAAAATAGCCGAGAAAAGGGATTAGGGCGGAGCGAGAGTAAGGGGAAGGAAATTTCTTGCCAGGATGGGAGGAGGGGATAGGAACAGAGTGCGGAGATGGCGGTAGTTAGAGGTGAAATGAGAGAAGAAAATAACATGGTACATAGGTGGAACAGCGTTAGGTGCGGAAGTTAATTAGTAGACGAGGGAAAATGTTGGCGTTTCTGAAGAAAGTGAGGTTAGCGTTGAACACCAGATCCATATTTTCTCTCTGCCAGACCGGTATTCCTGACTGCTGGCTCAAGGAGAAGATAAGTCTACAACCAGCAGCCGCTAAGTTCCATATGCATTATAGAGTGCCACGTCGCTCGATTAAAACGAACATGGCCGTCAATGGAAGACCGTCAAGGGTTAATTGTGAGCAATACATTAAATTGGTTTGCATGCACTAGAGAAAACTAAACAACTAAAGGGTAGCGGTATTCCAAAGAAATTGGTAATTGAAGCAACATATTATAAAAAACGGATTGCAGGGAGAATGAAGAATTGAAAAATATTAAAATTAAGAACTTGGTGGCGGGTACTCTGAAGAGAAAAGAGATATACATTGGAAAGAAATACTTCGCGGAAAGTAGCACCGGCCGGTGAGGTAATAGGAAAAGGCGCTGGTAAAAGGTGTTTCATATGTTAGCATGGGGAATTTTGGATGAACAAAACTGTTAAGAGAGAAAGACAAATGAGGAGGGATTAGATGTGGCTGGAGATGAAAGTAGGTTGCCGGAAAGAGAACGGCAATAAAAAGAGAATGGAGAATTTTAGCGATACTGAGAAAGAATAAATATGAGAATATACCTTTTGGTTACCATCTAATTGAATAAACTTTGGTTGGCTATCTGAGGAAACGGAACAAATGTTTTTTTCCGACGCAAATTTCGCAATATACGATATTTATATGTTTCCATTAACTACTGAAAAGCTATTCACGGTAGAGTTCCTTTATATAAATATTTTTTGATGTCCAAATTAATAAGAGGAGGTTTAATTGAAGTAGAAATATCATCATATACATTTGGCATTACCTAATGCGTGTAATTTTTCAAAAAATGTCACCTTAATAAATTCTTCGTGCACACATTTATAAATCACCAGTGTAAGAAGAAGCGAAGAATGTTGTATAGATTTATGTTTCCTCACTATATCACTCATTCTGACCTGGATTCATTAAAAACTAGCCGTGCATGACCTTATCTGACGTGATTAATGGAAACTGAAAGTGTCTGAAATACTTCGTCATCACACAATAAAATATTTAGTAAAATGCTCGAAACTGAAGTGAATTGTTCCTTTCTGAAAGTATGGCAGTCGTTAAATCAAATCAATAATTAATAATTCTTCAAAAAATATTTCTACCCAAATACATAATATTTTGATGATTTTATCGGCATTAATTCCGGTACTTTCCTCAGCGTATCTATTTAAATTGTTCAATTAAATTATTTTGGAAATATCATGGATAATTTACATTTTCGATACGTATTTTCAGTTAATCATTAATTGCATACCACACAACGACACAATGAACATTTTAGGGGAGGAACTATAGCCAATAACACCTGCTTCAAATGTTTTATAAATTCGTTAAATACCTTCATAACCATTTTATTGAATAAACATTGCATATATAAGTACATTTTGAAAGGGGAGTAAACTAATATTGTATGAGTAAACTTGGAATCCAAACTATATAATTCCCTCTATGATCATATCACACACCCATTCATCAAAAATGGGTATTTCTTTAATATTAAGAACTTCAAGGGCCAGGTGTTCATCTAATTAATACTCACATCCATTGAATATGCAGTTCAAAACACTTCTTGGTTTCGTCAAATTTATTTTTGCCCTGCCAACATTCTGAGAGTTTTGACAAGATCGATATGGCTGAAAAGATAATTCGGATACTAAATTTCTTGTTAATACAATATCTATAAATAAAAATCCATTGCAACACATGTGAAACAGAATTTCCACAAGTACTATTCTGAATACCTCGCCACGTAACATTTCTTTACCAAAATGGGCGGTAAGAAGACGAAAAAACCCATCGTCGCTATTCAAACTTAAGATGCGACTTTTAGCGTTCAGCACACTAAATTACTGTAGCATCGTGATCGATCATTGAAATGATTCGTTGCCTAAAATTTCATTATTTCAGCTCATTACCTAAAACACTTCGAAGCACCAGAGCATTCATTTTCGTATTATGAATAAATTTACGGCAGATTAGTACATAAGTAATCGGATTCAGCTTCCTTAGTAATAAAGGATGAGAAGCAATGAATCACGATTGCAGGTTGCCCTAAGTCGTTCTGTTCACCGATGCAACAACAGGTGGGAAGTTGGCGAGAGACATCGTGCTCTTCAATAGGTTCAGATGTGTACGAAAGCTTTAGCACATGCAACAAACTTCGTACCCTCCAATTATTCATCGTCTTAGGATTCGTTCCAAAGAGGTTATTTCAAATACGTTGCTGCGTAAGTTCAACGTGTAAACTCTAAACGAGGTTGAGGAAAGCAAAGGAGTCGGCGGAAATCTCAGGGAGAGGAAGGGAGCGCTTTAATGAATCGCTCTCTTCGTCAGATGAAGGAAATGAAAATAAATTAAGCATGTCAAAGTGGGCACCTTATGAGTGTTTTAAATGCTCAATCATTTCGAATCATATGTATTTAATTCTAGTTGAATATCATTTAGTTTGTTTAAAAAATTACAAAGGGCAACTTCCTTGGGAGTTTAGTTCTAAGATAGTTTGTTTGTTTGTCTTTCTACCAGCTTTATCTTATCAATCACCATATTAAACTGTTCAATCACAGAGAAAAAGGAAAACAATACTGATTTCATGTAAATTTTATGACTCCAATCATATTATTTCATGAGTGACACATTCACATTAGACGAGAGAAAAGGGCACTTTTCCAATAAAAAGTGAAGCAGGTATTAAAACTATTTTTTTTTACTTTTTTATGGAAGTTGATAGCATAATATTTTACATCCTTCTTAGGACTTTTCAATGAAAAATTGAGTATGTGATATATCTTATATATTAATAAGATCATGTCTTCATTTGTAATCACGTCATTTCTAGTCATTCTTATTTCGACTTCAAATATTTGTTAAATTAAAAGAATACCAATGACTTACACTCACAAAAATCATCTTGTGGTACGCCTTTCGTTACATATCATCTAATTCAATTTAGAACAACGAATATATTTTTCTCTCGTACGAAATCATGCTAAATTTATGTCATCTGGGACTTCTTATCAAGGATGAAGAGTAGCTTACGAGTAAATGTAATACAGATATTATGATTACCCGTGTTAAAGACGTAAAACCAAAGTTATAAATTATAAACTTATTAATTCAAGGTGATAAATAAAAAAATACGATTAAAAGTATGAAATGTTTGGGGAAGTATCACAAGCATAATAAGGCTAATTACGATCTCGCTTATAGTTTATGAGGGATTTAACATGCAGAAGGTTAATATGACTATCTCTAAATTGTAGAATACAAAAGTTTGAACTCAAAGAATCGATGTGAGACAAATAAAGGAAGGTAACGAGTGACATATTATTCCCAGAGAAGTGTTTTCGGCTTGAATAAGATCAGTTCCACCTAGATCCATTTAAACCTAGCAAAGTGAGAAATAAATCCGCTATAGAACGATGCTTGCATTAAAGGCGACAGACTGAGTTCAGAGAAGAAAGGGAGCTAGAAATGCCAAGCAAGCTCGATAGCCCTTTCACTGCCCGGGGAATAGTCGGCCTTAACAGAACTGCTTTAAGTATTCATTAGCGGAGGAAAGGAGAAAAAAAAGAGGCATAGTGGATCCTTCTAGCTCCCGCTCCCCTACGAGCTACAACATTATGTGAGACGCCTAGAGGCACAATGGTGCTAACACAACCAGAAACCTTATACATTCATCTGTGAGAAATAATTACTCCGTTTCGCAGTACTCCGTATATTTGAAATAATAGCACAGCAATGAGTACAAAGTATCATTTAAAATGAATACAGACATGTTTGTGACTTAAGCTGTGTGTTGCTACTCAGAATAACGGGTAAAAATTATCACAATGGCATCAGGCTCAGCTTTGTGAAATAACAACTTGAATAATTAAAATAAAATTACGTATATATCACCTGACTTTAAGGTAGCACCACCGGTTTTATCATATAAGGTAACTAAAGATGTCAAGAAAGTGGTGAAACCGGTCGGACAATATTGTTTGGTGAAATCTACAAAATATTTTGTTTAATCTAACTTTTTTCAAGTATAATATTTTAAAAGTTCATCACTTCACCATAGTTTATGCAGGAAAATGAATTGCTAGATGTAAGGACCTGTATCGATTGAAAAAATATACAAACAATTGGATGCTAAATAAAATTTTCGTTAATAATATGTCTTAAACTTATATCTCAACTCTTACCCTTTGAATCACTTGAGAAAGTGCTAGAATTTAATTCTGGATTTTTGCACGAATCAAAAGAAAAATGGTCGACCATTCGCTAGTTCTCGCCTATGGAGGATGGTTTAAAAATATTCAGTGATTCCCATAAGAACAGGTGAATTTAACGCATGTTTATTGAGAACTACGACCAATTCTTACAAATCACACCGCCCTTGTTCACTCTCGCAATTCCTAATGTGATAGATCGTGTCACCACCGCCGCAATACCACCTCAGATGCCTCCTCGAGTTTCCGCCGTCAATATACGAGAGGCTTGTATTGACCGTGGGGTGTGGATGGGCGTGTGTTCAGGGGTGGGCGGAGGAGTGAAAGGGGCGAGCTCTAAGAGATAACGCAATAGCGTAAGAAAAATGGTTAACGGCGCCAGTCTTGTGGTGAGGGATGGAGGAGAATGATTGATAGCGAGAGCCAAATCACTGTCGGAGATTATTGAAGGAGACGATTCGAGACGATGTCGGCCTTGCGTTTAGGAAGTGACAGCGTTGAAGCGAGAAGAGCAAACATATCCCGAAGGTTTTCTCCCTCTCACACGGGAGTAGGTTTCCTGCGCACACAAGCGAGCTTTCTCGGGCAGAGACACATGGACGGAGAACATTAAGCGATACGTCCCCTTAATATCTCTCTCCTCCCACTCTACCACCCTATTGTTCTTTCAAAGGAAAACGGCCCCCTTGAACAAAACCTGAAAGCGAGACGTCTGCTTCCCTCCCGACAGACAGGTCGGAGGGTAGAAGCGTCGAAACCGGGATCGTCGTTAAACTTGAAATGTCCGACGGTGCAAACCGTCGCTTTCGAACATTTGGAGGAACGTTTTCCAAGTTGTGGAGACCGTGGCCCATGTTTTTCACTCAAATCCGTCGACGATAATGTTTAATATGCACTGAACAATTGGTAACCCGCCATCACGGGAATACGAAGGACGAGGGTTTGAGCTCAACCTCCAGTATGAGCGTTTTTATCGCCAAAATATTTAACTCAATGGTTCTTCATTTGATTATCCACCATTATCTGTCAAATTCTCCTTACAAAAACAAGTCTCCTTACAATTTTAATGCCTTTCCATTTACATCCGTTCGACTTTTACTCAATCAACGTGTTCATATTCAACTTAAAAATTAATTTGCAAAATAAAATTTGATAAATCGATCGTTTTGCATTTATATACACGACTCAGTCACGTCAATTCATACGTATATTCATACCTGTATCAATCGAACAAAATACCTCGTGCCAACCGTTATGTATATGATCTAAATTAAAATTAATAATGCAGGTAAAACAAAATCAAGATCGGAAAAATTGAAAAATGAAATTAAAACTTTTCTTCTTGATATGGCAAAACTTTATTTGATTTGGCAGCTCACCAATGAAAGAGAAAAAATATCGCGAAATACAGGTAAATTTCGTCTCAAAATCACTGATCACTTGACTTAAAATCAAATTAGAGAGTGAGAGGTTATTATTCATTCTGTGAGCCATTGCCTGGATATTTTAAGAATGATATAAATACTATTTTATTCAATTATTTATATTTCAATTTTAATCATAATTTGACACTCAATATGAAACTGAAAAATGTGTGCCGGACAAGAAATATATGTTCCTCGTTTCCAACTTCAATGAATGAACGCAGTAAAGGCAAAATAGAAGGAGAGCTATCAACCAGAAATTGAGAGGTTAAATTGTTGATTTTATTGTTTCTATCGCGAAATTATGCAAAATTCTTCCGATAGAAAACGGAAGCTGAAAATCACCCACAACTACATATGCGTGTTTCCGCATAAAAGTCAAATTCTCTCCCGTCCCAATAATCACTCTTCCGAGTGAATGGGTTCAATTTCTACCGGATATTTTGGAAGAGTGCAAAGAGGATATTCAGCCTTTGACGGAGCGTTTTGGAACGCCCGTGCCATCAAAGCGAAGGCGAACGCATTCACCCCGACGACTTCCGGCGGCGAACCGCGGAGATACCCTCACCCCACCGGGGGAGGGGGGGAGGTGCGAGAGGGGGAGGAAACCAGCCCGACGGTTCATCGGGGGGCGACAACGTCCTCGCGAGCTAGCCAAGGAGAAAGGGGGAAGAAGGAGATGATGGCTCCTTCCCGAGGGCGGAAACATTTTCCGACTCGTTTCGCAATATTGAGGGCGTGGAAAGCCATGGCAACTCGCATACTTCCCCAACTTCACCGCACTCCCGGTACACACGCACAGAGCTAAACCTCTTGAGCTAAATAACCACCCACCCCGAGGCTTACGCAGCTTTCTTCACGCGGAGCGTAGGCGGCGTGGGACTAATTCTCCCGTTTCTCAGAACATTTTATACATAAGCATAACCTTTGAAGTTTGTATCTTCTTAGATCACTGAATAACATATCTGTGTCTCCTATATCGTGTATGTCGAGAGTGAAGATCAGAAAATGACCTTCTAGTTATGTTTTACATTGTTTTAAATATGTATCGCATCCAAAAAACTCAAATTAGGCTAAAACATAATGAAAATTGATTATCTTTCCATATCAACTATGAAATTAGAATTTTAGAAGGAAGGAAGGAATGGAGAAACGATGCGGAATTGAAGAAGTGTTTTAGCTAACTTATGCGTTAATCACTTTGGTAGGGTGGATAGTAGAGGTTACACATAAAAGGAGACGTTTTAGGCGTGATATGGTGGAATATCATGATTAATTCAAATTGGCAATTTTCCACAAAATAAAATTTAATGCGATCGGTTTCAATGTTACTACATCATCTTCAGGTAACTGTCATAACTCAGTGTCCAGTATACTATATATGCTGAAAACAAGTAAGGGGAGGGTAGTGGAAAATGGGGAGTATTAATATGTTACGTTTTCCTAGTTAGCTGATGCTTACCAATTCAGTGTTAGTCAGCTGATGTCCATATAATACTCTCCCTGAATAGTATACATATAAATTATGGATAGTAAGTCAGATGCAAATACTTCATTTTAAGCCTTTTATGTCTTGCATGGTTTTAAGAATTTGTGAGTGGAAGCCCGTTCCCACATACCATATTACGTTCATCTATTTGTCCTTATTTAGCACTACCTAGAACACTAAATTATCTATGTACATGCATTTCTCCTCTCCGGAACGTTTCCACAATTTAAATGATGCGCCAAAAAATGTCCAAGTGTTTCTAATGGAAAAGGCTATGACCTGGACATGGGGAGGTGTAAAAGGAAAAACAGGGGTACTTGGTAAGAGATGAATAGGGAAAGGAAGGGTGGAGGTTGGCGAGACGATGATTGGGATGGTATTCGCGGTTTCGGAAGGAGTTTTGCTGTGGGGAAGAGACTGGATGAAGTGAAAGGATGAAAGGGTACGTAAGGGCTTAAGTTGGACGGGCAGGAGGGGCATGACGCGGTCTACGAAATGAAGGCGAGGGGGAAGGGATGAGAGGATAAATCGAGGGCGCGGAAGAGGGTCGAAGAATAAAGCAGGGTCGAAAGGAGCGAATAAGCCCCAAATGGTTGCAATAGACCTTGAGGGCGGTTGAAATGGGGGGTGAAGGTTGGAGGAAACAGTGTGTGTGAGGCTGAGGGAGAGACGGGAGTGTTGGGAGTGGCTTTAAGGGCCGGTGGAATCGCACATCTCCCCGTAACCTCTCGGTGTAATGGACTGGAGCCGAGGAATCCGAGCTGTTTGTATCCCTAGGGATGACATCCGTCCGAAATCTTCCCTTCATTCGCATCTCCAAAGAATGTCGCATCATTCCATCACTATTTTCCTCACACTTTTATTTCTCATTACGTTGCCCTTTTAATCCCTCCATTTAAACATTGCTGGCTTAGAACTGTTCAGCAAAAGCATCAACACGAGGTAAGCACACAAATTTGAAATATAATAATGAGAAGACCACAATATTCATAGAAAATTATTTGAACAATCCTTATTAGAGACTACTTAAGGTATAAATAATTTTTTAATTAACCCTTGGGGTAGATTGACTGGCGAATCTTGACGTGGAAAAATAAAAACCGTTGTATTCGCCCACACCAAATATAGTATGAGTGACTACAAAATTGGTTGCTTTTTGGGAAGACATTTATGGTTATCATTATCAATAATTAGGTTAGTTAAGTAGCTAGTGTACTAATCCATTTTTTCGAAAAGAAGAACTGTATACACTGAATGAATTTAAATCATTATCATACCAGGTCTGTTCAAAAGGTTCCCAATCTTTATTATAGCGCGCCTCCAGTTGGTTATTTATCATTCCGATTGGAATTGTTGAGTCCGCTGACACTATCCGAATAAACGCCTTCAACCACTTTGCTGATATCATACTTTATTGATTAGTTGCTACTGTTAATGTGATGTGTCCGTTGAGCGCGGCAAAAAATCGGATCCGCGGAAATGGAGACTTTGAAGGAAAAGCGTCGTTCTGTGAAATTCTGCAAGAGACTCAGCAAATCCTTCACGAAAATGTTTGAGTTAAGTACCAAGACTTATCGTAAGGTTACTATGAAACAGAACGCGCGTTATGACTGGACTGCAATCAATGGAGGACAACGAGCGTTCTGGAAGACCGTCAAAGTCGATTGATTACCCTCACAAACTTGAGGGTAATCGCGAAAGTGAACAATCTCCTTCGTGAATATCAACGCTTAACTGTCAGGGAACTTGCAGAAGAGTGGGGCACCTCGATTGGTTCGCGCATTAAACTCCTGAGTGAAAAATTGAAGCTGCATCGTGTCGCCACCAAATTCGTGCTTCGCCTGATGACATCAAACCATAAGCAACATAGAGTTGAAGAAGTCTACCAGGAACTGTTAGATCGAGAGATTGAAACCTTCTTGCACAGAATCATAACAGGTTATGAGTAATGAATTTATGGATATGGCATCGAAATAAAAGTGCAATATTAACCATGGATTGGTGAAACATCCTTCTTTCCTAAATAGGTTCGATGGGTTTGCTTGAATGCCAAGGTGAAGTTGACTGTTTTCTTTAGATGAAAAGAGGGTTGTGCATCACGAATACCTACTTAAAGGCCAGAACGGTAACATGAAGTACTAAGTGGGGGTTATGAAAAGCCTAAAAGAGAGAATCAGCCAAAAACGGTCCGATCTTTGGAAGAGGGGTGAGTGGATTTTACACCACGACAACGCCGGTTCATTCGTTTCTCAGACCTCGTGAGTATTTAGCCAAAAACAAGACGGCTGAATTTTTTCACCCCCTCTACTCACCAGACATAGCCCTATGTGGCTTTTTCCTGTTCCCCAAACTAAAAAACCCACTCAGAAGAAAGAGATTTTCCACCATTTCAGAAATAGACGACGGAGGAACATAAAGAGTATTCCGGAAGAAGCGTTCCAGGACAATTTCAAAAAGTGAAAACATCGTTGGGATAAGTGTGTAAGTTATGGAGGAGATTACTTTGAATAGGACCTAAATCAATAGTTTTTAGTGAATAATTTGTTTGAATAAAAATTTTCGGGAAGTTTTTGAATGAAGTCCGTCCCATAGATAAGTATATTAAATTTGAGGAGAAATATTCATTACAGATCAAAGTACAAATTGCTAAAATTCCTCTATTTTACTCTACATCCCTCTCGGCCCCGCCACCGAGCCTGGAAATTCTTCGTTTTTTTGTTTCCCTTCCCATCAATCTAAACTTTTGCATGCTACTACACGAACGATGATTGTCCCAAAATTAAGTTAATTAAATCTGGGTGAAAACGTTATTGCAGATCAACGTACAAATTCTTCATAAGAACACTCGTATGTAAACACACGCGAATAGAAGAGCATCCGGCAGTTGTGGTATGCTTCCAGTTAGGTATCAACTGGACCCTCGTTCAGGCACATCGTATGGCCTCTTTGAAATAATCCAATGGCCCAAATTGTTACTGAAAAGGGGTTATGCCTGGGTCGTAATAAAATACGCATGTCTCGTCACCAGCAGCCACCTATTGTAAAAAATCACATCATTTTAACTGTGGTTAAAGAGGTCCTAGCTAAGAATGTCACAAAAGAATCGTCTGACCTTACCATCTTGGTACCTCTTTCTCATAGCTAAATCTTCTGTAAGAATGCAATTCACTCTCATTTACTCAATATTTCACGTGTCTGCTAACATCCTGACACATGGGGGTAATCAGAATTGAGCATGTGCTTCACTTTTTGCACAGTTTCATCACACTTTGTCGTTCATAGATCTCTAGGGCATTCCTCTTCGTCAACCTCTTCCTTCGTCAACCCAATTCCTCTTTTAGATTTTCAAAACACTGAAACACATAGAAAGGATAATCACATAATGTACTTTTGACGCCTCGACGACGCGGCCGTGTTTATATAAATTTGTGCGTCATCGAAAAGCAATCTATTTTGAATATACATATACACACACACAATAGGGTAGTCCAGAAAGTAACCCATATACTTAAATTTATACATATATACATACACACGCGTATTTGTTTTGTCGTACATGTTTCTTGAATTGAGTTTAGTACAAAATGATATCTAACAAAATGGAGAAGTAAATTACGTTTTTTAGTTTGTGTGTATATAAATACATGATCTTCCTAATGCATTCATAGATTTTGCAATCGTTACCGCTTCATTCATCAATGTGATAGACTTCTAATTACCGGTTAAGAATACACTTTTCACAGGTATTTCACTCATATGCGAGGCCTCCTTTGGTACACTTGTTCATTTATCTCAGCTGATTCGACCAGAAATGGCGTACAAATAATTCAGTGGGTGAACGTGATATTTTCTGCTCCAATCTCCCTACATTTTTATAGCTATGCCTTGATAACTATTTAAATATTTCCCACAAGAGATTCTTTATAGAGAATATACAATATTATATATACATATATATCTATCGTAGATATCCGATATTTATGCATATAGTTTTGGTTTAGGAAGGGGAGAGGTATGCGTGATGCAATTGCTTTAATGATATCACCAATCGAGAGGAACATAGAGTACAATCAGGACGTATTTGCCTGTTTCGTAGTTTTCGAAAAAGCTTTTGATAGTCTGAATTGGGAAAAACCAATGCGAACATTGCAGAAAATAGGTATAGATTGGAGGGACAGGAGACTAATCCGCAACCTGTACATGTCTCAGACTGCTCAGGTGCGAGTGGGGAACGGAGAGTTCGGATGGGCAGTGTTAGGAAGAGGTGAAAGGCAGGGTTGTTCATAATCACCAGTGCTGTTCATCGTATATGTGGAGGAAATGATTAAGGAGGCATGGGAAGAACTGGAGGAAGGAATGAAAGTCGGAGGGGTATTCGTAAAATCGGTTAGGTTTGCTGATGACCAAGCATTAGTTGCTCAGTCAGCCAAGGGGTTACAAGCATTGTTGAGTGAATTGAAAACTCATTGCAATAGATATGGGATGAGAATCAATATCAATAAAATAAAAGTTACGCGAATTTCCAGAAAGAAAAAACCCAAGCTAAATTTTAAAATAGGAGAGGAAAAAATATAGCAGTTACAACAGTTTACATATCTCGGAAGTGTTTTGGACCAATACGGTCAAAGGAATTGGGACATAAGGAGAAGAATTGCGCTAGGCAAGGAGGCTTTCTCAAGGAGGAGGGAGTTGATGACGGGGACGTTGAGTAGGGAGGTTAAGAAAAGACTCGTAAAAACTCTGATATGGAGCGTAGCTATATACGGCGCGGAAACGTGGTCGGTGAAGCAGGAGGATAGACGTAGATTGGAGGCTTTTGAAGTCTGGATGTGGAGAAGAATGGAGAAGGTGAAATGGACCGAAAGGAAAACAACTGAGGAAGTACTAGAGATGATGGGTGAGGAGAGGGGTTTGTTGGGAGATATCCTATGGAGGCAGGAAAAATGGATGAAAGGCGTATTGATCGGCAATAGTGGGATGTTGAAGAGGGTAATAGAGGGGAGAATGTTGGGCAAGCGAGGAAAGGGCAGGAACAGGATAGGGATGCTGGGGCAAAGGGAGGAAGGAAATACACAGAGATGAAGAGGGACCTGATTTAGAGTAGGTTGCTGGATTTTGTTTTGTTGTGTCCATTCAAAAAAATATTTCTATGTTTATATATATATATATATATATATATATATATATATATATAAACATATTAACACATACATTTATAATTTATGGGTTGGTGGGTTTGTAGGCGGCATCAGAGTGAACGTGAGTCCCAAATTTTTTGTGTTTGTTTATGTTTTTGCTTTATTTATTTTTTACGAAATCAGTATTTGTCTCAAGGGGCACATATGCCTTTGCACGCCTTGATAGTTCGCTGCAGCTTTTCTTCTTCAAATTTCGATGATATTCTCAATTTAATTGTATGAAAAATCATGATTTGGCTTCACAAAGAAAGTTTAAAAAATTTTGTTTGATCGCTGAAATTTTTTTATTAACCATATTTTTTCGCAAGCAGAACGTGTGAATAGTTTCCATAATTAATTAACTCGTGGATACTATAAAAACATCTTCCGTGAAAATGATCATCAATTTTTCCATTTTCAACAGCAATCGTAACATATGACTCTTGCGAAAATGCCCCTACCAGCGTTAGTCGTTTTTAAAGATAAAAATATCGGGTGATGCCCGCTACGCCGTGGGCAGCAGCTGCGAACATACTTAACCCTTTATTCCTACAATTCGATTCTCTTAGATACTGGAGCAATCATTCGATACCCTCCTTGTCGTGGATTGCCTATTGCCAAAGATGCCACACCTGAGACCACTATATTCGAAACTTCTTGATTCGTTCCTCAAATAAATTTCCCTTCATGGATCAACTGCATGGAAAAATTCTTCCACCAAAAGCCTCTGCAATTTTTGGTCGAAAATATTCTTGGTTCTTCTAGAGAAATACAGCAAGGGGAACGCACAAAAGTGACGGCATCTAAGCTGATCGCCTTACGTCTAATTCAAAACTTGATAAGAAAAGAAAATCGGATATCTGAAGGATTACATATTATACATGATGCAATTTACCCATTGTGGTGATGATTTAATAAGTTCGATGAAACGTTAACTCAGCAATACACCATTGGTACGATTTTGGAGAAAACCGGAAAAGTATCCCAGTAGTCATCTTCTGTTGCAACAGTATATTCTTAAATGTTAATTAAATATTTAATTACGATATATTTGTCAAACTATAGAAGAATAATAAAAAATACTGAAGCTTACGTTTTCGCCTATCGTCACTATGGAACAAAAGCTATTACTTCTTTGACATCTATTTTTTTCAAATGAGATGCGACCAAAATTAAGAGTTAATCATGAAAAATCAAACCCCTGAATATTAAAAATATACTTGATTGAACGTAAATTAAAACTGTTTCTTTCAGAAAAAACCTTGGGGCTTATCATAACAAAATATTTGCTGACTTTAATAATGAGATTTTTCACTTCTTTTCTTGACAGGAAGTAACGATCGTAGGAAAAATATAATGCGCATGGATTGGATGATTGATGTTCTTACGAAAATGGATGAAGGAAAGAAGCATGGTAGAGTGGAAGACAAAAACTTCAATTTAAAAAGGTGTGGGAAGAGAAATTTAGCGGATGATAACCGTAGAATAGACAAAAGTCATATTTATGGTGCTGGAAATTGAAGGATGACGAAGAAAAGGAGGGTTTCATGAAAAAACAAAATAAAAAAGAATAATTTTTTTAAGAACCCAGAATTAAAAAGTCGTTAAGACTGCCTATATAACTGATAAAGGTTTTGCTAAGAAATGAATATCCTTCTAAGGAGTTATATGATCACATTATTATTCGTAATGATTTTCAAGTAGTGAAATATGCCGTTCTATCCTCTTCGGTCCCAAAAATTGCCCAACCCTACCCCACCTACTTTAATGATGCTTTAAGGTTCCCAGTAAGAATGAAACTACGGCGTTTATGTCCTTATGGTGTCTTATTTATTCAATTACATACAGGTATTACTCTCAAATCAAGAAGCTACCAAAATGTTTCCGGCAAGCACTAATATAATTCAGCAATAAACTTTCTTATAATGTGAAAAATTCCTCAAGTTACTCATTATATGGATTTATTTTCAATGAAGGGACAATAACTTTCAGATCTATTGACAACTATATTATAAAATTAATGAGCATAATCTATACGTACTAATTCAAACGAAACATTTCGGTAGTTGTGATGCTTAATATATTAGCAAGCATTTCTGTTATAAATCATCATCAAAAATAGATTTATCATCTTGTACTTAGTTTTCAATTTCGTTTTTATGAAAATCGCATTCAGAAAGACCTTGGTCACTTTAAATAAACAATTCCAAAATTATACCAACTTGCAATATTGGAATCCATTGACCACCCTTTGTACATGACTCGTGTTCCATAATAATAAAATGTAAACGCACAGTGAATTAAATAATTTATGATAAAAAATGAAAACATTTAATCATGTTAAAAATAAATCTGCTTATATAATTTTCCCCTGAATAAATATTTCTTATTGAATAGTAACTTTTTTGCGTAAACTTTTAATTCCATGATGGAATTACCATAAAAATGTCGTGGTCCCAGTCGTTTCATTTTCGAAATAAATTATTCGATTCAGAGAGAAAAGGAAGGGATATGCAGTCCGTATATAAGGAAATGAGATTATTGTTGAGATATTAGCGGATAGTTTTATAACTGAGTTTGAAATTAAGTGTACATTGGACCGAAGAGGATATACACGGATGCTTACCGATTATGTTTTAGCGGTTTAAATTTAGCTCAAAATTGTCATTCTTCTAAATTTTATTATTACCGACTGAACTATTTCACGAACGCTTACATAGCCCTTGATAAAAATGTCGTGGCCCCAGTCGTTTCATTTTCGAAATAAATTATTCCATTCAGAGAGAAAAGGAAGGGATATGCAGTCCGTATATAAGGAAATGAGATTATTGTTGAGATATTAGCGGATAGTTTTATAACTGAGTTTGAAATTAAGTGTACATTGGACCGAAGAGGATATACACGGATGCTTACCGATTATGTTTTAGCGGTTTAAATTTAGCTCAAAATTGTCATTCTTCTAAATTTTATTATTACCGACTGAACTATTTCACGAACGCTTACATAGCCCTTGATAAAAATGTCGTGGCCCCAGTCGTTTCATTTTCGAAATAAATTATTCGATTCAGAGAGAAAAGGAAGGGATATGCAGTCCGTATATAAGGAAATGAGATTATTGTTGAGATATTAGCGGATAGTTTTATAACTGAGTTTGAAATTAAGTGTACATTGGACCGAAGAGGATATACACGGATGCTTACCGATTATGTTTTAGCGGTTTAAATTTAGCTCAAAATTGTCATTCTTCTAAATTTTATTATTACCGACTGAACTATTTCACGAACGCTTACATAGCCCTTGATAAAAATGTCGTGGCCCCAGTCGTTTCATTTTCGAAATAAATTATTCGATTCAGAGAGAAAAGGAAGGGATATGCAGTCCGTATATAAGGAAATGAGATTATTGTTGAGATATTAGCGGATAGTTTTATAACTGAGTTTGAAATTAAGTGTACATTGGACCAAAGAGGATATACACGGATGCTTACCGATTATGTTTTAGCGGTTTAAATTTAGCTCAAAATTGTCATTCTTCTAAATTTTATTATTACCGACTGAACTATTTCACGAACGCTTACATAGCCCTTGATAAAAATGTCGTGGCCCCAGTCGTTTCATTTTCGAAATAAATTATTCGATTCAGAGAGAAAAGGAAGGGATATGCAGTCCGTATATAAGGAAATGAGATTATTGTTGAGATATTAGCGGATAGTTTTATAACTGAGTTTGAAATTAAGTGTACATTGGACCGAAGAGGATATACACGGATGCTTACCGATTATGTTTTAGCGGTTTAAATTTAGCTCAAAATTGTCATTCTTCTAAATTTTATTATTACCGACTGAACTATTTCACGAACGCTTACATAGCCCTTGATAAAAATGTCGTGGCCCCAGTCGTTTCATTTTCGAAATAAATTATTCGATTCAGAGAGAAAAGGAAGGGATATGCAGTCCGTATATAAGGAAATGAGATTATTGTTGAGATATTAGCGGATAGTTTTATAACTGAGTTTGAAATTAAGTGTACATTGGACCAAAGAGGATATACACGGATGCTTACCGATTATGTTTTAGCGGTTTAAATTTAGCTCAAAATTGTCATTCTTCTAAATTTTATTATTACCGACTGAACTATTTCACGAACGCTTACATAGCCCTTGATAAAAATGTCGTGGCCCCAGTCGTTTCATTTTCGAAATAAATTATTCGATTCAGAGAGAAAAGGAAGGGATATGCAGTCCGTATATAAGGAAATGAGATTATTGTTGAGATATTAGCGGATAGTTTTATAACTGAGTTTGAAATTAAGTGTACATTGGACCAAAGAGGATATACACGGATGCTTAGCGATTATGTTTTAGCGGTTTAAATTTAGCTCAAAATTGTCATTCTTCTAAATTTTATTATTACCGACTGAACTATTTCACGAACGCTTACATAGCCCTTGATAAAAATGTCGTGGCCCCAGTCGTTTCATTTTCGAAATAAATTATTCGATTCAGAGAGAAAAGGAAGGGATATGCAGTCCGTATATAAGGAAATGAGATTATTGTTGAGATATTAGCGGATAGTTTTATAACTGAGTTTGAAATTAAGTGTACATTGGACCGAAGAGGATATACACGGATGCTTACCGATTATGTTTTAGCGGTTTAAATTTAGCTCAAAATTGTCATTCTTCTAAATTTTATTATTACCGACTGAACTATTTCACGAACGCTTACATAGCCCTTGATAAAAATGTCGTGGCCCCAGTCGTTTCATTTTCGAAATAAATTATTCGATTCAGAGAGAAAAGGAAGGGATATGCAGTCCGTATATAAGGAAATGAGATTATTGTTGAGATATTAGCGGATAGTTTTATAACTGAGTTTGAAATTAAGTGTACATTGGACCAAAGAGGATATACACGGATGCTTACCGATTATGTTTTAGCGGTTTAAATTTAGCTCAAAATTGTCATTCTTCTAAATTTTATTATTACCGACTGAACTATTTCACGAACGCTTACATAGCCCTTGATAAAAATGTCGTGGCCCCAGTCGTTTCATTTTCGAAATAAATTATTCGATTCAGAGAGAAAAGGAAGGGATATGCAGTCCGTATATAAGGAAATGAGATTATTGTTGAGATATTAGCGGATAGTTTTATAACTGAGTTTGAAATTAAGTGTACATTGGACCGAAGAGGATATACACGGATGCTTACCGATTATGTTTTAGCGGTTTAAATTTAGCTCAAAATTGTCATTCTTCTAAATTTTATTATTACCGACTGAACTATTTCACGAACGCTTACATAGCCCTTGATAAAAATGTCGTGGCCCCAGTCGTTTCATTTTCGAAATAAATTATTCGATTCAGAGAGAAAAGGAAGGGATATGCAGTCCGTATATAAGGAAATGAGATTATTGTTGAGATATTAGCGGATAGTTTTATAACTGAGTTTGAAATTAAGTGTACATTGGACCAAAGAGGATATACACGGATGCTTACCGATTATGTTTTAGCGGTTTAAATTTAGCTCAAAATTGTCATTCTTCTAAATTTTATTATTACCGACTGAACTATTTCACGAACGCTTACATAGCCCTTGATAAAAATGTCGTGGCCCCAGTCGTTTCATTTTCGAAATAAATTATTCGATTCAGAGAGAAAAGGAAGGGATATGCAGTCCGTATATAAGGAAATGAGATTATTGTTGAGATATTAGCGGATAGTTTTATAACTGAGTTTGAAATTAAGTGTACATTGGACCGAAGAGGATATACACGGATGCTTACCGATTATGTTTTAGCGGTTTAAATTTAGCTCAAAATTGTCATTCTTCTAAATTTTATTATTACCGACTGAACTATTTCACGAACGCTTACATAGCCCTTGATAAAAATGTCGTGGCCCCAGTCGTTTCATTTTCGAAATAAATTATTCGATTCAGAGAGAAAAGGAAGGGATATGCAGTCCGTATATAAGGAAATGAGATTATTGTTGAGATATTAGCGGATAGTTTTATAACTGAGTTTGAAATTAAGTGTACATTGGACCGAAGAGGATATACACGGATGCTTACCGATTATGTTTTAGCGGTTTAAATTTAGCTCAAAATTGTCATTCTTCTAAATTTTATTATTACCGACTGAACTATTTCACGAACGCTTACATAGCCCTTGATAAAAATGTCGTGGCCCCAGTCGTTTCATTTTCGAAATAAATTATTCGATTCAGAGAGAAAAGGAAGGGATATGCAGTCCGTATATAAGGAAATGAGATTATTGTTGAGATATTAGCGGATAGTTTTATAACTGAGTTTGAAATTAAGTGTACATTGGACCAAAGAGGATATACACGGATGCTTACCGATTATGTTTTAGCGGTTTAAATTTAGCTCAAAATTGTCATTCTTCTAAATTTTATTATTACCGACTGAACTATTTCACGAACGCTTACATAGCCCTTGATAAAAATGTCGTGGCCCCAGTCGTTTCATTTTCGAAATAAATTATTCGATTCAGAGAGAAAAGGAAGGGATATGCAGTCCGTATATAAGGAAATGAGATTATTGTTGAGATATTAGCGGATAGTTTTATAACTGAGTTTGAAATTAAGTGTACATTGGACCGAAGAGGATATACACGGATGCTTACCGATTATGTTTTAGCGGTTTAAATTTAGCTCAAAATTGTCATTCTTCTAAATTTTATTATTACCGACTGAACTATTTCACGAACGCTTACATAGCCCTTGATAAAAATGTCGTGGCCCCAGTCGTTTCATTTTCGAAATAAATTATTCGATTCAGAGAGAAAAGGAAGGGATATGCAGTCCGTATATAAGGAAATGAGATTATTGTTGAGATATTAGCGGATAGTTTTATAACTGAGTTTGAAATTAAGTGTACATTGGACCAAAGAGGATATACACGGATGCTTAGCGATTATGTTTTAGCGGTTTAAATTTAGCTCAAAATTGTCATTCTTCTAAATTTTATTATTACCGACTGAACTATTTCACGAACGCTTACATAGCCCTTGATAAAAATGTCGTGGCCCCAGTCGTTTCATTTTCGAAATAAATTATTCGATTCAGAGAGAAAAGGAAGGGATATGCAGTCCGTATATAAGGAAATGAGATTATTGTTGAGATATTAGCGGATAGTTTTATAACTGAGTTTGAAATTAAGTGTACATTGGACCGAAGAGGATATACACGGATGCTTACCGATTATGTTTTAGCGGTTTAAATTTAGCTCAAAATTGTCATTCTTCTAAATTTTATTATTACCGACTGAACTATTTCACGAACGCTTACATAGCCCTTGATAAAAATGTCGTGGCCCCAGTCGTTTCATTTTCGAAATAAATTATTCGATTCAGAGAGAAAAGGAAGGGATATGCAGTCCGTATATAAGGAAATGAGATTATTGTTGAGATATTAGCGGATAGTTTTATAACTGAGTTTGAAATTAAGTGTACATTGGACCGAAGAGGATATACACGGATGCTTACCGATTATGTTTTAGCGGTTTAAATTTAGCTCAAAATTGTCATTCTTCTAAATTTTATTATTACCGACTGAACTATTTCACGAACGCTTACATAGCCCTTGATAAAAATGTCGTGGCCCCAGTCGTTTCATTTTCGAAATAAATTATTCGATTCAGAGAGAAAAGGAAGGGATATGCAGTCCGTATATAAGGAAATGAGATTATTGTTGAGATATTAGCGGATAGTTTTATAACTGAGTTTGAAATTAAGTGTACATTGGACCAAAGAGGATATACACGGATGCTTACCGATTATGTTTTAGCGGTTTAAATTTAGCTCAAAATTGTCATTCTTCTAAATTTTATTATTACCGACTGAACTATTTCACGAACGCTTACATAGCCCTTGATAAAAATGTCGTGGCCCCAGTCGTTTCATTTTCGAAATAAATTATTCGATTCAGAGAGAAAAGGAAGGGATATGCAGTCCGTATATAAGGAAATGAGATTATTGTTGAGATATTAGCGGATAGTTTTATAACTGAGTTTGAAATTAAGTGTACATTGGACCGAAGAGGATATACACGGATGCTTACCGATTATGTTTTAGCGGTTTAAATTTAGCTCAAAATTGTCATTCTTCTAAATTTTATTATTACCGACTGAACTATTTCACGAACGCTTACATAGCCCTTGATAAAAATGTCGTGGCCCCAGTCGTTTCATTTTCGAAATAAATTATTCGATTCAGAGAGAAAAGGAAGGGATATGCAGTCCGTATATAAGGAAATGAGATTATTGTTGAGATATTAGCGGATAGTTTTATAACTGAGTTTGAAATTAAGTGTACATTGGACCAAAGAGGATATACACGGATGCTTACCGATTATGTTTTAGCGGTTTAAATTTAGCTCAAAATTGTCATTCTTCTAAATTTTATTATTACCGACTGAACTATTTCACGAACGCTTACATAGCCCTTGATAAAAATGTCGTGGCCCCAGTCGTTTCATTTTCGAAATAAATTATTCGATTCAGAGAGAAAAGGAAGGGATATGCAGTCCGTATATAAGGAAATGAGATTATTGTTGAGATATTAGCGGATAGTTTTATAACTGAGTTTGAAATTAAGTGTACATTGGACCGAAGAGGATATACACGGATGCTTACCGATTATGTTTTAGCGGTTTAAATTTAGCTCAAAATTGTCATTCTTCTAAATTTTATTATTACCGACTGAACTATTTCACGAACGCTTACATAGCCCTTGATAAAAATGTCGTGGCCCCAGTCGTTTCATTTTCGAAATAAATTATTCGATTCAGAGAGAAAAGGAAGGGATATGCAGTCCGTATATAAGGAAATGAGATTATTGTTGAGATATTAGCGGATAGTTTTATAACTGAGTTTGAAATTAAGTGTACATTGGACCAAAGAGGATATACACGGATGCTTACCGATTATGTTTTAGCGGTTTAAATTTAGCTCAAAATTGTCATTCTTCTAAATTTTATTATTACCGACTGAACTATTTCACGAACGCTTACATAGCCCTTGATAAAAATGTCGTGGCCCCAGTCGTTTCATTTTCGAAATAAATTATTCGATTCAGAGAGAAAAGGAAGGGATATGCAGTCCGTATATAAGGAAATGAGATTATTGTTGAGATATTAGCGGATAGTTTTATAACTGAGTTTGAAATTAAGTGTACATTGGACCGAAGAGGATATACACGGATGCTTACCGATTATGTTTTAGCGGTTTAAATTTAGCTCAAAATTGTCATTCTTCTAAATTTTATTATTACCGACTGAACTATTTCACGAACGCTTACATAGCCCTTGATAAAAATGTCGTGGCCCCAGTCGTTTCATTTTCGAAATAAATTATTCGATTCAGAGAGAAAAGGAAGGGATATGCAGTCCGTATATAAGGAAATGAGATTATTGTTGAGATATTAGCGGATAGTTTTATAACTGAGTTTGAAATTAAGTGTACATTGGACCGAAGAGGATATACACGGATGCTTACCGATTATGTTTTAGCGGTTTAAATTTAGCTCAAAATTGTCATTCTTCTAAATTTTATTATTACCGACTGAACTATTTCACGAACGCTTACATAGCCCTTGATAAAAATGTCGTGGCCCCAGTCGTTTCATTTTCGAAATAAATTATTCGATTCAGAGAGAAAAGGAAGGGATATGCAGTCCGTATATAAGGAAATGAGATTATTGTTGAGATATTAGCGGATAGTTTTATAACTGAGTTTGAAATTAAGTGTACATTGGACCGAAGAGGATATACACGGATGCTTACCGATTATGTTTTAGCGGTTTAAATTTAGCTCAAAATTGTCATTCTTCTAAATTTTATTATTACCGACTGAACTATTTCACGAACGCTTACATAGCCCTTGATAAAAATGTCGTGGCCCCAGTCGTTTCATTTTCGAAATAAATTATTCGATTCAGAGAGAAAAGGAAGGGATATGCAGTCCGTATATAAGGAAATGAGATTATTGTTGAGATATTAGCGGATAGTTTTATAACTGAGTTTGAAATTAAGTGTACATTGGACCGAAGAGGATATACACGGATGCTTACCGATTATGTTTTAGCGGTTTAAATTTAGCTCAAAATTGTCATTCTTCTAAATTTTATTATTACCGACTGAACTATTTCACGAACGCTTACATAGCCCTTGATAAAAATGTCGTGGCCCCAGTCGTTTCATTTTCGAAATAAATTATTCGATTCAGAGAGAAAAGGAAGGGATATGCAGTCCGTATATAAGGAAATGAGATTATTGTTGAGATATTAGCGGATAGTTTTATAACTGAGTTTGAAATTAAGTGTACATTGGACCAAAGAGGATATACACGGATGCTTACCGATTATGTTTTAGCGGTTTAAATTTAGCTCAAAATTGTCATTCTTCTAAATTTTATTATTACCGACTGAACTATTTCACGAACGCTTACATAGCCCTTGATAAAAATGTCGTGGCCCCAGTCGTTTCATTTTCGAAATAAATTATTCGATTCAGAGAGAAAAGGAAGGGATATGCAGTCCGTATATAAGGAAATGAGATTATTGTTGAGATATTAGCGGATAGTTTTATAACTGAGTTTGAAATTAAGTGTACATTGGACCAAAGAGGATATACACGGATGCTTACCGATTATGTTTTAGCGGTTTAAATTTAGCTCAAAATTGTCATTCTTCTAAATTTTATTATTACCGACTGAACTATTTCACGAACGCTTACATAGCCCTTGATAAAAATGTCGTGGCCCCAGTCGTTTCATTTTCGAAATAAATTATTCGATTCAGAGAGAAAAGGAAGGGATATGCAGTCCGTATATAAGGAAATGAGATTATTGTTGAGATATTAGCGGATAGTTTTATAACTGAGTTTGAAATTAAGTGTACATTGGACCAAAGAGGATATACACGGATGCTTACCGATTATGTTTTAGCGGTTTAAATTTAGCTCAAAATTGTCATTCTTCTAAATTTTATTATTACCGACTGAACTATTTCACGAACGCTTACATAGCCCTTGATAAAAATGTCGTGGCCCCAGTCGTTTCATTTTCGAAATAAATTATTCGATTCAGAGAGAAAAGGAAGGGATATGCAGTCCGTATATAAGGAAATGAGATTATTGTTGAGATATTAGCGGATAGTTTTATAACTGAGTTTGAAATTAAGTGTACATTGGACCGAAGAGGATATACACGGATGCTTACCGATTATGTTTTAGCGGTTTAAATTTAGCTCAAAATTGTCATTCTTCTAAATTTTATTATTACCGACTGAACTATTTCACGAACGCTTACATAGCCCTTGATAAAAATGTCGTGGCCCCAGTCGTTTCATTTTCGAAATAAATTATTCGATTCAGAGAGAAAAGGAAGGGATATGCAGTCCGTATATAAGGAAATGAGATTATTGTTGAGATATTAGCGGATAGTTTTATAACTGAGTTTGAAATTAAGTGTACATTGGACCGAAGAGGATATACACGGATGCTTACCGATTATGTTTTAGCGGTTTAAATTTAGCTCAAAATTGTCATTCTTCTAAATTTTATTATTACCGACTGAACTATTTCACGAACGCTTACATAGCCCTTGATAAAAATGTCGTGGCCCCAGTCGTTTCATTTTCGAAATAAATTATTCGATTCAGAGAGAAAAGGAAGGGATATGCAGTCCGTATATAAGGAAATGAGATTATTGTTGAGATATTAGCGGATAGTTTTATAACTGAGTTTGAAATTAAGTGTACATTGGACCGAAGAGGATATACACGGATGCTTACCGATTATGTTTTAGCGGTTTAAATTTAGCTCAAAATTGTCATTCTTCTAAATTTTATTATTACCGACTGAACTATTTCACGAACGCTTACATAGCCCTTGATCGATGGGGTTCTTATCACCATTGAACGACTTTTCTTAAACGCTAAAATTCCCTTCTGGAATTCATGCTATGTAGTGTATATGTAGGGATCCCGAAAAACTGAGGATTAGTGGAACGCATTCAAAACCGAAGATGACAAAAAAAGAAAATATATTAATACCTTCTGGTTACAAAACATATTGAAGAGAAAATACCATAATTTTGGAACCATCCCTATTACCTTACATTGTTAACTAATTTAGATAGTTGTCCAGATGGCAACAAACTGCTCTTAAAAAATTACTGGAGAGGCTAAAATCCCCTGAAACATATCAATCCGGCGATTAGATTTTTCTCAGACTCTAGTAAAAAAGTCATCTTTAATGATCAACATCATTCTCAAACTAGGTCGATAAGGTTGGATATATTAATCAAATTAGACAGACATATATATTCGAAGAGGTGAGTTCAAAGATCCATTTTAACTAGAAAAATTCACGAATACAACAAAATGAGTACAACATTAATACTCAAACATCTAATAGCTTATACTTCAAGTACGTCAAGTCTGGCATCTGTGCAATACTGCGAAAATGCGTGAATATTGTTCTGATGATATTGAAAAGCGTTCTTTCCTCTTCCCCACAAAATATATCTCCTCTCGGTTTTCCTTCGAACGCCTCGAGACTTTGAACTGAAATCTTTTATTTATCCGGGAAAATCACGCGTTTGTCCCTTGTTTCTTTAGTACTATGAAGTACACAGGTCTCCCGTTTCTTTTCATCCGATTCCTTATTACTTCATGAGCCCCTTATCCCCGTTGGCGTCCTTCAAATTGTCAAAACCTCTCCCACCACCTTGCGTATTTTCCTCCACTTCCGACCGCCACGGTGCGTCATTTCTTGGCCTCTCTGTCTCCAAACTCCCCGCACCGTCGCCATTTTTGTTCCCAAACACTTTGGTGGAGTTCCTATCTCCTCTGTGCCAACTGTTCCAACTGAGTCTCCATTTTTCAGTCTTATCTCTGCTTGGCCTCGCGGCGTTTTCCATGATTTATAAAGCGATACAGCCTCTAAAGCCTCTTCCGTTAAAAAAAAATAGGAGCAGCTCCAATTTCCAGGTCCATTTATCCAATCCATGGCTCTTTTGTCAGTCAGCCTCCGTAGGCGATATTCGTTAAATTTTGATAACGGTGATCTATCGCCGATTAACCCCATTTCGGAATAGCACCAATCAGTTCGAATGAAATGAGTTCTGCAAATTTGAAAATTTGGTATTTTTTCATTATATTTTTTAATTTCAATCTGAATCTTCGATATAAATTGTGGATCATAATTCAAATGTGAAAATGCGAAATTATCTATTTAATAATGAATCGCTTACAGGAAGTAAGAAGAAAATACAACTCAAGACTAGCTCACCTCAGTTACCACCTCAAATGAATAAATTGTGTCCCATAGCTCCAGGGATTATGGAGTCGTCAATGATATTCCACATAAAGCGTCAGTGCTCCACTGTGTTCTGGCTCCACACAATGAAGAAATAGAAGAATGTCGGAGACCACTCAGTGCAGAGGTAACATGGAGATGCTCGAGGCTGGGAAACGCGATTAGCAACCCTTTGTCGTCCTTTACTTTTCGAATTCCTTTAGGGTGTCTGCATACCAGCCAAAGTGGATTATGTAAATTCCTTTCGAGGCACTTCTGGGATTTGTATCCAAATTGCCTCGGTCGCCAACTGTACCGGACTTGTGCTGGATCTCTTCCCTTTGAATGTTCCTCACAACAAAATTGCCAAATAGCTTCGTGCAACTTTCCCGCAAAATACCTCATTAAAAGCAGACATTCCCTTCGCAGCTCGTTCTTGAGACACTTTGCACCATCATATGGTGACGTAATATCTGCTGCGTGACATGATGAAAAAATATACTAGAAATTGAGCATGGGAAACACCGAATATTTTTCGCATGCTAGTGCAGCGGTCAATATCTATTTTGAAACAACTGGTTTGAAGTCACTTTACAGTCATAGCCATTTTTTGAATCAGTGAGAACCACAGTATGCCGAAAAAATAAGCACTAATGAATTTTAAATCCGGCATCTTACATCTTATATTTCAGGTACTATAGAAATATTGACGGGATATTTAAGAAATATTATATCGCCACAGATCTTCAAAGGAGACGAGCTAACCGTTATTAACCAAACGGAGAAACCGAATCACAAATCGTCTACAGAAAAATTCCGCGAAAGATTACGCAAAAATTCAAAGAATCCACGAAATAAAATGCAACTTTGATAAGTCTTACATTGAACAGGCGGGTATTGACAGCAGTTTATTAACACCTCCAGAGTGCTTTGGATAGCAAGACATTTCTATAGTTATCTGTTGAAATGCCTGGACTAAGGAAGTCCTTCTATCTCGACAGAGTGACATCACAGCCTGTCTCAGTCGTGAATTCATAGGGGGAACGGGATTGGACAGTGGATAATGAACCGACTTCTGTCCCCGACGGTCGTGATTCAAACCCCGGTGGAAAGATTTATCACTGGTGTCCTGATCCCTACTTGTGTGCTCTGTGGAGAGCACTTCATGCGGAGTATGCCGTCCATCGGATGGGACGTTAAACTTTGTGACTTCTTGGTGACTTTCTTCAAGAGTAGACCAATGCCGACGTCGGATTTCTCTCCACTCTTCCTCAATTCCTTGAAAATTATACCCGAACATAAGTACCCGTATATCACCAATTACATAAATGAGCATAGCTCTCAGTCGTCTCTCTTCAAAACTATACTTCTACTACTCGCGAGGTCTTTGAAAATGCAATAATCGTGCAGATTTCAATGGGGGATGGTTTTCAGCCAAAATCCGAAAAAGTCAGAAAAAGACGTTGGGATAAATATTGAAAAATATTGGATTTATATGAGGCCGTAATGGAAGAGAGAATTTACACGAGTAAGCGAGAAAGAGAACAGAAGAGATTAGTATTTATAGAAAGCTAGAAGGCCGAAAAAATGTAAGGTCAATGAATAAAATGATAATGTAGGGTATTAAAGAGGAAGTTCTCGTAATAATTGGAAGTAAATAGTCCTTATGTACCGTCTACAACCAATTCAAAAAGTGGAATATCTTGAATGAATGAATTTAAATTATTTTGTATATACCAGACAGGCCAATTCCTGTGACTGTAATTCAAACATACGTTTACATACTTATAAACTAACAGTAGATTATGGAAAAACAAGCATCCTGTACCATACTGTTCTTTGCTAATGGATTACATTGACAGTAGTATGTAATATTTTAAAAAAATTGATTTTGCCATAAAACTTCCGATGTACACCACCAAACCAAGTTCAGTGATACCAAGCACGGTGGCATATACTATGTTTGCCTGGTTCATGAAGGTAAATTTACCTCAAAAAGGAAAATTATTGGTATTATTCTGCTGAGGAACTACCACAACTACTTGTTTTGGGAAGGTGTCAATATTCCCATTTAGGTTTTGGGTAACCACTGGCAGAAATACACCATTCTTGAAAACATCTGCTCCCGACGGAAGCAACCACCACTTTTTGTTTCTTTAGAATGCATGATTCATAAAATCCCTTATGCCCGCGCCGGTGAACTATTACTACTAGTTTAACGGAAATAATCTTCGCCCGAGATTAAAACTTTTCCTATTAAAGTGGTCCTGACGAACTTTTTAAATTTATTTTATTTAGTATTTCCTTTGAAACTGCTTTGTTTTGTAAAATGAATAATTTTGAGTCTGAGCAAACGACCACATCGTCATTCCGAGATAAAGAAACTAGCCGAAACAAAGGCAAAGCTGCTGTCAACCGATAAAAACAGACGCGGCGAACACCAAGAGCGTGGAGCTATCGAAATATACGCACTGAAGAAATATTTTCACACAATTATTTAATTGACAATAATATTTTTTTTTCATTAAAAACTTTTCTTGGTGAATTAAAATTAGATTATTGTTTCGACGTTGTCCCATAAAACATTTATTCCAAAAACACTATTCTATGAAATAAACACTTGTTTTGATTAGTTATAGAAGTAGCAATCCTCAGCCTGAATGCTTTTATAATTCAGTCAACACACCAGTTAAGATTAACGTAAATATTATTTCCATTACCAAATGTACTAATTTGCTAGTGTAGAACAATTTAAATTTTCAAATTATAATGCCTCCTTATCAATTAATTTTGTTTATGAATACGAACTATATTGAAATCAATCAATAAATTTATGGAAAATGAATTGATCCCAAAAGTTACGTAGTATGTTAGGCTATAATTGTACAAAAAATATCTACTGAAATATAAAAAAGTGTAATTTCTTTCCCTCAGTGGTTAGTCCTATGGAATGAGTTTCAATGTCTATGATTATATTGGATGTGGTACGATTGATTTGATATAGATTGAAGGGATATTGATTGAAATGATATTGAAAAGGTATTAATCGTTCCTGATAATGATATTTAGGTCCAAAAAAGCGTCGTACAAAGTAAATCAATACAGATAAAACTTTAAAATTTGCAGAACACTCATCAGATTTAAAAGCAATTTTAATTTTTTTGTTTAATTTTTCTAGATCACTTTGTGTGTGGCACCAAGGCCTTTTATGGAAAGCAGGAGGAACCTATCAATCTTAAACCAACTGTCGTCACCAATATTTTTATTATCATCGAGAGAACCATCACCTTACTTTACATTTAATCAATGCTCCATTCAAATTATCACAATCTGCTATAACCAAGCGGATATGCAGCAAACGATTTTAATTTCCTGCTGTCCGTCAGCTTCCACTCGGCATTATGCCCTTGATCCCTGACGTCATCATAGCAATGAAGGTGAGAGAGACCACCTCCACATATGTCTGCACTTCTATCCATTCCAATAGTATATTCAATCAATGTTCTCACATTTTTCCATGGAAGCTCGTAGGCAATTCATTAGAAAGTACCATCGATATTTGATGAAGAGCACACGCGTGTAGAAGATATAGCATGCTATCTTCTCTAATGCAGTAAAAGATTTTTTTTCATTCTTTGCAAAACCTAACATCAGAGAATATCCCCGGATGAAATGTCAAATGAAAAAAATGAAGCAAGGCAGACATTAACAAAAGAGTTAATAAGTTTATTAAATTTTTCTGCGACTCCGTAGCAAGTTGTAGGGGGTTTAAGAGGGTGGAATATTTCCCTGAATTCGGGAATCTCGGAGTACCCTATCAAATTGAAGCTTATAGAATTAAACGTTTAAAGATTTATATTCTAAGAAAGGAGGAAGAGAGTGAGAAACCTTAGAAATTGCGTTCTTTAAAATTTACATGACTTTCCGACACTTGGTGTAATTTAAGTAAATGATTTATACTTTTAATTATACAAGGTTTGTATAAAAAGTATCGGTAATATTTTTCTTTCTAACGTTTGCATAAAGTGCTGAATACAGATCTTCCGTTTAAGGGTGCACATGATGGAAGATCGTCTGGCATTGATGACAGTGCACACCCATTTCACTGAAAATTTGGCGATGCAATTGATCTGCATCTAATCCGTCCCGAAAGCATCTAGCCACCACTGCTCCAAAGTAACCGACCACCTGAAAAATAACGTCATCGCGATGATTCCCCAACCCCCAAGCAGTCCCGACTTGGCAACAGCTGATTATTTCCTATTCCCAAAAGTTAAATCCTTCCTCAAAGGACACCACCATGGAAATTTAGGTGCCGCCAAAGAAGCTTGCTCGTGTACCCTTGAGGACCTTCCAAATCTGCCTACCAGGGAGCCTTCGATTAATCGAAAATCCGCTGGAAAAAGTTTGCCGACGGTCAAGGGATGTACTTTGAAGATATTTGAGGAATGTAGCAATAAATTATGTAAATCTATTTTTCCAAAACTTTTCCCGGTACATTTTATATAAACTATGTACAACTGTAAAGCTGATATCACAAAAAGAACAATCACCAACGAGCGGGATTATAGCTCCTGGCGATTTACTTTGCATCGGAGAACCATTTATCACTAAGCACCGAAAAAATCATCAGCAGTGATTTTATGGTTCCAATGATAATTAAATACCATTAAAAATGAACAATACACCTTCATTTTTATGGTATGGAGTAAAATATGTAATATTTATTTTGTAATGGACATACATGGCCAAAGCAGCAGCCATGGTCGTTGGTCATACAATAAGATGTCAGGTAGGAACAACTTTGAATTTCATCGGTTTAAACCAAAGCAGCTAGGATATATTTCCATACATTATTTTGTTTTAACTTTTTTATCTATAATTCTCTGGCTAATTTCATTCAATATATTTGTCTAACAAAAAATGATTGGGTATACTGAAATATCCATTGTCAAATTAATATTTGAGATTTAAATTATTGAAAAGCGGTACCTTTCAGATAAAATAACATCATTTCGGTATACCCCCAAACATTATAGCTAAAAATTATAGACACGGAGGTGGATTACTTACTTCGTCGAGGCGGAAGCGCTTAATTAATCATGGAGACTTTTACGTGGTCCAAAAGTTTCTACGCCGCCAAAAGCCGGATGATTCGGTAAATTAGAGGAAACAAATGCGAGTTTCACAGGATTTGGATTCTCAACGCGAGATGGCATTTCAGGAAATTTCGCTGTCTGCTCGTTTTCATCCCCTCGACCATCATCACGTATGCAGACCCAAACATTCCCCTACTCCTCGTGCGTCCCTGCATCGTTCTCACATTGCGCTCAACTACAGCAGCCCCCCCGTACCACCGTCCCCCCTCCCCGCACCGCAAAATATGTACAACATATCGTGCCCGAGAACCGAAGAGAACGGAAAGTGGAAACTTTTAGTTCTCATCCGCATGGCTGTTATTTTTTCGCAAACGTGGAGTTCCTCTTCATTTAGAATTCACCAGATGGACATGGCAAACTAACTGTCCGGCTTACTCCCATCCTCAATCCGTAATATTCCCAAGTGTGCTCGTGTGAACGTGAATGTGACCTCACAAAACCATTGGTTACATTCGATGAACTCGGAAACATAAGGAAGGTATAAACTCGATTGAACAAACGGAGAAAAATGATATATACTTTTTGCTGACAGACATATATAAAAGTATTAAGTGTAATCAGCCAAGTAAATTACATATATGCACAGCGCTTTTTGCCGCGCCACAGTGTAATTTGGTAAAGCTGAGGTTGCCTAGAGGCGCCACCAAGAATCAAACCCGAACCATCATGTAATTTGCTGAGCTGTCAATCACAAACTTACTCCATCCAAGCCAGGTGATGTTCTCGGGTGCCTTTATCTTCCTGGGAAGCCATAAGGGGCACAGGGATATACACAGGCCCCCCTTGTTACCCTGTTAGGGTGTGAGTTTTATACGACGCTAGGTATTGAGCGAGTTTATTCACCGTAATTTCTCAAACCATCCTGCTGGTAATTAAGTGGGTTATTTTTTAGTGTAGCTATAAAACCATAGCAGAATGCAAAAAATCGTAACTTAAGATTTTTAAGGAGACGACACTTCAAGTTTCATGAACGGACATCTTTACAATCAATATGGAGAAGAGAAACCCAGCTCAACATAGAACTCGTGTATGGTGAGTGGAACCAATGTTTCTCTGAATTACCCTTTCCAGCAGCTGTCGACGGCAGCGGAAGCTATCTTAAGTTCAGTACATTCCGTTGCAATCAAGGTGTTAATCTTAATACTTTACATTTTCGGAAACCTTCCTCGAATATGGTTTAATTTCACCAGCTTTCGTCTGAAAATTTACACTTCCTAGATTTTTGGTAATATTACTATAATATTTGGTGATTAAACAATAATTAGAACTTAATTTTATAACATCTCTATTTTCAGTCATCTTACCTTTGGTGTTTAAAAGGTCTGTTCAAAAAGATGAAACTGTTTGAATAACAACTTCATTTTATTATTTACTTCTATCGGGATAGCCTTTAGGTCTGCGGTACGATTTTATTGGATGTCTTCAACAGTTCTAAGTCGGCGTCCTTTCAAGGTGGATTTCAACTTAGGATATTGTACAAAGTCTGCTGGAACAATTTTCGGATAGTAGTGTAGCTGGGGGATCACCGGTGTTCTATTTTTGACCAAACATTTGCTAACAATCGATGATGTATGCGCCGGTGCGTTGTCGTGATGAAAGCACCAATTTTTTTGTCGCATTTGTGATCTTTTCCGCAAATGGCGTGACTTAATTTTCTCATAACTTCTGTATTGTGCTGCCTATTCACGTTTTGTCCTTTGAGGTGTATTCATAATGAATACTATATTCCCTTATCAAACAAAGAAAACGACCTCCTAAACACATAATACCTCGCAAGCCACCATAAGGGCGTGTGATGGGGGATGTTATGTCACCAGACATGCAAACACAATCCCAATCATCTCAAATCGACATAATCATTATTTTGATGATGGACTCGAAAAAACTTAATGATACGAAGAACGTACTTATCTGCAGCATTTTTCAATTACATGGATACGCATATTTACATCTCTAGAGGCATAGAGACAATCTCGGATTGGTGCAAGAAATGGGGATTACGGCTTAATATAGACAAATGCGCAGTATTGAAATTTAGGAACAATGGAAGTGACGAACAGGACATAAACTACGAAAAAAAGGTTCAGTACTAACTACGGCTAAACAATTCAAATATTTGGGGGTAGTTCTAATACCATGCCTTCCATGGGGAGCATGCAGCAGGACAATATGCGGATCCGCTTTAAAGAAACTGGGCTTCATTAAACGGGTGTTTGGGAAATGTATCGATAATGTTAAAGAGAGGTGTTATCTTACTCTAGTTAGACCACATTTGGAATATGCCGTAAGTATTTGGGATCCTTGGGAGAAAATCTGGAAAAAAGAATTAGATAAAGTTCACAGAACATCCGCCAGATTCTTTCAAATTATTTATAATAAGAACAAGCATAATAGGTCTCTTAGGGGATTTAGGCTGGGAGCTTCTTGAAATACGAAGGGATGATGCAAGACTTAGACTTTTAGAAAGATTCAGAACCAGTGAGTTTAACGATGACACTAAAGAAATCATAATGACCCCACACTACTAAGGTAGATCAGACCACAAAATAAGGGAGATAGATTCCAATACAGATAGAATCAAATACTCATTCTTCCCCAGAAAAATCAGAAATCATAATAGTAAGAATCCCTTCCCTTTAGAAAGTCCCTTTAGAAGAAGTCCCTTTAGAAATATTAAAAACATTGCCAGTTGAAAGTCGGAACAAAATTAAAAATTCAAAGATTGTGCATGTGTATTGGTAGTTTGTGGGTTTGCATGTGTGTGGGAAGAAAGGGTTTTCGCATCAATATTTACCTTGTTTGGTCTGTGGACTATAAATTTACTACAAATACTACATGCGGTTTTTTTATTTATATACATGTATATATGTGTTTTTATATACATTCGTGTAAATGTGTGTGTGTATGTATGTATATATATATATATATATATATATATATATATATATATATATATATATATATATAAATATATAATGTAAATTCACTTAATAGTCATAGCAAACACAGAAACTAAAACATATAAAAAAGGGGACTCACTAGTTCTCGAATTTTCGGTGGTGCAACCACCTTGTGCATGTTCGTGGGTTTTCCAAGAAAGTGATTATATATATATATATATATATATATGCGGGTCGCGGTGGTCTAGCGGGTAGAGCGTTGGACTGCTGACCGGAGGGTCCCGGGTTCGATTCCCGGGCAAGGCACTTCGGGCACCTGCAGCTCCACCCAAGCTTGTTGATTTTTCGGGTACCAGATCTTCCTGGGAAACCATAACCGGCACAGGGAAAGGAACTGGCCCCCCTACCCTGATGTGTGAATATTCACACGCCGTCGGGCTTGGTACATGGGTGAGCTCTACCATTACCTGCTAAACCGACCTTCGGATTGATTACTGTGTTTATGTACTACTATATATATATATATATATATATATATATATATATATAAATATATATATATAAATATATATATATATATAAACATACAAACACTAACACAAAAAACACCACACACATAGAAACATAAAAGAAGGACACTTACATTGGATATTTACGTTTCGACGGCACGGCCGTCGTCATCAGAATCAATATCCAATGTAAGTGTCCTTCTTTTATGTTTCTATGTGTGTGGTGTTTTTTGTGTAAGTGTTTGTGTGTTTGTGCGTCGCCGGAGAGCGTCTTTTCCAAGTTTATATATATATATATATATATATATACACACACAATTATATGTGTGTACATGGTTCGTCCGGAAAATAATTGTACTGATTTTTTCCCGCCGCTCCAGGTGCGCCCAGCACTCTGAAGGGGTGCGATTGGAGGGGGGTATGTTAGCAAGAGACGCTGAAAAAGGCAGTTGGCTCTGAGCTGTGGTGTGGTGAGGAGCTCTGTTAACGCGAACCTCCACGCTCGACTCACGTCACGGAACGCGATGCCGAAGTTTTTGGAGCAGCATTATTCCATCAAATTTGCGGTAAAGCTTGGGAAATCGTCTACCGAAACTGTCGGTATGATTAACCAGGCTTACGGGGAGTCAGCCATGTCCAGAAACATGGTCTTTCGGTGGCACAAGATGTTCGTGGAGGGCAGAGAAGAGGTCGACGACGAACCACGGCCTGGACGCCCATCAACGACACTCACCGACGAAAATGTGCGAAAAGTTCGCGATATACTGAACTCTGGTCGTCGTCTTAGTGTTCGGATGATAGCAGAGCAGTGTAATGTGCCAAATAAAATAGTGCACGAGATTATTAGGGACCAATTACAGATGCGAAAAATTTGTGCAAAGTTGGTGCCGAAAGTGCTCAGTGATGATCAAAGACTCAATCGTTTGGAAATCGCGACACAGCTTGCGGATCACTGCAAAAATGATACAAACACCACCGGACTTCTTTCTGTTCCCGAAGGTAAAGAGGAGTTTGAAAGGAACGCGATACGGGACTTTGGACGTTGTCAAAGAGGCCGTGACGACGATCTTCGAGAGGTTCCCGATGATGCCTTCGCGGGAGCGTTCCAGGAATGGGAACGACGCTGGAACAAGTGTATCGGCTCACAAGGGTCCTATTTTGAGGAATATTAGCTTAAACTATGTAAAAGAACGATACATTTTTTTCCTGAGCTCAGTACACTTATTTTCCGGACGATTCCTGTATTTGCAAATGGCACCCTCAGAATGCCGTTTCCGGGAAAAGAGCGATGAAAATTTTTCGGAGAGGAAAAAGGCGAGTGAAGGGACTGGGAGATATGGGGATTGCCGTTATTGGATGGTTGAATAATCACCAGTAATTGAATTGGCTGGCTATATAGTACCACATGCCACACGCACCAGAGGTGACTTTTGGAGTGTGGTGATGAAGAAAGTGGAAAAAAGTGTAAAATTAAGATTAAGAAAGGCTTTGATAGAAGATAAAACAGTTTTATTCCGGTATCTGATATTCTGTGAAAGAGATTCTTTGTAAATTGGAGATTTTGATCTTCTCTGATCGAGAAAATAAGTGAAAGGCGGATAAATGATGAAGTTTTGGAAAGTTGTGGAGATGTGAGTCAATTCATTTGGGGAGTGGGAGGGTAAAAGGTGATCGGAGGATATATTAGGAGTTAATGGGGCGTCGATGATCCTAATAAAAGAGAAAACGTACGATAAGCACGGGAGAGGAGAAAAAGAATAAGCAATTTAGACAGAATGAAAGATGCTGGATATTACGTGCGGCTGTAGAAAGAGAAGATTAGTCAGAAAAGAACACGCACCAACTCGGTATTTAGGAAAGTCAAATTAATTGAGACGTAACTGGTCCAACTAAAAATAAAATCTATCTCTACACTGGAAACTGTTATAAATAAAACAGAAATCATTACTTTACTCTTACTTGTCTTAATCACGACACCAGCTGAATAATAGCGTGTTTTCTACTTTGTCGTTTCTTCTCTGCATCAAAAAAATATTTATTTTTACATACTTATTTTCCATATTACTTTTTTGAACAGGGATTCGAATATACTCTCCCGACGAAGAAATTTAATGATCACAAAACATTACACAGCATATGTTTCTGTTTACAGCTAAAGATCGTTAATTGGATCATCAATATAAAATTCGAGAAATAAACACCAGAACTAGCAGACTCAAGGTCTTCTTTTTCTCACGGAAATTACGGGATAGTAGTTATAGGGTTGGAGATGAAAAGGATTTCAATTCTCTTCCGCAGTGTCTAGGGTGTAATCTATGCATACATTTCACACAAATTTTGCATGCTTTGATGGCCAACCTTTTTCCGTATAACCGCATGGGACGGGTACACAACTTATTTCGTACTACAACATTCCCTACCATGTTCTGTTGTATTTTCAAGCTCCCCCTTTCATGCCTCGTCCTCCTCTGCGGGGGTGATGCCTCACGTCGTCCGCTGTCAATAGCAGGGTGTCTAATTTTACTACTTGTGCCGTTTGGGGTGGAAACCGTGAGTTGCATGACCATGAGTTAATAAACTTCCCCTTTGTTACACCCCAAACCTGCACTACCTATCTTGGTATGGAGGTCGTAGCTCATTTCAATTCCCTCCGTTTTGGCATACTTTGAATTCTTTTAGTAGTTGAAACACTTGTTTAACACTAAGTTTTTCGTCAGGATTTGCATATTTTTTTGGAATTATAAGTGAAAATTTTTGCCCCTTTCCTTAAACATAGAAACATCCTTCTTCTCCCGTATCCCTTACCCATTCCATCCGGTGCATGCACCCTTGCCACACATGTTTATGATGAATCATGAAGCTTATATGTGGGAGTACATGTAAAAATAAATTTGCAGGCACATACAAAAAACCTCCACGGTATTATATTTATTCTACGAGAGTATCTAGTCTTAAGAGCAATGCCTTCGAGGCACAGGTTGAGATCGACAATTGTAGAGACTGCGGTAGAAGGTAAGCATTTCTCTGCTTGTTTGCGCCCATTTCCTGAAGCGATTTAACTCTTGTTATACGCGCCGCTTTGTTTTGCATTTGCCTTTCTTTCTCTTCTCACTGCTAATTTTCGTCCATTTCGTCCTCAAGATTTAAATATGAAAGATATATGTTGAGATATAAGTCCTAGAGAGAGAAATGAGTGATCTCTGATAGACTTAATTATCACCGTTGGAACGAATACTTTCCGATTTAAAGTAATGTTTGTTCGTAAGAAGTATTTCATCTTTGTGATTAATTAAAAGCCAATTTTCTCGATACAGTATTTAATGCACATATACGTATTACTAAGGAAATAATTAAAATATAGATAAGACAGAAAAAATAATTCAATAATTTTCAACTCAAACCAAATAACCAATTATGATGAGACCAAAAAAATTAAAATTTTCTTCCACATTCGGCAGTTGATCATTATCCTACATTGCAACATTTGTGCGCGCATAGACTTCGTTGAATGACATTTAAGACCCTTAAAGTAATCCATTATCAATTTATATATTTCGTTATCCATCGTTGTTTTCCAGACTAAATTATTATATATAACATTGTCTGGTATAATCCGTTTTGGATGTGTTTACGGCCGTACTTTGCAAGGATGCTGTAGACAAGCAAATCGCTCTTCCCTAGGTTTCAAATGCGTGTGGGCTAATTCTTTACAGCTCTGATGGCCATGGTATTATTATGTAAAACACATATGGTGAATTTAAATGGATATTAACAGTGACTATTCTGGATGGTAAAAGAAGCCTTGAATATTTTTCACAAGGAAGAGTCCGCCTTCCCAAGATCTGTCTATGCCTGTAATGTTTTGACTCCATTTAGACTACTTCTCTGCCATTCTCTAATGACCTCACCCTTACCCTTCACCTTTCGGCACTTCGCAAAATCCCGAGTTGACCTTAAACACTTCATCACTTTCGAATAGCGCCTTCGCAGTCGGGAAGTCGGCGTTAATTCCGATTGGTCAAAATAAATTGTTTTCCTCCCAACATCCCGCACCGCCCTTGCCCAGGCAGACTGCGAGGTGGGAGACCCCTAACCATGAGGACTCTTAAATCCTCTCCCTTCACATTCCACACACAGACGGAATTTTCCCAACTCCGGTAGTATTTGATGATAGATTGCCTTATAGGACGGCTAACTGGAAAGAAAATTACAGTCAAATGCTGAATAGATTAAACTAGACTATAAAGGAGTGAACGAGTGAGCGGATTTAATTAATGTAAATTTGACAAAGGGGATATTTTTCAGCCGTTTCCTATCTTTTTCATTTATAACAAAACGTTTTTTCCTGGAGAAATTCTGGAGTTAAGAATTAAGTAGATCAATTTGATGGAAAACGCAGTCACCGAACCTCATGATATTACCAACAGATTACGCTTAATATAGTGTATAAGTAAGATAGTAGCCAATAGAATGTTTTTTATCGTTTGCAATACACACCGGTTACCTTGATCTCATGTCATGTCCAACTTTTCATGAGAAGTCTGTATTGCAGCAATAGATTCTTAATGTAACAGCTTTGTTGTTAAGACTCCCGAATAGCTGAGGTAATTACAATTTGTTACCCTACATAACAGCACTGAGGTGATTCAAACTCGCCATATTCGAAGCAATAGACCAGTTTCTTCCCCACAGAATATGGAACAAAGGATATGTGTTATTTCAGCGATTTTTTTTAAGTTTATAAGGAAAACTATTTGTCCATAATTTACTAAACGGAATAAATAGGAGGGAGATTTTTTTTATTTTTCACTCGAAATATTGTACCCCAAAAAATCTGGCCTAAACCTCATTGTTTCAATTACAGAGTAAGTTGCATATGCCTTAAAATTCACTCTTGTAGTAAGACTTCCATAATTGTTTTACGGAAAACACTATCACAGAAATGCGAACGTAATATGCGACCGATAAAACATATACATTTCCAAATGGAAACGGCAGGAAAGAGTTTCGATCCGGGATTCGGCTGACCAACCGGATCATGGTTGAATTCCGGTGGAGCGTTCGGGCTGTTCCGGGCAGTGTTATATGTCTCCCTTCCCTCACACACAATCCTCTCCAATCGGCAAAAAACCTTATCTTGGTCCTCAACGTCGTCCCCTTTTGAATAGTTCATGAAACGCCTTTGCCCGACACCATAGCCGCCGGTCCGGGACCACTCCCGGTAACCTTCCTTCCAATTGGCCTCGTAGAACCGTGGGGAATGGGTAATTACGTGAGTTTCACGACTGGCTTGCTGCCTTTTCCCCCATCTCTTTGCTCCATCCTCCTACGCTCCACTCGTTGACGACTTCCTATGCGCCTCCAATGCGTCCGTGTGCTACGTTGCGAGTGTGTGCGAGACGGATGAGTTTCAGCCGCGCGCCGTCCGGAGCCAAAAAGCGGACGGTACGTGACGACAATGCCAACCATTTGGCCGAGTGAATTTGGGGAGAGAGGGTGAGAGACGTGGTTTTACGACGCGAAGTGATGGTTTAAAACCCAAACCGCCTCCTTTCCCTTCAGAAGTCTAGCACACAGACCAATTAAACCACCGCTTCCCCTCCCGTCCCCCCTCCACATGCGTCGTTCGTGCCGCCCTTGATAGCATTTAGGACTCGTGATTTCGTACCCCAAAGGGAGAATTTTTTATGCAGTATTTTTTATCATTTTTATCCGAGTCTCCGATGAGGATTCCGGTCGTCTCGTTCACTTTGGGATTTACTGGATCGCGAGATGAGTTCCACTTGCCGTCCATCTCGTTATGAGGACCCCAGTTTACAAGCAATATGTGCTGATTCTTTAATATCTTAATGAGCTTCTGGCCTTTGTTATAATGAACTCAGATATTCTGAAAATTGAACCTAAGTGTTGGTCTATAGAGCCTTTTTGTTGATAATTTATCAATTGAAACTTTTATTGAAATTAAAACTCCCAAGTTACCTTTAACGTAATTTTTGTTAAAATGTAATGTGTAACAAGGACGGTGCAAAAGCTTTCAGTTAAAACATTACTTCAAATGGGAAGCATAGGAAGGATTTCAACTTAATTTAAAGGTAAAAGCCTTCCTTCTATTATCATCCTTCCCTTGTAAAATTGAATGCCCCAATTCTTTTGTTGTGGCGAAAAAAAATAAAATGTCTCCTCTCTGTGTTTGATAAGTATGAATTTTGGAATAATAAAACAAAATTTCTCACCGTGAAGGGGGAAATGGTGGATTGGGTATTATTCTTATGCCCACTGTTAACGTGTTTCTAGTTCTAAATTGATAACGATCAGTTGTTTTTAACCTACCAAGGAACCATTTGATATTTTAATTAAAATACATTTTTTACCACTAGATTTCAATATTCACTAACAGTCTTTTACTGACTTTTGCCATCAAAGGACGTTTAAAATCAAATATTTCCGTATTTCTATGACAAATTACTATTGCCAGAAATTTGAATCGTCGGTAACTACTCAGCATAATCTGTCTGTGAATTTAAACACGCATACACTTCACCATTGCAGCGTTGTAAAACTTTTGTATATCCTACAAGCAGAAAAAAAATACATATGTTTAAGACTCACTTTTGAGATATGCTGGTGCTCCCAACCACCTTCATCAATATGACAGGATTTACTGACACGAAGATTAGTCAAGAATAATCGTGGATAACGGGGGAGGGGTTAGAATATACATAGGGTTGGTTAATGAAGGACAAGGATAGGTATTTGTTAGCTAATGAGAGAGTTTAAGTCCGGGATATTGGAAGGCATTAAAGAAACCAAATGAAAATCACATATGAATGTACCCTATATATGCACATGCCCATCTACGTGTGTGAGAGTGAAAGAGTAAGATAACTCGAAATGAAGAAATACCTCCACCAAATTAACACAGGAGCATGTGCAGCTGTTGAGTTAAAAGTAAATGGTAAGTACTTATTTATTTCATTCAGATCTTCTGTAGTTGACTGCTGCTAGATACAGGATCCATTTTCCTAAATCCAACTACGAGGGAATAGTTCGTACGGAATTAAAAAGAGAGATGCGAACAAGCCGAAATAATATTTTTTGGCTTCGTGTGCAGCATACGTCAGATAAAGCGATGAAAAATTAGACCCAAGAGTAAAGGCCGTCAATCACGAACCCTTTCGAAATATTATCAGTTTGCATCTGGGCCTATTGTCGTGAGCAATGCTTCAACAAAAATACTTGTATGCTCGTACTTATATTTCTTGGTTTAAAAAAATTCAAGTTGAATACGGCTATTTTCTGCGGACATAAAGACGGCATGGCAGTGGTAGTTAAGTTTAAATGAAATTTGTAATTTAAAGTAAAAGTTGAATGAGTAGCTTCGGAATTTATGGGAACGTTCGAAAAACACTGGTCTTTGGTATGGTACTTGATGGCATTACAACTTTGGAATAATATTTTCATTTTGTTTACTCTTAAGATACAGAGTCAAAGTGAATTAATCAAAAATATTTATCAAAATCAAAATATTTTTATTTATTAACAATATAAAACTGTACTTTGAATGATGATAGACCATTGTTAAGGGCATGTTTCCTCGTGGAGAATAATATAATTTTATGATGAAAATGGTCTTAAGTCAGTAATGAATACTTTATTCCAATAAATGTAAAATATTAAGGTTAAATGTGTTTTGCCCACAATTTTTCAAACCACTGCAGAATCATTTGTCCCATTGGTGGGTGAAACTCGAAAAAAGGTGAAATATATAGATTAAAATAAAGGGAATTTTAAAAGCAATGATTTAAGGGAGGACGTTAGTGCAACGGGGCAGAGGAAGAATGAGGATTCATCCAATCACAGGCATTTTAGATACCACGAAAGTTGGGAGGAGTTGCGAAAAAAGTTAAACAGATAATGCTGAACAAAAATGGGAGGTTCTCGCGATACGTAAAAGATGATAGTCGTTAGAGGCCGTCCAATAAATTACATGCAGTTGGAAAAGTAATTTGAGAAACAATTTTGGGCAAAGTGTACACGGGTTATTGTGCACCATAAATTTAATGATGCAACCAAAATTTTATAAAATAATATTAAAGACTATTCTTTTGCAGTTTGACGGGGTTATAAAACAACTTCATATTCGTTTTATTCTTTCCATTAGCATTCTTCTTCGAGTCATTCATTTCCATTCCTTGTTACACATCAGTATGACACGGCGAAAATTCCACGCAGCAGTGGCGCACTCTTTTCACAATAAGTAATAATACATGGGATGCGAGAAGTTGGTTTCCCTGCACCTGTGCCACCAAAAATGAAAAATCGAAAATCCATTAGCGAACACCAAACAAACCACAAAACAGGCTTTTTTCATTCAGAATATTTTCTTCTCCATTCTTACCCACCACAGCAGATCTCAAATCAGCGTATTAAGTACCTACTGTAGTCTTGCAATATATAATGTACTGTTAAGGAAAGTATATCAAATATTTTAACTGCTTGAGTTTATAATACCATTGCATCAATATCCGCTTTTTCTGATTTCTTTACTAATTTAACTGTAAATCATGAGATATTTGTTTTACATACTTAATACCCTTTAAGGAATTGCCTTCGATAAAATCTAATTGTTAATGCTCCAAGTTTGATTCGAGTAACTGACTCTCATTTTTGTCGTTTCAAAAGTGCTATTTATAAGACATTTATTTGACTTTACCAAATATTTAAGACATTATTATTATGTAAGTTAAGAAAATCGTCTAAAAACATCCTAAAATTGTTCTTCAATAATTACGAGAATCGTTCATGTTCTAGGATTTTGCGATTTGTTTCCCATGATTGGCAAAAGACATATTCACGTCTATGTTATCAAATTTAAGGTACGCGGGAACTTTTCATTATTAACAAATATAGTTGACTCCATCATGGAGTCAACAGGGTTCGTCATTTTTTTCTCCACTCAGTTTAAAACCCATTCATTGTTTATTAAGTGAGACAAGGACTAATTGTCTTATGACAGTGACAAATATGCGTTTTTTCAATAAGGATATTGGTATATCATAATGACGTATAATGATTAAAACGAAAGCATGAGAAGAGAGATAAATCAGATGTTTTTCAAATTACGCATTTCGCGCGGATTTATAATGCCGCATCCGAAAAAAATATGTAAATACACATTACCGATACATCCTCAACCCGTAAGAGTTATTGATCATCTCGGATAAAAACTAGTACACCGGAAATCCTCTGAAAAAGTGGTAGGATGAGCAAATGGAATTACTAGTTCAACCATTTAATCATTATAATGTTATATTTACATTGTCAGCGTTAGCAGAAGTTCTAACTTTCTGGTTTAAGTACGTCGTAGAAAAAATTACTCGTGTTTGGGACATGTTCCACGTTTACCCGTGTTTGTGTCTTGAGACATTATTCGAATAGGCAACTGCAATAGCCAACATACCCAATTTCCGAGATCCAGCGTCTGCAGATTCACACAGAGAAGTCTTCACTAATGCAACAGAAAAAAATTGGATGTTTGGCTAATTCAATGTTATTTATTGCACCCGGGAAAAAAAATGTGTTTGCGGCTTAGGTGGTACGAAGAAAGACTAATTAAGGTATTAATGACTAGGAATATGTCGTTCCGGAGCGCCTACAAGCACCATCGTCCCATTTAACAACCTCGTATAGGCGTCACATTCATTCACGGCCTCTCCCTCTCACGTACTTCTTCCCCTCGCAAGTTACCGCTTATTCGACCACTCATAGTCTGCTCCTTCAAGTTGACAAGGTTTAACTAACCTTGGAGAGAAACTGCTGTGTCGAATTATCAAACCTTAGTGGAATTTCTCACTGCGACATCATATTTAAGAGGAAGAAGCAGGTGACAAGAAGTCAGCACTACTCAGCATTCTTCCCGAGTTAGGGGTGGGAGAAGCTGATCGCCTAAACTATAGTATGTTATTTTTCATGTCTGTTAAAGAATGAATGTGTTATATATTTGATGTTTAACAGAGTTACACGTATGGTCTATTAATAAAAGAGTCAGGAAAGGTGGATTCAAGGGATTTTGAACGGCAATGGGTTATTAAAGACTCGTTTTATAGGATATGACGTTAGACAAGCGAGTTATAGGGAGAAAAAGGATTTGTAAGTTGAAAGGAATGAGGAGAGGAATGAAGTTTGCGGGATTGAAGACGGACTTATCTTAGTGGGATGTAAGGTTTTGCATTTATTGACGAGGCTAAGGTACGCGTATATAGATTGTGTCCATTCAGGATCTGCATTAAACATTTGACTACCAAATAATAATTTAATGTTGTGCGTGCATTATGTTTATTTAATCAATTAGAGTATTTGTTGATACACTTAATGGCTTTAAGTGTTGGCATAGACTCAAAAGAAGCAATAAATTTCATCAAATCAAAGAAGTCTACCAAATAATAATAAAAATATTTACTTGTACATCATCAAAATCATTTGTATCTGAACATTTAGATGGGACGGACATTTAGACGAACATAAGAACCCTTTTATATCATTATTTTTACCATCGCTGAAATATCATTAAAACACGAGGATTTTGTACGTTTGTGGCGACTTCCTAATTATATGGTAAAAAGTCTCTTACACGTCAAAAGAGAAGTATCACGGGGAAAGAATTTTTAAAAACTCCAAATCTATGTTATTGATGTGCACTCGCAATTTTACTTTCCTGGGGTCATAATTCCAAACTATAAATCATGTAACTTAGTTTATTTCCCCTCGGTTCCTCGTTTTAGCAAGAAAAAGCATTGAAAAACATTCGGAGCTTCTTCTCTTGTCATTGAAACTTGTGTTAAAACTGATTCATTGTTTCAATGCATCCAAGATTTAATCGACTTTATTCCAGTGCCGAGGCTTAAAATTTACACAAAACAAAACTGCTTATATACTCGGTTTTTGAAGCTAATTATTAAATTGTTTCTTATACGTTCGTGAGAAAATCTATAGATAACAGGAGAATAGCAGCTAAACGGGAGAATAAGAAATTACAAATGACTTTAAACACACCAAAAATCCCCGAAGAGAAAACACACATGATAACATCATATTACTATCATCATTTTTCTCGGGATATTACAATTAGACTGTATATAATTTTTAAAAGTAAATAGGCTGTAATCATTGTAATTTTAGTATTTATATTTGAAACATTAAAATATATTAGGCAAGACACCTTAGTAATAAATAAGTTGCTAACTGTTATGAGGCAGGGTTGCCCATTGTCACCGGTGCTGTTCAACGTATATGTGGAGGAAATGATTAAAGAAGCATGGGAAGAACTGGAGGTAGGAATGAAAGTAGGAGGGGAATTTGTAAAATCGGTTAGGTTTGCTGATGACCAAGCATTAGTTGCTCAGTCAGCCAAGGGGTTGCAAGCATTGCTGAGTGAATTGGAGGTTCAGTGCGATAAATATGGGATGAGAATCAATATTAATAAAACAAAGGTTATGTGATTTTCCAGAAAGAAAAAGGCTAAGCTAAATATTAAAATAGGCGGGGAAAGAATAGAGTAGGTAGAGCACTTTACATATCTCGGAAGTGTTTCGGACCAATACGGTCAAAGTGGTAGGGACGTAAGGAGAAGAATTGCGCTAGGCAAGGAGGCTTTCTCAAGGAGGAGGGAGTTGATGATGGGGACGTTGAGTAGGGATGTTAAGACAAGACTCGTAAAAACTCTGATATGTAGCTATGTACGGCGCGGAAACGTGGTCACTGAAGCAGGAGAATAGACAGATTGGAGGCTTTTGAAATGTGGGTGTGGAGAAGAATGGAGAAGGTGAAATGGACCGAAAGGAAAACAAACGAGGAAGTACTAGAGATGGTGGGTGAGGAGAGGGGTTTGTTGAGAAAAATCCTATGGAGGCAGGAAAAATGGATGAAAGGCGTGTTCAGCGGTGGTGAAATGTTGAAGAAGGTAATTGAGAGGAGAATGTTGGGCAGGCGAGGTAAGGGCAGGAACAGGATAGGGATATTGGACGGGATGAAGGGAGGAAAGAAGTACACCGAGATGAAGAGGGACCTGATATAGATTAGTTTGCTAGTTGGGGAGTCACAAAATGTTTATTTGATAGTTGTATCCATCCAAAAACCTACCTTAAACGGTAGATTACCTAATAATAATAAAACTGTTATGATTTTGAGTATAAACATTTGAAAACTTTAAAATGTGGAACTTTTATTATGGCCGATTTGTTAATTTCACTAGAGGAATTTATGCGTTTAATGAATATTCAAAAATCTAAAAAAGAAATAAACACACAATAACAAGAGCAAACAATAAAAGTGATTCTGTAAGGTGTCAATCTTATAGCGAATATTGATTTTTAAGAGCTCTGTATTCATACCGATTTCTCGGTCAATTAGGTGACCATCAATCGGAATTGAGAATTTTACCGCGAGGAAGATAACAGTGACGAAGTATTGGCCGTCGACAAGTGAATATGTTCAAGCGGAGGAGGTGAAGAGGGGGGGGGAGGTAACGGGAGACCGATTTAATTGGGTAAGGGGGAGGTAAGACTAGGGGTAACGAGGGGATGTGAGGATATGTTTTCTCTTTGCTTTGCAGCGTCTGTACTTCAAAACTCGGGAATCAAGGTAAATAGCGGACTTTTGATGAATCCGGGTCTTTGCTCAATTGCTTGTCTTTCCCACCCCATTCGACTTGATTATGTTTACTTGAAAACGGGAAGTACATTCTTGCTCTTGTCAAATGTCTAATTCCCCCATTTCAGATTCTCACTCCCTTTAATGGTCACCTAGTTGACCTAAACATAGAGAGTTCATAAAAGCAATATTATTTTTGGGATCTACACCGTATATCAACACCCTACAGCCAATAGTTCACACACACTTCGTTTAATGAAAATGATATCGTTTCAATCTTAATGGTACTCAAATTGAATCTTCATAATTCGATATATTCATTGTTTTAAATGTGCATTTATCAATTCCTTTGTAATTTCTACTCATCCATACCCATATTTAGAATCAGTTTAAAATTTGCATGAAAAAAAGATCGTACACTCCCTTTCAGAAAGAAAATTTCCCTCTCACATAAAGGTGAGAATCCGAAACTCGCGGGAACCATGCAATTCCGTTGATATTTGGGTTCCTTGGATTGTACATAGCTCGTGATACTTGTTCGCATGACTTATAAACATTTTGAGCCAAGCCATATCCATGCAGTTATCAATTTTACCACCGGAACATAAGGTAATTCATTTGAGGACTGCCCACATCATCTTCTAAAACCACAGAGAATTTTGCTTCTAAAGGATACATTTCGTTGAATGTGTCCAATCGATCATAAAATTGGCATCTGCTCACAAAGTGGGGTGGAGGCAATATTTTTATCTCAAGAGTATCCAAAGAATCTCGTGATCTGATGATCCGTCGAAGGTGAACATTTATTCAATACATCTTGATTGAAAGGTAACACGATACAATTCATATTGAAGTAGCAAGCTATATTATTCTCACGAGAAAATAGAGAGAAAAGAAAGATGGATCAAGGAAATTGTGGTGGGAATATCAAATATTTACAGTTATTTTGAAAGAGGTGGAAGGATATGAGACGATTCAATATTACAATATAGGGCACTCACGTTTACCTGCTGTGAAACTGAATATGGAGCATCTCTTGTTCAATGATTTGGAAATTATTTTAATACTAACGTAATGTTTATTTTGAACCAAGGTAAACATAAATCGAATGATAAGGGGTTGAGCTTATATACTGGCGCAACTGTCAATGTCAAATAAACCGTTCTTAAGAGCTAAATATCTCATGGCTTTGTGAAAGATATCTCAACATACATGTAGTGCCTCAACATTTTTGAAAATATTTCATGTATCAAAATTATAAATTTACATCTTTTAAACCCTACAGATTTAAAAACAGAGTAGATTGCTGTATTGTTTTTTGTTAGGAGTCACAAAATATTTATTTGGTAGTTGTCTCCATCCAAAACCTACCTTAACTGGTAGGTTACTTAATAATAATATTGTTATATTTATTCATTATTTTGGGGAATACTTAATGATATTAAGATATCGTGAATGAATTTCATGCGAGATGAATACTATATAATATTTCAATGAAACCCGTCAATTGGTAAAAGATAATATTGATGGAAAACATTGGTACTCTTTCCCATATTCGAAGAGTATTTGAACCCGTGCTCCCTAAACCATTAGCTTTGAAAAATATTTGCTCAGATATGAATTTTAATAGGCATAAAAAGAATGATTTAAAAATATCTCAATCGTAAATGCAACCTAGTGAGTAACTATGGTATTATATAAAAACACCATTCTGGAGGAAAATATTTGCGGTATCATTTAAATAATTTAGAGTAATACATATATATCATGCCATAAATGGATGTTTATTCATAAGCGATGTAATCTAAATATATGCGTATAACACAGATAACCAATATTTACAAACTCAATTCATTCATTGACCTCATATCAGTCTGTTTGGCGTTAAGTCCCAAATAAAAATTAAATAGAAGTGTTAAATTGATCGCTGGTCTTTCTAACCCTCCATTTACAAACACTGCATGAGGGTGAGTACTATCCTATTGAGGACTACTCATGTATACATAAATAAGGACACAAATCTCTTAATAAATCCTCACTTCTATAACCCTGGGCTCAATCCACAACAGCCGTTTTTTTGGGAAACCGTCGGAAGCAGGATACCTTGGAAATCAGTACCAAAGACGCAGGGTGGGGGCATCGTTCAAATTCATTTCTCGGCCGACTCAATTGGAATAACAAATGCCGATCTCTTCCACTTTCCTTGTAAAATTTACCCTTTCTCCATTCAACGTACCGCAATATTTTTTGCATCACTCGGACTACACGTGGAATTACACGCAGGATCGAACCTTCCTCCCCCTCTTCTCTATGCCCAACTTACCTAAACCGGTCTCAACTTCCCCAGCCCTTCCCCTGGTCACGATTCATCCTTACTCGCGTTCTCGACGACCCCGCCCTTAGCCGAGAAGGGATATCTTCACCCCCTTCCACTTATCCCAACTCCCCCCCCCGTGCTCTACCACCCACGTTCCCGACCCATATCCCTTTCCCCTGCGGGGTCAACCCGAGGGCTGGAAGAGACTTGTGACCTTTTCGGGAAGGGGGATGGGAGAGGTTTGGACTGCTTTTGATGTCCAGACAGGTGAGAAGGGGGTCTTCGGAGGGGTGGGGGTGAGGTAAAGGAGGACGGAGAGGATGAGGGTATTGAGTGTCTCGTGTTTGTCCCTCTCCCATCGTGCACCCTTCCCGCCCCTTACTTCAGCATCCACGACCGCGTAGGTTAAACAGATCGGGCCGTGTCCTATCGTGCGATTTCTTTCTTTCATTATTCTTCTACCACCCAGTTTTTTTCCCGTGTTTTTCCTCTTTTCCTCATTTTTCCTTCTTTTGCGAAGAATTGATGAATAAATTGAACAGAAAGTTGCACAATCGGCAAGTTTTTTGTGCTTATATACAGGCCTATATGCTAGGCATACCTACGTGCGTAGATATACATATTCATAAGGGTGTTGGGAAAATATGGAGATAAAGGGCCTAGGACAGTATTACCATATCAAGGGCTTATAAATTGGAAATATATTTTTTACGTTCAACGGTTTTTAAACCATAAAATTAGGCATACATTATGAAATATTTACGTTGTTATGATAAACGGTGATTGAATGGAAAGAAATATTTTAAGACTTAGGTAATGAGGAGATTATTAGAAAAGCAAGTCAGAGGCATGAAAATAATAACCATACTTGAAAAAACGAAAAAGGGAGGTGTTTGAATTTCAAGAATGGTTTGCTGTAATGAAATATATATATTGTACATATTTGTATTTTTCGTGCAAGGCTTGGTTTAAAACTTTAGAAATGATTATTCCCTAGATTCATCAAAAATAACTTGACAGAAATGTGGCTCTTAAAAATCAAATAATTAGGACAAAAACTTTGCTAAATCCTGTAGTAGTGATTTTGGAAACGCTGGAAACGTCTCTGGAAAGACACAACTAATGTTACTTTTAGATTAAAAATTCAACGCTTCAGCAGGGTATATAGTACATGTACACCTTAAGGGTACGCTGGTACGTTTTCTTCGCTGAAATATGGGGTAACAATATTCACTTACCTACCGATGCATCTAACCAAATATTACTCTTGTGAAGATTTTTAACCCCAAACACATATTGAAAAATGGTATACTGCATAAAGGAAATATAACTTTTACGAGTAATCCATCGAGAAAATAGGAAAAAACCTCGAGAGGATGGACTAATACCAGCAAAAGATAAAGTGCAAATTTAGAATGATAAAATATTGGCTTAAGAAGGGAAAATGCGCAATATAAAGGTTACGGCGATTTTTTAACGTTATAATTTTTAATATCAGTGTATCTCAGCCTGTTTTCAGTAAACTGGTAATCACTAATCTGATCTCATAGCGTTCAGAAATCCCTCGCCAAACGTGAACGCTACTTTGATTAAAGAAGTCTCTTTTGACAGAATTTCCATTGTAATTTTTTTTAAGATTATCATTTTAACCGCGTATAAAGGAAACTTTGATATATAATCACCGATAATCCACAATATCTACACTGCTTTAAGCTTATAGCTGGACTGTATTTCCATAAAATCTTCGGTTAAAATGATTACTAATTTAATTGTGGATAGAAAATGTTCTTTGGCTTTCCGTTTCTGTAACTACACCTTAACATATCAAATAACGCAATGGCATGTGGTATGCTCACCATTTGGGTAGGATGGTTTCGTCATATAGACTGAGGTGATTTCATCATTAACATAAATTCGGCTACATCTGATTTATCTGTTTTTCCATAGACCTAAATGATGTTTTCTACTGTTGCAATCACAAAATGCACGAAAGAAAAACGATAACAACTTCTCGTCGCGCATCTCAGCCCGTACCCAAGCGGATTTCCCTTGTGATATCGTCGGTAAATATAAGACGTGTAATGTAAGGTACATCCTCTATGTCATCACTGAACCCATATGATTTGGATTATTTATCAAAGTTGAGAATTGAATCTCTGCGCTATCTTCAGTTACCATCATCGGCTTTTCAATAATTACATCACACTTAAATAAAAAAATTAAAAAAGAATGGCAGCTCTACTCTTTAGCTTTTTAATTTCAGAAGTTCCTTCTGCGCAGTGTTTTAACAACTCATCGGAGGGATGGATTAAAATCGAGGACATATTTATTGCAGTTAACAACACTCTAAGTTTAATTGATACAAGCTTCATTAATGTTATGCCGAAAGTATCTTGATAAGCGTCTTACTTTTTTAGTTACCATATTTTTACTTGGACATAAAAATTGAGGAGGTTTATTTCTTTTTCATTTAAACTCATACGACACGCAATTAAAGGGAATATTAAATGGCGAATCTAATCGTCGTTCAAATGGTAGTCGAATCGATCTCATACTACGTTCTTAATTTGCTCTGGCCGTTCACATAATATAATTTTCATTTCAGAAATAAAGTACCAAAATCACTGCTCAAAATCATAAAGAGTAATTAACGCAAACTAGCATCTATTCACACATACTTCGCATCAACAAGTATTCCCCATCGTTTTGAAAGTCTTTGTGGAGATCAAAAGGGAACGAGTTTAAATTTTCTCAGGCGCTTCCAACGGCTTGTAGCAAGGGTGATTGCATATATTAGTTTCCCTATTCCTTCCGCATAACCGACCAGGAAGAGTAGCGCTGTTGTGCTGGGAGGGGTGAAATGTTCAAGGGAGAGAGAAGGAGGAGTGGTGGAGGTGGTCGTCGGCCGGCCCAGAAATTCGCAGGGGGTAAGACGCGACGAAGCGAGAAACCATCGGCGTCATTTGGCGATTGGCTCCTCCCTCCCTCCCTCCACCTCGTACCTCTCCCACCCTTCGATACTTCCCGCCATTTCCCTCGACACGAGCCGTCGATGGAGACGAGTTGGGCGCACCCAGCTAATGCAAACAGACACACCCGCCCTTCTTTCCCCAACCACCATGGCTCACTCCTTCCGCCACTACCCCCCCCTTCCTTGCTCTCGGCCCGCCCAAACTACCCGGCGTCGCACTGGCCGCTCAAACACACAACCCCGGCGAGGTCTCCACGCTTTTCACTGCGACCAAATTCTCCTCGCTGAAAATACCTAATGGGACGACGAGGGCGAGCGACGTTCCATTGCACGTTTCCAATCTCTGTGAGATACCGTACGTTACTGTTTTTTTCTTGCATGATACGAAATATCTCTTCCATTACGTTAAAGGTGTGACAAAAACTTGGAGCGTACGTTCAAAACTGGTTTTTCAATCACGACATAACTGACGTAAAAGTTAATATTTAACTCAGTGAGAGCAGATTTAAACTAGTACCATTATCACTAGCAAGTTTATTTTACATATTAAGGTAAGGGGCCAGTTTTTTTCTTCGTGTCGCCTGTGATTTCCGGAGAATATGTCACCGTAATCCAAATAGCTAAAACGTCACCTATTGAAATGAACGCAATTCTAACATTCACTTAAGTAGTCTAATATTCTACCCTCTAGGCTACTGCATCACGTCATGATTGTTTAATTAGTGATAAAATGTAAAAATGTTCTCTACCACACACAGACAGGTATGCATGATATGACAGGCCTATTCTTCGCTTCCGTGATGTAAGCAGTGACGTTAGGCCAGAGGAAAGAAGACAGTAGACTTATTACGCACCATAAAGGCGAGTGGAATTTAGGGTGAATTGAAGAAAGAGATAATGTGTGGCAGCAAAGGGGACGTTCAAAGTAAGCAAACTTTGGCAAGTGAGAACGCCCAAAATATAATTAACTTCAAATAAAAATCCTTTTATTTGATTAGTTTATCTTGAGAATAAATGACATCGCCAGATTGAAAAGGCAAAGGGAAATAGAATGTCTGCTCAATTGAAGGCAATAAATTGTAGTTTGACTTATGGGATGGAGTCTCGTCAGATGAGGGGAAAAGTTTACCGGTGCTCGGTGTATCTAGCCAAAACCTTCTTTTGAAGGTGGACAACTAATTATAATAATAACATTAATTGAGAAAAATATATGTATTAATTTTTCTATATTTTCATATGCATATATACATGTTCCTGTATGTGTTTTTATGTATATATATAGTATGTATATATATATATATATATATATATATATATATATATATATATTGGCGTGGAAAACTTAGCTCCCGACTTCATCGATTCTTGCTCTAGGCCAGAACCGCAGAATAAAAGTGTACGAATCGTTGTAGTCCTGATTTTCCCAATTTCAAATATCCTCGTATGTAGGTCCTATTTCACTTGACATTATCAACAACCATCTCTATAACCTCCATCCTGAGCGTCTTTGGCAGCACAGACTGAAAATTAAGTATGCCATAATGTCCACGAGGGCAAAAGATTTTAATTGGAGGGACAACGTGCTGAGCGGATCAACCCAGGAGTGGCAGGTAGGTAGGCATGCCGGCATCGGAGAGTTTTGCATTTTCCTCGGGAAATCACCCGGAAATTGTGGCGAGGACCGCTTCCGCTCTGCGAAGGTTTTGCTTCCATCTCTCACATTCCAGAATCATGAAAGCGACGAGGAAGTTTGTACCTTTTCTCATGGATACTCTCCTCGCTCCCAAGAGGGGAGGTCAATTCGGACGTGAATCGTGGTGACGGATATCACCTTTCTTCCTCCGCAACCACATCCAGGGTTTCCTGTGAATAATGGCACCATTATCGCGACCCGCAATTGCCGAGAGGGGTGACAGACAAGGAGAAGGATACATAGTTGATTTTCCATGATACCTGATCCGGAAAGGTCATCAAACAAGAGCGGTTGACCTCATCTGTGGCGTCCCAAATACTTAATTTAGAGTAATGTAAGCGAATGCTTTTATATGCCATCCTCTCCTGGGTAATGGGAAGCTTATCACCGTCCTGAATTTAATTGCGATGGCGATGTTATTAATCATTGAATGAGTGCTACACGCTAAGTTCTAGAAAATTGTAAATATCAACAAATTAATATTAAAAAAATACCAGAATTTTGTAATTGTTTATTCACAAATTCAATGGTCCGCTTAAAAAAACGACCCATTCAAAAAATGGTCCATTGAAAAAATTAAGGTCAAGTGAGACACGTTTCTGATTAATCTTAAATATATTATGAATAACAGCAATGCGTAATTTTGGAAATTCCCTTCCCGCATGACTCCATATCAATCATAACGCATGACTGATAAAATTAACTTCATTAATGCTTGAACACTACCTATTATTTTTTTCTGCTGCATTTTCAAGCTTCCCCTTCCATCCTTCGCCCCTATCTTTGGGGGTGTTGCTCGAAATGTTCATTGACTGCCCGAACGGGCAAGTATATACCGTCCCAATGAGTGAAGTCATTGTACATAAGAAACAAATGCCATTAAAGATCACGCCATCCACTGCCATCTGCGGGGTGCCACATTTTCTACTGTGACTTTAGAGGCGGGGACGATGACTTGCATGTCCATGAATTTATACAATTTCCCCCTCTTATTTTCCTGTTCTACACGACCTGTCTTGGTGCGGTGGTTTACCGTGTAAATTACTGTAGTCCATTTTTATTCCCTCCTTTTTCAAATACCAAATAATGATATTCGTGGATAAAACAGGAAATAATTTATAACTAAGTTTCCCGCGAACATGTAAATGGGGCATTTACGAAGATGTGCGTAGAGAAATACTTTCAATCCTAATATTGACCACAATTACGATTAATTATTCATGAAATAATAGATAATTGTCTCTGGGTTATAACTACGATATTAACTGCAAAAGAAAACAATGATGTCTCCTTACTATTTCTTCAATTCCCTAACGAAGGATAAAAATAATTTATTAGAGCGAGTAATATATGTTGCATGTTCCAGTTAATTATTAAATAAATCTTCATCTCAGGCCTTAAAAAGGGAAATATCTGAAGAAAGTTATGCACTAACCACAACAAATTCTATAAATACAACAACGGAATTATATAAAATGTTGTGCCGAAATTCAATGTTCTTAGAAGCTTCATTATGATCACGGGTTTAGGTCTGAAATTTGGTTTGTTTCGAGCCTTTACACTATTTTCCTGAGTCAATCTCTTCATTTACCAATAGGTCGTCCAATCGTTGAAAATTTATCATAAAACATTATTACTTAAATTTTCACCAACTTTAATCTTGTAGAAAATATTTTCGCTGGTTTTTGTTTATTAAATTAGAAATGTTTACACTTCACAAATATTTAAATATCTTACTGAATAAAATATTCTCTAAAGATGCAATAAGTGCAGGGTGAGGGACGAGAAGGGATTTTTGGGAGAAATCAAAAGAAAATAGAAAAGTGAAATGCGGAAAAGAGTGATTTGCAATGGAATGGCAATTAAAGTCTGATAATGAGAGAATGTTAGGCAAGAGAGATACGGGAAGGAACAGCATTGGCATATTGAACGGAAGGAAGTAAGGAGTATTGAAAAAGGGGTTATTAAACTGTCAGATGTTACATCTTTTTTGCTAGGAGAGATAAGTAGAAAAATGTACAACAAACTCGCTAATCTACCATTGCTAATTTGTAAAGGCTGCGTCAATTTAAAAACCTAACTTAACCGGTTTATTATCAATAATAATGGAGGGGACTTTGGTTGTGCAAGGCTTCAGATGAAAATTATAACTAACAAATTTTGTGGCTAATGGAGGTAGAATATTTCATAATCACTGCTAAGACTCCAACCCTTCCGTAAAATTAAAAGTATTAATTCTGAAAGGATATATGCTTGCTTTAGTCTGGCAGCCTTAAGCTCACATACATTTCATTTGAAAATGTTTGCCTAAATACATATTTTCTATCCGTTAACAACTGACTTTTTTTCATATTGAGGACTTGAAATGTTTCTTGGTCGGAAGGATAGAAGTGAATCATTACTTTTGCAAGGTTTGATATATCTGGTTAGGTTGGAATAAATAAAAAAAATTATGCTCTTAATTTACCTAAGACATAAAGACATCACAACTTTCAGATGGGTTTGGAATTGGAATTTATAACATTTGGTATATATATATATATATATATATATATATATATATATATATATATATATATATAAAGAATAAATATGTAAAGACTTTATTCCTGTGAGTCTGAAGGATACGTACTCGTATGTGGTTGCGATGGAACTATAAATCCACCATTGTTTACGGTCCTCGGAATCATTTAATCTCCTCCGGAAACGTCCTTTGGCAGAGGGCAAAATATAAAAAAGTTTGCAGGTTGACCGGTCGGAACCGTTCCTTAGACGTCCGAGGTAGACGTCGCAGACTCGCAAGGGTACCATCGGTGGTGAAGAAGAGGCAGTGGATGGATAAAAGACAAAAAACGACACGTAAAAAATAAGAAAAAATTCCGGATCAAGAACTTCCTTGGGTTAAAATATCACCTTTCCACGTTGCGCGTGGAGGATGTATCACGTCGGCCTCGAAACAACATAACTTCAGCCACCCACACTCCTTGAATGTCTCGACCTTCAACATTCTCTTGCTCTCGGTGAGTGATTTTTTTACCCCGGGCGGTCACTCCACTGGGGTGGGTAACCTCCCAACTGTGACTTAACGAGATCGTGCCGCCCCTTTGCCCGCTGTTGGCATGTCAACCATAGGGGCATAGCCCTCTTCTCATCCCAGTCTCCTCTACTGGGGACAAACGAGAAGACAAAAAATGCGACAGGTAAAAAAATTGGAATTGTACGTCAACGTGTCGACTGTGACACCAAGTAATTCCCCCACGGACTGGAATTTATGCTTCCTGGGTTTATTGCTATTCGACCCATCCCAGGAAAAACCAGTCGAAATCGTGGTTTTGTTTTCAGGAACATATCGACCATGGTATAAGTGAGGAATCGATTTAGATTCCTCAGAATGCCTATGGGCGATACGTTAGCGTCCATCACAACGCACAGGTGAGATCTCTCTTCGAGTAATTCTAGATGTAAAATTATTCCTAAAAGACTTATTCACCCGATGAGTCATGCATTGATAACTGAAGTAGTTATATATATTCATGCATTTACCGCCAGTCGTCAAATTCTGGGAAAACCATTTTCAAAGGCTTGAAAATTCCACTCTATCTTCATCCCTGAGGCCGTTTTGATGCCACTAATTCCCAATTCTATTCTTGGTTAGTGGTTTTTTTATACTGTGTTATAAATCCATTTAAAAAAATATATATAGGCCACATTAGAATTCAGAAGGAGTTTCGAGCGAATATTTATGAGGACACTTTAAGCGATTAATGCCATAATTTAACCTCTTTCCTTAATTAATACAAAATGTTCTTACATACAGAAAGGAGTTAAATGTGTGCATATATATAATTATAAATTATGTACATATTGAATATATATATATATATAATTATATATAGTATATATATAATTATATATAGTATATATATATATATATATATATATATATATATATATATATATATATATATATATATATATATATATATATATATATATATATATATATATATTTGAAAGGAAAACAAATGAGGAAGTACAGGAGATGGTGCGTGAGGAGAGGGGTTTGTTGAGAGAAATCCTCTGGAGACAGAAAAAATGGATGAAAGGCGTAGTGAGCGGTAGTGGAAAGTTGAAGAGGGTAATAGAGGGGAGAATGTTGGGCAAGCAAGGAAAGGGCAGGAACAGAATAGGGATGTTGGACGGGATGAAGGGAGGAAAGCCCTTACTTGCCCTTCCACCTCTACCTACTTCCACGTCAGAATAGGAATTCGTGGCCTTAACACGGTGAGTGTTAAAGCATCTCTAATCTATAGGAAGAAATCACCTCCGGAAGCTACTGTGGTAAAATTTTGTTTTGGAGCATGTTATATAGAGGGGCAGGTACCTTTTCTTTACTTATATATTCATTTATGTCTGAATAATAAAATATATTTTACTCTACGTATTATGCTATGAGACAGCCAAGCCTCATCGATGTGTAATTTGTTTGTTACCTCATATCACTCTCAGCCCTCCCATGGACTACAACCTTGTCGTGGTGGAAGGGCTTGTGTGTTCCGATGACCCCTAGAGCTGTGCTGGCGGGAGTAATAATAATTACTCCTGGAAGGGTCACCCATGCCAGATAGGTCGAAGGTTAGGAGCCAGACGAAAGGTAGTCCACGCAGCGTCTGTTCCTCAGTGAGGCGGCTGCAATGGCGTCTGACCCCAGTGGGGCGGCCATTAAGTGATGGTGTCACGTTAAAAACACTATTGAGGAAGGCAACGGGAAACAACTTCAATTATCATTCCCAAGAAAATATGATGGACGCAAAACAGAAATTGAGTCCTGGCAACTGCGGGACTCGGCCCAAGGGGCCGTGTGTCGTGCCCGGCAGCGGGGGAGGCAAGGCTTCCGCGGTCGTCATCCCACGAAATCCTTGCGGGGGAGAAATAACAGCAGCAGGACAGAAGATGCAGAAGAAGACGAAAGTAGTTAGAATAGGAACCTGGAACGTCAGGACAATGTTGAGGAGAGGGAAATTAGAAAATATTAAGCGAGAGATGGAAAGAGGTAACATAGATGTTTTAGGCCTCTGCGAGGTGAGATGGAAGGATAGCGGGGATTACTGGAGTGACAATTATAGAGTAATATACAGCGGCGGGGACGAGAGCCAACGAGGGGTTGCCGTAATTTTAAATAAAGGGGTAGGAAGAAGCGTAGTCAACATAGAGCAAGCGACAGATAGAATTTTACTCGTAGAGATTAAAGCAGAGCCGACGAACTTGGTCATTATTCAGGTATACATGCCACCGAGCAACCACAAGGAGGAAGAAGTCGATAGGATGTATGATGAGTTAGAGGATATCATCGCGAGTGTTCCTGCAGGGAAACATTTGATAGTGATGGGGGATTGGAATGCGACGGTAGGCGAAGGAAGAGATGGTGCTGAGGTGGGGGACTATGGGTTAGGCACGAGGAATGAACGCGGGGAGAAAGCAATTGAATTCTGCAGGAGACAGGGGTTAGTCATCACTAACACATGGTTTAGACACCACAAAAGGCGTAGGTATACATGGAAAATGCCAGGTGACTCAGAAAGGTATCAGTTAGATTATATTATGGTTAGGCACAGGTTTAGGAACAGTGTGATAAATTCGCACAGTTTCCCAGGAGCGGATGCGGACTCTGACCACAATTTAGTTGTTATGAAATGTAATGTTCGTTTCAAGAAGATAAGGCAAGGGCGGCGGGCTAAAAAATGGAATTTAGAAGCAGTAAATGAATTAACGAGGAAGGAGTATCAGCAGGCTGTAGAGAAAATGATGGATGACGGTAAAGAACTGAGTACTATCGAAGAAAAATGGGAATGTATCAAGAAAGGGATATTGGAAGCCGCTAAAGACACTATAGGAACCGTTAATGGGAAAAGGATAAGGAAACCATGGGTAACGGAGGAGATGATTGCAAAGATGGATGAGAGAAGAAGATGGAAAAATGTAAACACAGAGTTAGGCAAAATGAAGTACAAAGAGTTAAACAATAAATTGAGAAGGGCCACAAATAAAGCAAAAGAAGAATGGTGGAAAACGCAATGCGAGGATATGGAAAGTTTACAGAAGAAGGGTGAAATTGGTGCTCTATACAGCAAGGTTAAGTTATTATCGGGAAGTAAGAAGGCAAGATGTGTGCTAACAGTTAAAGATAAATGGGGTAAGATAATAGTTGAACCAGGAAAAATCCAAGAGAGATGGAAGGAATATATAGAAACACTGTATGGTAAAGAACTTAGGCCGACAAGGTTAGACATAGAAAAGGAATATGACGTAGAAGAAGATAGCTTAGGTCCAGGCATACTCGACGATGAAATAGAAAGGGCATTAAAGGAGATGAAAGCAAATAAGGCTGTGGGGGTGGATAATATTCCTGTAGAAATGTTGAAATGGTTAGGGAAAGGTGGGAAAAAGGCCATATATGGACTGATTCGTAGTATCTATGAGGAAGGAATCTGGCCGGAAGATTTTGTGAGATCGGTGTTAGTTCCTATTCCAAAAAAGGCAAAGGCTTCGTCATGTGAGGATTACAGAACAATAAGTTTGATATCCCACGCAGCTAAAGTTATTCTCAGGATCATCAACAAAAGGATAGAGAGTAAGGCAAATGATTACTTAGGGGATGATCAGTTTGGGTTCAGGAAAGGAAGAGGTACGCGTGATGCCATTGCAGTAATGAGATCACTAGTCGAGAGGAATATAGAATACAATCAGGACGTTTTTGCCTGTTTTGTAGATTTCGAAAAAGCGTTTGATAGAGTGAATTGGGAAAAATTAATGCGTGTATTGCAGAAAATAGGAATGGATTGGAGGGACAGGAGACTGATCCGCAACCTGTACATGTCTCAGACTGCTCAGGTGCGAGTGGGGAACGGAGAGTCCGGATGGGCAGTGTTAGGAAGAGGTGTAAGGCAGGGTTGCCCATTGTCACCGGTACTGTTCAACGTATATGTAGAGGAAATGATTAAAGAGGCATGGGAAGAACTGGAGGTAGGAATGAAAGTCGGAAGGGAATTCCTAAAATCGGTTAGGTTTGCTGATGACCAAGCATTAGTTGCTCAGTCAGCCAAGGGGTTGCAAGCATTGTTGAGTGAATTGGAGGTTCAGTGCGATAAATATGGGATGAGAATAAATATTAATAAAACAAAGGTTATGCGATTTTCCAGAAAGAAAAAGGCTAAGCTAAATATTAAAATAGGAGGGGAAAAAATAGAGCAGGTAGAACAGTTTACATATCTCGGAAGTGTTTTGGACCAACACGGTCAAAGTGGTAGGGACGTAAGGAGAAGAATTGCGCTAGGCAAGGAGGCTTTCTCAAGGAGGAGGGAGTTGATGACGGGGACGTTGAGTAGGGATGTTAAGACAAGACTCGTAAAAACTCTGATATGGAGCGTACCTATGTACGGCGCGGAAACATGGTCGCTGAAGCAGGAGGATAGACGTAGATTGGAGGCTTTTGAAATGTGGGTGTGGAGAAGAATGGAAAAGGTGAAATGGACCGAAAGGAAAACAAATGAGGAAGTACTAGAAATGGTGGGGGAGGAGAGGGGTTTGTTGAGAGAAATCCTATGGAGGCAGGAAAAATGGATGAAGGGCGTATTGAGCGGTAGTGGAATGTTGAAGAGGGTAATAGAGGGAAGAATGTTGGGCAAGCGAGGTAAGGGTAGGAACAGGATAGGGATGTTAGACGAGATGAAGGGAGGAAAGAAGTACACCGAGATGAAGAGGGACCTGATATAGATTAGTTTGCTAGGTGGGGAGTCACAAAATGTTTATTTGATAGTTGGGTCCATCCAAAAACCTACCTTAACCGGTAGATTACCTAAAAATATATATATATATATATATATATACAGATCGAAAGGAAAACAAATGAGGAAGTACTAGAAATGGTGGGGGAGGAGAGGGGTTTGTTGAGAGAAATCCTATGGAGGCAGGAAAAATGGATGAAGGGCGTATTGAGCGGTAGTGGAATGTTGAAGAGGGTAATAGAGGGAAGAATGTTGGGCAAGCGAGGTAAGGGTAGGAACAGGATAGGGATGTTAGACGAGATGAAGGGAGGAAAGAAGTACACCGAGATGAAGAGGGACCTGATATAGATTAGTTTGCTAGGTGGGGAGTCACAAAATGTTTATTTGATAGTTGGGTCCATCCAAAAACCTACCTTAACCGGTAGATTACCTAAAAAAAAAATATACAGATCTCTTCTCAGAGCATTGATACAAAACGTTTTTATTCATAAAATGGCAAGCGAGGAAAGGGCAGGAATAGGATAGGGATGTTGTACGGGATGAAGGGAGGAAGGAAATACACAGAGATGAAGAGGGACCTGATGTAGATTAGGTTGCTCGATCGTGTTTTGTTGGGGTCGCAAGTTAATTATGTGATAGTTGTGTCCATCGAAAAACCTACCTTCACCGGTAAATTACCTTATAATAATTGCCTAATATTACGCGGGATAATCGTTGCGCTAGCGCTTACATCAAGTGGTGATTACGAGAACCTTTCATAATACCCTCGTAGAATAAGAGAAGGAATTTATTTTTCTCTCTCGTCTCATTGGGGCTTTCTTGCGTTTGATTTCCCCACTCAAAATCCTTTTTAAAATTGTGGAAAATTTCGCTATGAACAACACCAAGCCTGTTTGCATTATGCCATGGAACTGCCCCCTAGGCAAGAGAATTCGTGTTCACTTAGTCGTGAATATTATTCTTGCACTCCTGCATGGGTCTTAAATTCCATCGTGATATAATCTCCGTTACTTTTACGTAACATAATCTCCACTAAATGCATTGCAAAATAAGTATTATTTATACTAACCCACAAATATCTCTCCTACACAAAGAAATTATCCTTTCAAACCATTTAGGATCAGTTGGGACACAAAGTTTTGCTCCCGCATCTCTCAAGGGCGATAGTCAAGGGTCCATAGAACTTAATTTATGCTCTTTTTCGATTTCCACCCATTTGAGCAATGTTTATTCCTCCCATGACCCATGCACCATAGTAAATCATAATAATACATGTGAAGCAACCTAGGTCATAAATCGGAAATAGAATTTGTTAAATTTGTGACGCGGGAGAGAGAGACGTGGCATGAGAAAGTGAGGGTAAGGCTCCTACAGGTGCTAATTTCAAGTATCCCAGAAGCAGTGGTCAAGGCCTCACTTAGACGAAGACTCACACTGCCTTGGGAGACGCATTTCCTCCATAGTAAGAATAAAACACAAGGAATTTGTTTCATAACAGTATGATCTAGTTTATAACCCCAATGTATGCATCACACTCAAAAATAATGTTTGCTTCGACTGTAATAAGTACCGCTTCCATGATCTTATTAACGAATTCAGAATGCTTAGTTAGTTACAGAAATGTGAAGTGGGTAGATAGTCATTTCTTGGAAATCAATATATTTTTGCCAATCATACAAGTTGTGCCAATTTTTCCATATCGTAATTTTTATTCCATGAGTTATGAGATTTTTGCATTATTTAGTTTTTTTAGTTTCTGTCATTACTCCCTTCTATGTCCAATAAAAATGACCACAGAGAGGGCATGATATATATATATATATATATATATATATATATATATATAATGGATGAAGGGCGTATTGAGCGGTAGTGGAATGTTGAAGAGGGTAATAGAGGGAAGAATGTTGGGCAAGCGAGGTAAGGGTAGGAACAGGATAGGGATGTTAGACGAGATGAAGGGAGGAAAGAAGTACACCGAGATGAAGAGGGACCTGATATAGATTAGTTTGCTAGGTGGGGAGTCACAAAATGTTTATTTGATAGTTGGGTCCATCCAAAAACCTACCTTAACCGGTAGATTACCTAAAAAAAAAAAAATCACTCTCAGATCTTATCACATTTTAAATTAAGTGTCACATACGTACGACTAGGGATTTTGACAGCAATTTGTTTTCGTGTTTCACGCACATTTCAACAGAGAAAGAGATATGCTGGGAAGAAGTTAAAGAGAATTTAAGAAAGTAGAAGGTGATGTAGTAAATGTAACTAATAGTTAACGGTTAACAAGTGAACGAGGTTAAAATTAAGTTTTTTTGAACTCCATAGTAAATAACTCCATAATAGTAATCAGAATAGTTAAGTCTAGCGGGCAACATCATTGATGCTAGAAAGTGAGAGAAAAGACTGGCTTTGTCTAGTTATAAGTGTGATGGGAGGTTTCCGTTCGTCCCCACCACTGCTTAACACGTATGTACGTTGGTAATCGCGATTGGAGTATTGGCAGATGGTACACCGGAAGCCGCTGCAAGGGTGTGTGGTGGGGGTATTAGATCACCACCCGTATAAGAGAACAAAAACAAATTTAAAATCAACATATTTATGGTAAAGATTTTGAGCATGGAAGTAAGAAGAAAAATGGGCGTGCAGTTTACAGATGGTAAGATTCGGACAACAGAGTGTGAAATAAAGTTAGATGAAATGCGGTAACTGAAAGAAGGAGAATATTGTCTGAGAGTTAACACAATGATAACCAATGTGATAGAAATCGGAGAAATAGAAAATTGTATGTAAAGGAAGCAGACTAGAAAACGTGGGGTATTATAAAAATTTAGAAACTGAAATAGTGGGCCTATAAAAGTGAAATCGAAATAAAATTAAGAATGGTAAAAGCGGAAGTGTTATGCACGAGGAAAGACTCGAGAGCACAGACTTAGAGTAACGAGGAAAGAGTAGCAGAATGAATATGGAACTGAAAAGGTGTTTATTGAACTATTGAATGTGCAGCCTAATTTGAGAAATAGATATTGAGAAAAAAATGATAGAAAAAGAAGCCTTAAAAAGAAACAATTTCAGATTGTAAAAACCATTCGCCAGCCAATTAAGCTATCAAGGCGTCCTCTTATACCCTGAAATTTTAGAGGATGCATTGATGGCTTAACTGGCTACAGCACTCGACTGGATATCGAGGGATCCGGGTTCCAGCCCCGGTCAAGGCGAATGAATTTTACACTCTGAAATTGTTGCATTGAAATGCATATTAGCTAATGACTCCGTTAAAAGTTACCGTTGCGGCATCTCCCACAGTTTCTTGGAATAAACCTTAAAATATTAATTTGAAACAAGATGCTGAAGGTTATCGTGACGAGTAATACAAACAAGATCAAGCTCGCCAGTGTGATATCTGTATGAACAAATAACTTAATAAATCTGGTTCAATCATTTTCAAAAGCCGCTCTTCGGTGGATGACAGTTAAAAACATCTTTAAAAGTTTTCTCTGACCTCTTATCATATCAGTTGTCCACGTTTCGGTGGCTTGAAAAGTCATCTTTCTCAGGGAAATGAGTCATCCCTTATGATATTGATAGAATTAGCATTTGCAAAGATGACTCCTGATTCCAGATCTTGTGTAGTACAGGCAAAGATTACTCTCAAATGGCACGACAAGCAAAAGCCAAAGCCTTCACGCACTTAACAAAATCAATCCTCTACCCCGCACCTTACTTTCTTACCAACGAAAGCACATGTGAACTAATGTCTTTCTTGGCTTACGACAGAACGATGCTCCGTAAGCTAACAGTCCGCGCGGTTTCTTTAATGAGTTAAGTTATTATACTAAATTTCGCCGATAGATTTTGCCATTAATAACATTATCCAAATTAATTTAAGAGATAAGTTATTATACATTGACAATAAATTATCTCTTAGGATAATAGAAAATATCTTAATCAGCATTTTGTATATTTCAAAATACGCAGTAGCAGGAGGCGGTCTTTTGAATACGTACTGAGGTCGGAATAGGCATGCTACATGTTTATGTGTCATATATTAATTTATGTCGTACACAAATCAGTTAAATGAAAGACTGTTAATAACGAGAAAACGGATGATTTGATGGAAAATGTACTATCATAATCATTACTAAAAGTCAGTGAAAAAATCAGACATTTTATCACAGCGTTGATAGTGAAACAATTTAATTTTCCTTGGACAACACACGTCGTAGCTCATTGATGCAGTAGGTATTTATTAGTTTCCATAGTTATATAAGCATTGAAATAATCAAATAAGTTACTAAGGGAGCACGTTTTTTACTAGTGGATGAAATTATGATGACGTTTACAAAAATAGCCGTTTAAGCAAACAGAAAGTTTTGCCGATATGTGTGATGAATAGAAGTAATATGCATCAACAACGGGGACGAGAGAAGGGACGGAAGACTTGGTTAAATAAGTATAATGATACTATCAACCAGTACGATTTCCGAAGAATAACTCACGGAAGAGTGAAAAAGACTTATTGCATATTAGGAAATGTGATTGGTGTAACGGGACGTGCGCGAGAGGCGTCGTTTCTGAGAAGGGCCCATCAAGAAGTTATCACCTAAGCCAAGGCAAAATCGCGGCGCTCTCTTGAAGTTATCAATCATTTTAAAGGGCGTTGCTTTCTGAAAAATTGAAGTAGTAGTTGAGTGTAGTACAATTTAATCTCTTCTTGGTAATGGATGTACGTTCTTTTAGAGTGAAGAACCAATAAGGCCTCAAGAAGACTACTTGGCCTGGTGGAACGTGAGTAGGTTCAAAGGTTCGAAGAAGCTTGCAAAATGCCTTATTTCATTGTAAACGAATATTTTCCCTGCGTAATTTTTGCACCTTCAGCGATGTGCTATTGTGTTGCATATTTTGTATACCTTGTATATATTTTATGCGTTGTATATATTGTATGTATTGCATTAATTGTATTGTGTTGCATATGTTGAAAATTGTATTGTGTAGTTATAATGAAGTGTTGATTTTAATCTATAAATATATTTTCAAGGGTACATGTTCCCTTTGCTGTCCGTAATAATAATGGAGATTTGTTTCCTCATGAAGGAGTCTCTTCTTGGCATAATCATAGCATTCAATTACTAATGATATGTTAAGAATCCAAATAACGGCTTCCCTTAGTGAAAGAGAATATTTCCAAAAAATATACGGTTGGAAATTTAAACGTTTTAAATATTTTTCCCAATTTTCATCTCGAGAATTACAGCAAAAGGACATACTTTTATGGTACTCCTGGCAAAATAATAACTTTTACTCAAAATGTAAGTAGTAATAACATTTTCACCGGTATTCACTGGCCATAGGAGTCAATGACAATGAGAATAAAAGTCGAGATAGGCTATATTAGTGACAAACCCGTGATTCTTCAAGTACGTGGAACCGCCCTGGAGAGTAAGCGGAATTAAAGAAGACAGTAAAGAAAAATATGCATGGATAATAATGATAGGGAACAAAATAAGATGATATGCGAAGTAATACGTAGCCTAGTATTTAAATCTATGTTTCGAGTTAACTTTGAGGTCGATACAATTAATGACTAAGCTATAACGGCGAGGAATTCATGTAATTGAGGGCGAAATCGTAGTTCATGAAGTTTGATATGCCGACAGTTTATTGCAGATTTATGCTGAAACCACCTGTGAGCAAGATAGAAACCAGTAACCGTCTCTTTATGAAATGAATCTTATCTACTGCCTTTATTTCTTGATTCGCACACGTACAAGAAATCGTTGGGATCGGGCAAAATCTTGTGTCTGGCTTCCCTTCGGCTTTCTTCCTATGGGTACAAGCCAGAAACTATTCCAATTTAGTGATTTTTAGCTTAAATGATTCGATTATACTTCTTCTTTTTTCTGATTTATCTTTATTATATTTCAACTTCGACTTAAAACACCTAGGCATAGCAAATTTTTTTGTTATTCTGTCACTATTGTCAACAGTAACATTAAAGGGTACGTTAAAATTCTTGTAATGTACTGTTTTATTATAAGATCTTGACTTTACAAACCTTTTGAGACGATCCTATTGCAATGTAGCTCCGAGAGCAATTTTATTTGTAGACGCTTGACTCAGCACGCAAGACGCAAAAATGGTGGATGCGCTGCCGTACGCTGCGCATGCTCGCGGCGTTGAATTTTCTTTTGCTGCATGCCTATATCTTTTGGATACAGATATTAGGTTGGATATTTTGCATTTTAGTAAACGTTTGTGACTATTAGATAATATCACAAACTTTTTTCCTTTGTTAGTACCCTCAAATTTTCCTGTAAGCTGAAGCCATGAGACCAACTTTAAAGATGAATCAACGTCAAAAAGATGTTTACGGCCATTGTATTATCTGCCTCTGTGAATAATGGCAGCCAGGGACCGCGGTGTGGCTCAAAGCGATCTTGAGAAGCAAAGCGTACCAGACTATAAGGTTTTAACTTCTCATCGGGGAACTGGGTGGAAGTAAATATTTGTCTCTCAAGCCGCCAACGTCCCTGGATGCTTTGCGCGCACCCGCTCCCCCTTTGGGAAAGTCGAATCGTTCATCACTCTTCCTGTTTCCGCCCTTCCCTGACTCTTAATTCGCTGGGTTCCATTACCGATCTCTCTCTACAGTCACGTTCAAATTTTTCACCATCCGCTGTCTCCCTCCTTTCGCCGCCCTTGACGGGCTTTGCTGGAAGTGCTTTTGAGTCGGGGCTTTTCCGTATCATCGATTGCAATTTCTTTCGGAAGCTCTGAGAATGAAGAGGTGGGACTTGATTACATGGAAGGCTCTACTATGCACTTGAGGGATGACTTGTGGATTTTCGCGGAATAACAACTACCATTTGAAACGAGTTCTCTGGGCATAAGGCATGAAATCGATTGATGTCACTTTCCGAAGGTCTACAATTTAATACATTTAATACTAGGTCCCTCATAACTTAACAAAGTGGAAAGACGCGTGCTAATGTATTCTAAAGCTTCCCACAAGCAGTCATAAGGTGAACGAACCCGGAAGAAAATACATGGTGCTAATGGTAGATGGAAGGAAATACTTTAGTATATGGAATGTCCAAGACAACCGGTGCGAAATGTGAAGAAGCACTAGTGGGATATTAATAAAGTATAAGCAAGGATAAAAGAACGGTACAGAGAAAGAAATATATTGATAATTTAGACAAGAAATAAGAAAAGCAGCGTATTAGGCAAGGGAAACGGTAGGAAGATGAAGTATAGAAATACAGAACGAGGAGGTCAAGTTTATTACAAAATATAGAAAACACAGGACATCACATGAAGTAAAGCAACAAAGTTTCTGATAAAACAACTGATCATTTACTAGACGTCTATTAAACTCTAGATTTAAAAAAATATCTTTATGAAGTGATTAATTCTATTTTTCAATATAGTAGACCACAATCTGTTTCTTTAAGGGCCAAGAACAACTCATATATAGCAGGGATAATGCATGCAGGTACCTTTCATTATTTTTTCCTCACGCAACCTCATGAAATCCTTTATTGCTCCTCTCCATGCGGGATAAACAAAACTAAGCTACATTTCCTCCCGTGATTCATCTCTCTTTCCTTCTATGGGACTCGGCCTACTAGGCCATATACCGCGTCCAGGAAGGGGAAAGTCGAGGCTTCCAAGGTCGCCATCTCACGAAATCCTTGCAAAGCAATTCCAACAGTAGCAGCGCAAAAGGCAAGGAAGAGAACCAAATCAGTTAGAGAAGGGATTTGGAATGTTGGGACGACAAAGAAGACAGGGACTTAAGAAAATATAAACTTGGAGACAAAGAGAAGAAATGTAGGCATTTAAGGGTTATTCGAGGAGAGAGGGGAATATAATGGGAATTATTTAAGCAAAGAGTAAATGACAATACACAGCGGGGGGGGGGAGAAGAACCAGCAAAGGATGATAATGGTATTAAACAAAAAGGAAGAACGTAGTAAATATAGAGTTGGCGAGGGGCAAAATATTATTAGTAGAATGGAAAGTTGAACCATGGGAGTTGGTCATTGATCAGATCTGTAAGCGACAGAATATCAAAGAGATGAAGAAATAGAAAGGTAAATGATGAAGTAGAGGATTTAATTACGGATGACCATGGAAGGGATTATTTGAAGGAGATTATGGTTTGGGACGCGACGTTAAGAGAAAGGAGACAAATCGCTGATAATGAAGTAGGGAACTACAGTTTAGGGACAAGGGATGAAAGCAGGGAAAAAGAAATAGCGGTCTATAGGATAAAGATCTTAATCATATATAACACTTGTGTTAAACACGAAAATAGGCTTTGGTATACGTAGGAAATACCCGTGGATTCAAAATTAAATCAGACTATACTATGGCTAGGCAAGCTTTAGGAACAACGTGGTTAATTTATACATTTTCCTGGAATAGGATTGGAGCAAATGAGCAATAATAAAGTGTAATGGAAGATTGAAGAGGATAAAACAAGATGAAACGATGAAATAGAATTTTTAAAAATTTAACTTAGGCAAAATTAGTGTCCGCAAGCTGTGGCGACAAACATGAGTGTTGAGAGGAAGATGAGGATTTCAGGATAAAAATGTGGCCATATCAAAAACGGCATATTGAACTTCGCAAACATAATTAAAGAAGAAAGTAAGCAAGGAAAGTACAGAGATACCAATGATTACGGAAGATATAATTATTGAGATGGAAAACGGCATGAAATGGAAGAAGGGAATATATAATTCAGTAGAAGAAAGTACACAGACATTAATAATAAAAGAGGGTAGGAAACTTTCAGGGCGAGAGAAGGGAGCATTAAAAAAATAGTGGGATAGATATGAGATGAGAATCAATGTACACAAGGTAATCCTCAGCCGTTTTTGGGGATCAAGAAAGCTAAAATGTTAAAATAGATGGTCTTAAACAAGAGAATTTACAATAGGTTAAGTATCTCAGAAGTTTTTCGGACCAAAATGTTAAAAGTATTAGAGAAATTGAGAGGAGAACTGTGTTGGGCAAAGTATGTTTGTGTTACGGGAAGTTATGACTAAGACGCTAAGCAATGATGTTAAGAAAACATTCGTCAAGATTGTGATATAGAGCGTGGATTTTTTGCGGCGCACAGACATGAGAAGTGTGGTGGCAAAGGAGAGAGAATTGTACCATGAAATCCAAAGGAGACGGGAAATTAGAAGCAGAGAATCTATATTTCCTCTTAAGTTTCAAGACAGTAACAATGGAGCTCCAGTTCAACAAACGAGGTTGGTGGAAGAAAATTGCAACATCATATCTTGGAATGGAGGAAAAATCATGCGGAATTGAAGATGAATTTTTTAAATGTCGGGGGTCAGTTTATGTTTCGTTATGTTAGGCGAAGCAATGCATCGCGGTCAAGTCTGTGCCTATTCAGAAATTTTCATAAACAGCAGGTACATAATAATAACAATAGTAATGATTTAAACATATTGGTTGATATTAGAGCATTTTTTGCAGCAGTGTAAGAGGGTTTTTTGTTCATAATATTACCATTGCATTGTAAAAATTTAAATCACTGGTTAATGAAATTATTACGTCATTGTGATTAATCGTTCAATCCTTGCTATGAAAAACCTACCGAAAACACAGTTGACCATTAATAATAACAGGAATCATAATTTCTCATTTAAATAAGAAAATTGAAGTAATAATACGCAAATTTTTTTATTTATATGATAAATTATGGCCACTTACACTAAACTTTTTAAACATGCCTTACAGGCAGATTTAGTGGGTAATGGCTCGTTAAATATAGAAGTAGGTTAATTAAATCTCTTTCTCAAAAATGAAGAAATCTTTGGTTAAGCTAAATCAATGATGCCCGAAATAAGTTCGCAATAATCCCGATCCCTACGGCAGGAATTATCAATCCCTGAGGGGAAACAAGACCTTCACGCTTTCAAGAGGGATGGGAAAATTTGCTGGCTCTATTATCAGTTCAAGCGGACGCCCATAACGAAGAGCGATAGACGAACCGTTCGTAACTTTGGAATAAGCTTCGTGGGAATCGATTGGGGTCTGAGGACGAAGGAAAAGTGCCGTGGGGGAGTGGGAACGGAGACCCGACGCAGAAAAGTGGTGCGGTGAGCGGGATGTTCGAGAGGCATGGTAGAAGGAGGGGAAGGGTGTTCACTCGCGTGGAGATGACAGTGGGAAGGGAATTGTGGCACTTGTGAAGGTCTGGAAGTGGAGTGGAGACGGAAAGGTAGGTGTCTGGAGGGAGTTCGCGGCATGGATTGAAAAGAAAGACCTCAGAAATACGACCGAAAATAGAATAAGTAAAAAAATAATGACACTCAAACATTTAAAGGGACAAAAATAGTTTTACCACTATTTATATAGACTGTTAAGTAAAATTGCTAGGCGTTACTAGCTGGAAAACTACAAAATGTTATACAAATGTACTTTTTCCACATCATATTGACTATCTTAGTGTTTTCCTTGTCACGTATACCTTGTAAAGAATTAATAAAATTCTGGGGAAATCGGTCCCTTCGTAGTAAAGGATGTTTTGTGGGGTTTTCTTTGACAATTTTATTAACTTTTACCATCGTTCCTGACGTTTTCAATATTTACCCATTTAAAAATCTCTTTCAAACATAATCTACGTTGAAAATTTTCGAATTTACATATGAAAAAAAATAAATGCAGAGACATGAAAAGGCATCGAATGCGGCAGGATAACACTCGATAAGAGAAAAAGATTTAATGTGATTTCGGCGTGCGAAAGAACATCGTTTAATTTTATTTAAAGAGCTCAGTAAAAGTTTTCGCCACTAAATAATGAGAATATATTTGGAGAGAAAATTAGGAGGACTTCGTGTTACTTTGACGGCACCTTGAACGTGCTCCCTGAATCTGGAATTAAAAGAGGCTTAATTCGCATTTGAATCCGCATGAAAAAACACCCAAGTGATGAAAATTAATTTAAACGACCAGAGAGCCAACCACACTTGGAATGAAGTTGCTATTAAAGAGGAAAATTTCAGGTCATTGAGGTATTTTTAAAGATATAACCAAATACTTGTATTTCGTTCAACAGGTTCCCAACTTCATTGAAAATATAAATTTATTATCGTCCTCTAAAATTTCAATTAATTAAAAAAATTTTTTTTTAACATGACTCGAAAGAGACAGGAATTTTAGTGTGGGATTAGAATGAATACGAGATGGAATCGGTACTCATATGGCATTATTATTTCGTCTTAAAATTTCTTACGGATGCAAAATTGTCTATTTTACCATCATCTGTGAACCACTTTCTTCATCATATAACGGAAAATTTTGTTTAACATGACAAGAACTTTAAACTTACATAATGAAATAAATATTGACTGTAAAACATTGTTTACCGAAAATTTTTGTGACTACCTGTCGATCAAGCAATTGTTATTATATGTTTTATGTGTGTCTTTGATGGAAAAAATCTTAACGTACATATCACTACCTTTCTTAACAAGGCTTAAAATGACAGCATAAACGAATATATACCCTTCTCAATTCCACTTTCTTCATCCATTTATTCCATTAGAAAAATCTAATTTTCTCGCAACCGTTCCTCCCCAGTTCTCCCGTCTGTAGCAGTTTTCTAAACTCCGTTACCAACCAAAATGCTTTGTATCTATGTTTATCTAGGCTTACATAAAAACTCAAGAAAAACAGTCAGTTTAAAAGATAAGTTTGTGATTAAAAAATAAATGAACAATTGAAATAATGACGCTCCAAATGCAAATTCTTCTCGGAGAAATTATTCAAACAAATCACAATAATTAATGAATGCAATACATTTTTGTGACCTATCACACTTTGCATATGTATTTATTGACATATATTTTAACAACTAAGTGTCATGGAAAAGGCATGAAAAATAATTCATACTTCACTTAATTTTCAAAACTAGTTCTTTTCATTTGTCATAATGGCATTCGCCCTATGCTTTAACTTGCTTATACTAATTTCCTTATTTTTAAACCAGGAATAATTCTGTCATTACAGCCAATTTATATCCGAACCAGATCTCAACAATTACAGCGACCATTATTTAATAGCGTTGCCTTAACGATGATGACGAAAAAGTCGCACATGAAATATGAGTCATTAATATAAATGAAACTAGCGACATTGCACAGTTTTTCTTCATCACAAAGTGTTTTTCACTAATGAAACCATGTCATAGTTAAATACGACACTTTTTTTACATTAATGGGGGTTTTCCTGACCTTTTTTATGATTAATATCATCCAAAGATCAAAAAACCTCTGACATTCTAGATAGTGTCTTATGTAACATTACTTACCATACGAAAATTTACTCACGCTATTTATACACGTTCAACATTTAACAAATAATGGCTTTGATATTAGAGCCTTTTTCTCTATCAGGGTTTTAGAGTGTGATGAGACGCCACATGAAAGGGGTCCTCATTGTAATACTTAATTCTCCTAAAATGGCACTAAATTAAATAAATGGTATGTACTAACCTCAAATTTAATAGAAAAATATACTCGTATTATTCTGCCTTAATTTCCAACGCTTCATCCAATGTAACTTCTCTGTCATTCCATTAAATTTTATCTGATTTCACTGAGTACTTAGTACCATAGTTCTAAAATATCTATTACAAGTATATATGTGAGTGTCGGCTCGTGAATGACACAATGTCACCTTTCACAAAATATTAACGACATTTATGAGTCATTTTAAATTATAATTTACGTTTACAAAAGGAAGGAGGCGTATGATAAATCGAAATGGGTAGAATTGACGAACGTTTTGCAAAAAATAGGAGTGGATTGGCGGTATAGGGAACGACGGCAATCTGTACATGCCTAATATTGCTCAGGTACAAGTGGCGGATTGAGTATCGGGATGGGGAGTATTAGAAAGTGGGGTGTCCAATACTACCTGTAGTTGTCAACGTTTATGTAATGTAAATGGGTAAATATGCTTGGGAAGAACTAAAGATAGGGATGCAAGTCGAAGAAATATTTATAAAGTCAGAAAGGTTTCCGGATGATCAAGATTTAGGTAGCCATTCAGCCGAGGGCTTGTAAGCATTTCTGAGCGTGATAGAAAATCAGTGTGATGAGTTTGCGATGAGAACCAATGTAATAATAGCCAAGATGAAGAAAATGAGAATTAAGAAGAAAAAATTCTCTCTTATGCTTTCATAATTATAATGATAATATATAATTTTCTAATTGGTGAACATAAGAAAATCGGTTGTTTAATTTAGATATTAATTTTAAACTTAAAGTCAAGGTACACCTTTTATTTCCTTTAAAAGAATCCTTTTTATGAATTTGATGAGGAGAGTTCATAACCCGATATTAAAATATTAAAAAGAAATGATTAAGACGTTCTTAAAATATTGAGGTACACAGGTTCGTTAATTAATACGTTAAAGGTAACTGATACCTCCATAACTTCAGCATCCCCTTTGCAAACCCACGGAAATATTCCTCTCGTTCCCTCTTCCTCACTTGTTGACGTTCCCCATCATTTCTCATTAGAGACCAATGTCCATCAGTACTTCCCCGTCACATTCAATCTCTCCCTCCTCGTATTTCACGTAGGGAACCCCCCTCCGTCATACCTACAAGATCTTTACCTAAGTGTATAATGATGATGAGCTCTTTATTTCGCAATTAAGCTCAAGGGGGAATTCCATTCGCTGCCATTCGCATCGCTGGGAATATGGAGGTCCAGTTGCTTCGTCGTTATAGAAATCTGGCCCAACGTTCCCAGCGTTGATGCTCTGAACCCTAATTCGCCTCCATTCCTCTTAATCTCAGACAGGCTTTCAGTCAGAAGGACGGGGGAAAAGGAGAACAGGAAAGAGTGGAAGGAACAAGGTCTCTAATTCCTCCTTCATCAGTTTATCTTTTGGACTTTTTTATATTATATTTTAGAGCTTGAGAAAATACTTTCGAAAATAAATCAAATGAATTAAATTTACTTTGGGATTAAAGACGCTTTACCACATTTTGGTGATGTTAAATTCTTAAAAGCTGTTAACATTTGCGTTATTTATTATTTCGAGCTTTTCAAAGTACGAAAGTTCGCAAGTACATGATATGGGGGTTACAGGTTTTTTTTAGGGTGGCAGGTTAAGTTTAGGAATTTACTCCAACCTCTGTAAAAACAAAGAACGAGTGAGAGAACATAAAGTGAATTGTCATGACCAAACCTCCAGTTTGTGACTGAAATAAAAGATGGGGCAAACGATTCCTGGAAGTAAACACAGAAAGGAGTGACCATCCTGTTTTTCCAATTAACCTCTCGTGCAATTTTTCGCTAAATAGTTCGTTTTTCTCGCCTTGTACGAACTTGCACTGAATAACTCCCAATCGATTCTCACTCAACTTCTCCTCTCTCCAATGCCTTTCGCGTAATCCTGCACCACGCGCAATTCTAGGGCACGAGCAATTCTCACGGAAGTGAATGAGGGTACACCTCGACTCACTTTAGTTTAAAAGTCCAAACGAAATTTACGCTCTTAAATTCGGCCCTTGCTTTCCAATGGGTGCTTTCCTGCTTCCAGGGTCCTCCTCGCGCGTTTTCATCTCATCTCTCCGATGGTTCTCAGGGTCGGTCCATCGACCCTTTCCCCGCAACTCCTCCCTCACTCCAACCCTCCTCTATTCCTTCCCCCGAGGCTCTGTCGATGAGAGGCGACCAGGAGAAGGAGGAGAACAACGTGGTGGCTTTCGTATGGGGAAGGGGGAGAAGGGTGTAGATGGACCGAGGTGGACTGGATCATCTTGCCCTCGGCTTCGTCCGACACGCTCAACTTGATGTAGCTCGGGGCAGCAGGGACATGTAAGGAGGGATTGGGTGTGGAATGCGAGCGACGGAATGGAAGGGAGACGGAGGGATATAGGATTTTCCTTCTCGTTCCTCTATTTTGATTCGAGAGGTATGATATCATTACTGCGCAGTTGTGCATCTCAGGTGTTACGAGCAAGTTAGTTTCAATTTATGACACTTGGCCCTTGGGTCGCTCATAATAAACTTGGGTACACTATCATTAATTTTTTTATTTATTGATATAATCAAAATCAAATAAAACTTAAAAATATGAATCAAAAAAAAATAAAATCAAATGAATCAAAAAAAAATAAAATCAAATAAAAAAATATGAATGTCATGTTATTGGAATATGCATTTAAATTTTTATTTTAAAACTAATGTCGCACAAGTACACTTAGCCTAAAATCGACTCTTTAATATTCATCCATTTAATCACAATTTGAGTGGAATTTCCTGGACAAGTACGAAAAATGAAAGAGACTTAAACTAATGGGTTAACAGCGTCAACGCTCATTTCAAAAGGTGGCTGATACCATCTCTCATCTGGAAGTAGGACCGAGACGTTCTAATGAACTCTTAGGGAACGCGTAAGTTGATGGCCTTATATTCTGTTTAGTCGCATTGATTAGGTATGAAAAAAGTAAAAAACGGAAGGAATTGGAAACATCCGTCTACAATGACTGAATCATGTAAAAAATTTCAATGTTTTTGACCTCGATCCCCTTCAAAATTCTTAGTCAACAGAATTACTTTCACCAATAAATTTCCCTTAATCACTGCCATGTAGGACGTATTTCTAGCAACGACTACACTCGCCAAAGTCCCTTTCGGTGGAGACTCTCGTATCCGCAAGTGGGCACTTAGAGCAGCAAGCCCATTGCATAGCATCACATTTAGTGGACGTCCAGTTTAATCCCCGAATTTATAGTGTGCTACTAAGTGATCCCCTACTATACCCATCCCGGGATACAGCTGAGGTCATTTCGTTGGAATATGAAGTTTAAGACAAGAAGTTTTGCGGACTAGTATAAACATGGACCAAATTTACAACGTCGCGCTTCATTTGTTTTCGAAAGTATGGAACATAAGCATAATATATAGGGCTTGCTTGCTTGCATACTGATCGACTCTTTAGTGTACTCTCACCAATGAGAAAATATACCGAATTACAACAGTTAAAATGAATTTCAAATTGATTAATTTCCATCTTTTTAAGTCTCATTCTCACCCCAAGAAAGTCATTATGTGAACATACTATTAATAATTTCTCTTCAAAATTCAAAAATTGAAGTGTACGGCGGTGAAATGATGAAAATACATCACTTTCGAGGTGAAAAAAACGCCGACGGGCTTTTGATTCAACCATCTCCTAGACGTCCACAGTATATTTCGTTACTTAGTACGACGTGCACAAGGACTTTTGTTTTTAAACTTGAATATGTCTGGGCTGGCGATTGACAATATCACCTGAACTTTCCACGTAGCAAACAAAATGGGATTAGATACGATACATTCAATTATCACTCATGGTCGTGGCCTCATAGAAAAATAATTTACAGAAAATCTTTCCCTATTGAAGGAGTGAGTTCGTCTGCCAATACTATTCTTGGGTTCTGCTTTTTTATTATTAGGCTCTCTCAATTGAAGTACGTTCGCAAATACACCCTTCTTCATCGGAACGATTAATCCTTGCTATTTCATCTCGGGTATTGAGGTTATTTCTCGTCACGTCATATATTTCCACCTCCCCAGGAATTCAATTATTATTCGGGGTATTTGATGGCAAAATTGCAACGTCTCTGACGCATCATAGTTGCGACCGACGCTTTTCCTAATGCTTGAGTGAAGAACTAGAATTGAAGGTCATTGAATTTCTTCTGGTGAAATCTGAAATTAAACGCAATAACATCAAACAAGGCCGTTAAAAATGTACTAGCAAAATTATATTTCACGCATACGAGGTAAAAGTTTAATTTTTTGCACTACGCAATCTACTGTCTCGTATACGATATTTAATCAATTCCTTATTTTTTTGCAAATAATATTTGGTTTTATATACGAGGATTTGATGAAGAGATATAGTGTACACAATGATTACGTTGAAGCCAAGAAGTGTCATTAGTGACATGTACGGAACAACTAACACAAACTCCAATGACATCTCGCCAAGAATAGTTTAATTCTCTGACACAAAATTAGTATGACTGTGTCGATTAAAAATATGTATTTCCAGAAGCAATACTTTCGCTTAAACGTAATAATATACAATATATAAGACCTATATATATGAAAAATCATGACTTTATGAAGATATACTATATATCATCTATGTATTCAATGACCATCGAAACTCAGCGTTGAAGACAATGGTTTCTTATACCTGACGGAACTGACATTCTATTTAGCACGTTGGAACTCTGTCAAAGAATAACTACAAGAACTAACCAGAGAGTAAATTACGCTTCGGCCTAATGTGGTGGTTGGTAAGTTTAGAGTCACCATATTGATGACCATACGTGCTTACACTCAGTACGCTTCCAGCTGCTCGTATTTCCAGAAGTAATAAAGGAACATTTCTATTTAATAATATGGACTCGATCTCCAGGGCAGACTAATCATTAAAAAAACTAGTATTTTTTAAATTCAATATTCTTATTGTAAATCGAGAGTCCAATAAATAAGCAAAAGGAGAAAAATGTATTTTTGGTCGAGTTTTTTTTTTCAATTTTTTCCTCCGGCAACGTGAAAACAGTGTAAACAAATTTTTCATCCGGTAATTTTGTAAATATTTTTTCATAAATCTCCTTCCGAAAATATTAATTGCCTCGTATGTTATACGGAGTCCCTTTTAGGAAATATTTCACCTCGTTTTGGGAGACATCATTTATCCCTGACTTTCGACCAACGTTTAAGGGTGATATGGAAAATGTTTAGTTAACTTTTTTATAATTTTCTCATTGTTTGCCTTAGAAACGTTAAACATCACGGCATTCATGAAATCGGAATGTAAATAATAATTAAAAGTAATTGAGAATATAATTTTGACACTTGTCGAGCAATAAGATGGAATGAAATAAAGGGGTTAAAAGAGGAAGGTAAAAGGTAAATTAGTTTGGGAAAATCGTAAGTAAACAAAAGCAGCAGTAATAAGGAAAATATAATAAGTAAACAGGATAAGGTATTCCCTGTGTCTACTATATGGCTTTCGCGACCTGTTCCACGATCAACTTCTTCAGATGTTGCCATAGTTTTCATGCTTGAACGAAGTCGTAGTCAAATATCTCAACTGAAAAAGAAGTCTTTTTCGTTCCATGAAAGCGCCAAGACCATCGAAGTTTAAAAATATCTCTTTCAGTAGATATTACCATATTTATGTCAAAGGTAGTAGGATTGAGTCGATAACAAATGTATGTAAGAATATATAGATTCACTCAAAAATCTTCAAAATAATACCCTTGTGTGTCTACATTTCACTACCAATGGGTTTTCTACGCCATGTGCACCTTCTGGAAGGCGGCGCTCAAAATGCTGCTAAGCTCCCTCATCGCAGCCTATTGTATCGCTTCCACCTAGCCATGATAATGTACTTGGAGCATGGATTTGAGACCGGGATGAGGAAGAATTCTGGTGGGGCATTTTCTAAAAAAAGTTTGATCCTCACTCACATGGTCGAGAAATATTTGGCAGATCCACGTTTGAGTTTTCTTTTGTTCGTCCAAGAGCACTCGTGGCACCAACTTTGCACACACCTTTCCATGCCCATGTTTTTGCTCACAAGTTGATGCCCATCACTTTTAGAGATGATAAGTTTATCAAAAACCATGCAAACACTTTATCTGGGATTCCTGTCCAACAAGACCTTCAGCCTTGTGAGATCCGCGCATATTTTTGATATTGAAGGGCGTTCTGAGTGTTCGGCTTCTTAAATATATTTTTATACCTTCCCAAAACTACTTGTGGCACACCCGGTTTACGCATAACGTAATCACCGTAAGCTGCCTTGAGCATTTAATGAGTCTCTTTCCCTGTTTTGGCAAGTTTCACTTAATATTTGGTGTTGTATCGCTGTTCCAATAATCGGTTCATGAAGGAACGTTATGATGTCACGTTATAGAGATTTCGCAAACAAACGATCCGCACTACACAAAGACTGGGAGCCAGATGCTACTGGTCTCTTGTCTTTTCATAGAAATCCCTTCCCTCGAAACAAGCCCAAGAAAGAGCCGCCCGTCTGTCCGTCTACCCAGAAAAAAATAAGCAGTACTACTTTTACGACAGACCTAGTATGGAAAAAAATGCTGCTGAAATAGCGTTATTAGCTTTAGTGTGAATTATATTTTTAATATGTCCTGTTTTGAGAACTATAAACTTCTACGAGGTAAAAACTAAATTGATCATTTATAAACAGAGGAGGCCAAAAATATTTAATTTTTCATTTTCTTCCACGGAATACCTTTTATTTGGGCATCTAAAAAATCTTTAATACCAGTTATCCTCTTGTTATTAATAATAATTTGTTTAAATTTAGTTATATATTTATATTAGTAAATAACAATAATAATCATCCAAAACATTTAAAACAGGAGAGAAGTGAAACAAGTATGTATTTTTAAATGCAGTAAATTCTCAAGCAAATATTTAACCAGTTCACTGATATTTTATCAGAGAAACAAATATTTATTTTTAATTTTAAGGTAAATAAATTTATGTTTTTAGATAGTCTATCAATCATAGAGAGGCTTTTGACGATTTTTTAAAACCGAGAACCATTGCCACCAGATTTGGCTGAAGACCTCAGTTCTTCTTCAAGAACACCTCAGTTCCTCTATTTCCTTTCTCATTTCTCTTTTCACTCTTCATCGAACCATCTAAAACGCTCATTCCTCTCCTTGTTCTCCAAAGCTTGCTAACTTACTCTCTTCTATTACTCCATAAACATACCTCAAATTTCCTGCATTTATTCCATTTCTACTTTTTCTCTTCAGCCTGCTTCAAGTTCCTTCCAACAGCTTCCGCTCTTCTCTTATCATATCTCAATACTACTTCGCACTTGGCAAATGTTTCTCGTTTAGATCTCAAAGCTTTCCATATACACTCACCACACCTCATATACACACATTAAATCAACAAGTACATTTTTTTAAAACCGTGAAAATCTTCCGTATCAAAGCCTAAAGAAAATGTGTATCAAGAGAGAAACCACGCTGATGAAGCACACTTTTGTTTTAATATGAGTGAAAAAGAAGTGAGTGAAAAGGAAGTAGGTTTAATTCGCAGCTAAGAGAATATCTCCATAAATTATTGTGACTACTACTTAACCTTCAAAAATAATATTTAATAACTCAAAGAGATATAATTTAATTAATCTCAATGACATAATTGATGCGGCTATATAAATATTCGTTGTACCAGTATTTACTCAAATTTTTTCACATTAGTTAAATCTTCCATGCTTAGTAGTTAACCATAAAGTAAAAGAGAAGTATTGGAGAAACCTTTCGAAAATGGTTATGTAGGTTTAGACCACTCGAAAAGCATTAGAAAATCTTTTTAAAAATCATTACGGCTATACGTCACGGTTATCCAAATATAGAGCTCACATTTTCAAACTGTAGCGTAGAAATTCCGGGGCAAGGATCTCACGTGCACCCATCCTGATAACTGATGTGGAGAACGAGGCACTAAAATAAAAATAACCCACAAAATGACCCTATATATTACCCAAGTAAAATATAGGCATAAAAATACCCGTATAGGTATTATTTTTTTCATAATATTATTACGCGTCTCATTCTTCCATTCCCTCGTGCTACATCTGCCTGTTGAGCAAAAATCATGGGCGCATTATGAAATAAAGCTTAAGCAATAAAAATTGCGTATTTTACTGCTAAATATGATGAAAGGGCTAGTAAAAAGCCACCAAATGGCGTTCATTCGATTCAATAATTTATTTTGAGTTGCAATAAAAATTGACATAATATTTTCGCGTAGAAACTGAATAAGCGAGAGTATGAGAGTATTTATCATTTATTCAGGTAATTCATTGGAAAAGGGATTATAATCCTTTATGGGAATATTATATTAATAACACAGGCCAACAGTGTTTTTGGTGCCGGAGCTTTTAATGTTGATTTAAAGAACCATTGGGGTGCTGAATCCAATTATGACACTAGTTTTTTCCTATCAGCTATAGTTTTCAAGATATAGATATGTTGTTACTTACGTAAAAAAATCTTCTACATGATGATATGGGAATATTATATTAATAACACAGGCCAACAGTTGTTTTGGTGCCGGAGCTTTTAATGCTGATTTAAAGAACAATTGGGGTGCTCAATCCAATTATGACACTAGTTTTTTCCTATCAGCTATAGTTTTCAAATATAGATATGTTGTTGCTTACGTAAAAAAATCTTCTACATGATGATATGGGAATATTATATTAATAATTATCTCACTGGCCTACAATATAGAAAAATACATAAAACTTATTGACAGTTTATTGAAAATAAAAGGAATACCGCAAAGTGGTTATAAATTAGTATACTTATAGATTTATTTAACTTTGAAAATTATTTTCCGGAATATATCAAATATTAAAACAACTAATTGTAAGATGTGCCATATCTAAAAAAGTAGAGCTGTCAAATAAAAACGGATTTCATATTTGGATTTAGCTCTAAAAATATAGTTTAAATCATCACAAAGATTCCCGGCACCAAAAAAATTTTTTTTTGTAGGCCTGTGTAATTATTAATATAATATTCCCATATCATCACGTAGAAGATTTTTTTACGTAAGTAACAACATATCTATATCTTGAAAACTATAGCTGATAGGAAAAAACTAGTGCCATAATTGGATTCAGCACCCCAATTGTTCTTTAAATCAACATTAAAAGCTCCGGCACCAAAACCACTGTTGGTCTGTGTTATTTTTCATCTCCATAATAACTAAGCTTTCTTTTGACGGTGCATATGGAAACGCTAAACATTTTAAACATAAACGTAGTATTTAGACTGAATCAATGCAACAACTACGGCTGGTGATGGACTCGTATTTAAAAGTAAGTATACTAGTTCAGTTGAAAAAGTATCCGACCTTGAATTTTGACGATAGCGATGCAAGGGTGGCGCCACTGCGCACAGTGGAAAGATACGAGCAGCTTAATGAACACGCTTGATTTATCCTCCGCCATAAGCTAGTCCCTGCCTGCTGGGTACCCCATCACTTTTCTATTTCTCTCAATATTACTGAAATGGTTAAGCAAAGATACCGCATCAATTTTTTATAAATTTGGTATAAATAAAATAATATTTGGTGATCCCCTAAGCGAAACAATTCGTAAGATTCAGCATATGTTTGGAGACGATTCTATGGGGTTTGTACAAATAAAGGAATGGTTTCATTTAAATAATAAATGTTTTTGTAGCCAAATCACTACTTCATTGCAAGAAAAGAACAGAAAAAAATATCAAAACCCGCAGATGAAACCAAAAAGAGCAATAAACAGGACTTAAAAATGATCAGTCAGTCGGAAATGGGGTAATAATCTGAAAAAAAAACTACATGTGAAACTCTTCAGGATGGGTAAATGGATGAAAGATAGAATATTAGGCATGCGGATTTTTTTAGACTTAGTGAAGACAGACGGAAGGTACTCGGATAAATAGTGTGCAAATAAGTGAAGAAAAAATAATATACATAAATTCATGAGAAATATCTCGCAACTATTATAAGATGAGTTTTTGGGGACTGTGGTTGTTTTATATTTTTATTTTGCTTCACATTAAATATTTTAACGCATTAATTTTTATTATAATAAATAATTTTCATAGGTTTTTATGAAACTTATTAAATCCACTATTATCATTGAAAATAGCGCCAGCGAATGCTCAGTATGAGCTCTCGCAACAATTAAAAACAGTAAGAGTGCTTGCGTGGTGGAATAGCGGGAACCTTCTCATAGAATATCCAACATTAAATGATTCAATATTTCTTACTTCAGTGTCTTGGCGTAATTGCCTATAATGGATACAAAAATGAAGTATCGCTTTTTTATATATATTCTATATTTTCAATATGAATTAGGAGGGAAATAGTTATAGTTATACAGTTTCTGATCGAAATGATGAAATAATTTTTCATTCATTTTCCACTATTAACCTACACAAAATCCACCGTCATTAATTTTTAATTGCTGACTAAATATCTTTTTCTGACTGAATACCTACGCCACTCGAGTTCCATATTTAAGCTTTTCTCATCTGATGAATGCATTATATCGGCGTATATTATCACTGGAATTAGTAATATATTAATATATTTAAAATTAATAATGTTTAAGACTAAAATATAAAATAAATTGGATGCAGCAAACCAAATATGTGTATATTAAGTAATCAAATCATCTTCCAAAATATCTTAGTCCAAATTGTCGACACTTCCACGGGTTTTATTGGTGCAGGAGACACCTAAGAGATGTTCAGGGCTGTGAGACTGCTATTAATTAATAATGACCTTGATTTCTTCATCACTGAAATTAATTATATTCACCACGGAGACTTTCAATGATGTCTAGACGGTATCCGATGATGCATCTTCTCGGATTATGCTACGCACATTGATTTCAGACCTCACTGTTTCCCCTTCTGACCCTTTAGGCTGCAGAGATATGGTCCTTGACCGCAACCTTGGCTTTGAATGGACGTCGGGAAATGAAAAGTGCTCCCTTCACATTTATGGCACTTCCCGAAACAAGGTTGCACTAATAGCGTAATATTTCAAGTTGGGCCACAAAATATATCCTTAACCTAGGTTAATAGCTCGAAAGAATGGTAATAATAACACCTCTCTTTGAGAATTACGTATTTTAATGCAAAGGAGAATATTTGTATCATTTTTCATGAAGTCAGTCTTCGCCTGATCATAAAGAAGAGAAAGGAAAAATAAATCATATACTGCGGAGTAAATATCGTATTAAAATTAATAACAAGCTAGTTTGTCACGAGTAAACTCATCCCACTTATTTATTAATGATCACCAAAGTCTGTGAAAAAGTACGTATTTTTCATTAAATTATGAGCGCTTTTCATTCGGTATTAGGTGCGAGACGATCCTAAAAGGAAGATACCGGAACAATTTCTTCATTAGACACCAAGTTTGTGATTGTCATTGAAACTTTTTTGGCATAAATAAATAACACCTCTACAGACTAGAATACCAACACCCTAACGCATTACAAACAAAGAAGGTTCATTTTAAGATTATCACACCATATTTCGCGACCTTATAAGATAATTTTCCTCTGAATATTTTGCCTCATTATTTAAGCAAATTAATTTTACGAAATGCCAGTGCTAGAGAACGGAGTAAAACGTCCACTTAAATAGACGTTCTTTAAGGCTCTAAAATTAATGCCCTCTTTAATTTTGCTAATGAGCTCAGAGCAGCAGACTGTTATGATGGCTTTTACTATTCCCATTCACTAGAAAACATTTGAATTCTAATCTTACCGTGGAAACTCTTGCTTAAGACTGGCAGTAATAGTGCAGTGGGCATACCTGCAAAGAAGAAAACATTCAAAATTATTTTTTGAGAATTACATTCCGTTTTAAATATACATAAACATTATTTCCACTCATTGGTATGTTAAAAGGGTACATTAATATACTTTTTCTAGATCAAGGGGGCTACGTGGCTCATGTACAAGAAAGCAGATCTTCGTAAACCGGATCTCATTTTTTGCTTTTAGCAATATCTTAGTCATTAATGTCAAGTTGAGATAAGTCTATACATAAAATGTAAATCATTTATTTAGATGAATGAAAACGAGATAGCCAAGACTGTAAACTCTAATTCGGTTAGGTGATAGATTAACAGTGGAAAATAGCTTCACAGCAACCACGAATTAGTTACCTGCTACCATTTATAGAAACGGTTACAAGTTGACCTTGTAGTTGGGTTGTAATATTTAAATCATGCAAAAATAAGTTTATCATGGCGTTTAAATTACCAAAATACGGAAACATAAAAAGGTCAGTTGAATATTTAAATCTAAATTGATAGCAAATATTGAGATTTAGGAATGGATTGAAAAAGTGACAATTTTGGTATTAAATCATATATCGTTTTATCATATAAACAAAAAATGAAGATTTCAATTAATTAGGTTTAAAAAATTCATACTATTTGAATAAAATGATAGAGTGTCAGGAAAGTGTATAGATTGAGCATCTTTTCTCTCTTAACTTATCGTAAATCGGTTTGATGAACTTCTTTTCCTAAATTCAGAAAATTCTAATTTTCTTCATGGAATATTTTCACTCTTGGTCGATTGATTCAAATAATTTTTGGGAAAACAATTTCAAAAGTCAAATTTACTAAAGTTCAACTTGAATTTTTGACAGTTTACCTTGGGTCCTTTCCCAAAATTTCACTCGCTCCGCTAACTCAATATTCCCCGACGCGCTACCCTCCACTCATTTTACTACATACTTCATATTAATGCATTACGATCAAAACAAGTATTAATATCGATGATTAAAATACTCCGCAACGAATTCCAGTCGCGCCTTTTTCAATCTTATATCAGAATATATTTGTTTTATTTGTAATGTTAATCTCAAAATTCGCTTCAAATTGAAGAGTTGTAAATATAATATGCTTACAGAATACATGAAGGATTGCGTGATCTTTTTCATGTCGGTAAAATGCAAAATAATCTAATCTCCTATATCTACAATTACCATACAATTCTAGTGTATTTACTTTAAACTGCATTCCACAGCTCCACCGTATAATTGATCAACTGTTAAATGTTGATCTCCCAAAACCTAGATTAAGTGAGATGATGAAATAAGCACAAGTTAACTTCCCAAATTACGAAGAGGAAACAGTCACGGAACTACATCTCCAATATATATACTCGTAGTTCAAGCCTGGTACTATGGAATGGGGTCCAAATCTTTCCGCTGGAACTGTTATCAGGCAATGAAAGACTTAAATTGAAAAATAAACAATTTGGCGTTTCCGCATAGAAAATGTTTTATTTACTACCTAGGTTTCGTCCAAGCGTTCATTGTCGGCCCTTACGGGCACACATACACCGTCCCGGTGAGCGAAAACCCACCCTAACCGGTCATTTAACAAACAAGATAAAACCATGACATTCCAAAAAAACATCTCATTCGTGTGCGTGTTGTTTGTGGGAGACGAGAAACTTATGATTTAGAATGAGCTATGCTATAACAGAGGTTTACAATGGTGGTTGAAGCCGACAGGTAACGGCTCATTTAGAAACTAAATTAAACGAGGCGGAGGAAAGTTATTACATGGCATACAATTGGAAAGAATATGTGTGAATTTGGAATATTGTCCGTACATGTGGACTAAGGTGGAATACAAACTAGCATGAAGAGGATAATGAATAAAACTTAATGGTAATAGACATAGGAAAGACTCATAGACGAGTTACGTCCTTAGGCTGTGTATATGTATGCTTATAGTTGATATCGTAATCCCTGATGTCGGATAGCAGAGCATTTCCAGTTTTGCCGAGTCGCGAACGAAAGCTCGCGACCTGAGAACGGATGTATGATATAACATAAATTACACTATTTTGAACTTTTTTTATAATTTCTTTAAATTCCTACGATATTTGTATGGAGAGAAAAGGTTCTATTTTCCTTTATCAATAGTTTTCTACAGTTTAGACCATGTGTCTAATATAATATATACTAAACTAGCTTTATATATACCTATAGCAATTAGTTGAGTGCTGCTAAATGTAATTTAAGTACAGTTAAATTGTTTTATGGTTTTAATAGTCATCTGTTTATATGCTACCAAATTCCTATATTTTGCTAGTGGAATACTCATTATTAACATAATCCTGCAAACCATCAATAGGCACGTTTACCCGATTAATGCCATAAATAAAATTTTGATAGAGTAATTTAATGCTTTAAATAAATACGAGATGATTAAATGATAAAAAATATTAAGTTCCCAATGCGACATAAATGATTTTCGGTTTTCAGTAATAACATTCATAAAGTAGAGTTCTGGATATTTTGCCTCTAAAAAATTTGAAGGCGAAACTAAAATGTACACAAGTAAATGAACACTAAACACACGAAAATGCACTTTTACATGGAGGATAGAGAGAATAAAGCTATTGTGATAGTTAAGTGAATGACTAATATAAAAAAAGCATCCCACTCAACTGATATAGTAGGTTATTTATATGCTAATAGGTGTCATTATGATAGGCCTTATTCATTCCACAGGAATTGTTTCAAAACCAATTCCCGTGGACAACTGTAAACTGCAGTTGTGACATTTATTTTATCAACGGGTAGAAACGATACGAGAGCGAAGAGCCAAACTGGGTTTTTTAACTTGAACGTGAGGGATCTTACTTAACGGACGGGGACGAATATAGAATTTATGACAAAAGAAACTGGTGAACATGGATATTACACTAAAAATAATTTTTTTGAGGTTCCACTAGATCGGTTTATTACTGTGTTTTATGTTTTTTTACTTCTAGTAAGGCAAGTAATTAAAAAAAAGAGAACATATATTTTGATTAAAACATAAAATTTATTAAGACGTGTTGCTTACTGGTGGCTTAATTATATCTCTTTTTATCATTCGGAGAAACTTATTACACTGGCATTTTCGCATGAGTCAAGGGATCAGAAAGAAACGTAATCTCGGAAAAAATTTTTATGGAAAAGTTGTTCTCTTTCATTATACCACTGTAGGGATACTAAAATTCTTAATTTGATTGATCCCGTAATTTGTTTGCAGGTTGCTAATTAGTCACAGAGTACGTTAACGAACGCTTCAAGATTTTTTGTTAAACCTCTTGCCAAAGCGTCTTTAGAATAAGTTTTTCTCGCCTGGTGTGCCGTTGGTTTTTAGTTACCGAAGAGAGATTTACGAGATTCAATCAAACTTATGCTAAACGAGTTCATATCAGTATCATCTGGCTGTTTTCACCGATGCACTTACTCGTATTATAGGTTGGTTACAATTGACTTTCAATGAGTTGACATTGAGTCTCAAACTTAGAAAATGGCATTCGAAAAATTGCTCTATTCTCTGCGAAGCCATTAGAATAAAATAACGACCAAAGACGACTATGGTTCAGTGAGGACAGTAGACCGCTGATTTCATATTTCAAATATGTTGACAAGTATTGAGCATTACCCATAATCGGTGGTAAAGTCTGTAAAACAGTTCAATTTCAAGGACCTATTCTCATGGAAAATTACACATTTTTTAATTCAAACCATTTTGAACCTTTTAAATACTCCATGTTATAAAGGCAATTTTAGAGGAAGAAAATTAATAGAAGAACAAAAAGAAATCGTTTCCAATATTTCACGCTTGAGGCGCCAGTCGGGGAAAGACTTTATAACAAAACTTTTCGGAGTTTAGTAGAATTTACTGTCTTCATGTTTCCTTTTATGTGCACGGACTATTTCTTATCTTTTCAGGCCAGTCTTTAGTAATCCGACTGGAAAATGAAAATTATAAGAAGCTCAAAGCATGCGATCTAAAGCTTTAGTACTCATATTTGAATGTCCTTTGCTTAACGTTTAAGTAAGTGAATTCCTACTTTAACATCATCCTCGTTTTTGACTCTCAGTCATTTTATAAATGCATTCTCCAAAAACACTTTTTATTAATGTTTCCTCAAGTGAATTGCCTGATCCTCTTCGGTATTAGTGTTTCTTTCTAGATAAAACCTTTGGGTGTAATTCTTAGCTTGTTCCCTACCACTTTCTTCCACCACCCACTTGTCTTGCTGCATATATAGGCCTCATTCTCCACTCTTGAGTGTGTATCGACCTAAAATAATTTAAAAAGCTTCCTTGCATTATCGTCTATACTGAATATTTAATTAGTATTACCCCTTATATTCTTCTTGTTAATAATGTCATGATTAATTTATTAACAAAAGGAGAAAATAGATGACATTGTCCCGATAACAAAATCACATGCGTTTAATAAGCATCAAAATTTACTATATATGCAAAATGACCATTCAGAAAAGGGAAACATAATTACAAGTGCTTTGTTTTCCTTTGGTTACCATCCCACCAACTCAGCACGTCGCACGAGGGAAACGTGCTTCCGCATAATTTCATGGATATCATGAAGCCCATTCTTAGAGAAACTCTCGAAGCTCTCCGATATGAGATAAGCTTTTAATCTTTGGCCGGAAAGGCCTTTCTAGACCTCTTCTGAGCTCCTTATGACTCCCTCCAGCCCGGTTTACGGAGGAATATTTGTTATCCTTCCGCTCTTAAAACTGACAAAATCGTTTGAAACAATAGAATCCTTGGATATGAGTTGAAAACAGCCTGCTATACTATATTCCTTCACTAAGTACAAGAGATTCAAAAGCAGAAAATAGTAAATTATCAGGCTATAAATCTTTTATTTGACTACTCACAATTATTTTATCCTCTAATAGATTAATTTTAATTTCATCTCTCACTTCTCGTTATGAGTAAAAGAAACTATACTTAAAACATAACAAATACTTTAGTTAATATCAATTCAAACTTAATTTTATTCCTTGTGGAGGCCGTCATTGAAATAAAAGCCTTGAATAGTATCAATTTTATTTATGCCAGAAGAATACATTTCGCTAAATGTTTTTTTTTCTATTTATCTAAATTAATTTTTGGAACGAAAACGTTATGGAATAATTTGGCTGATTTTTAACTGAAATACTATAATAAAGATATTCATAAAAAATATTGGCCATGGAATAAAAAAATCAAGGTTGGAGAAAGAAAGGATAAAATATCTACTATGAAGTTTGTAGAATGAAGTAACTTCTGTTATAAAGTTCCTCTTCTTAAAGAGAAGATGTTAATACAGTCCTTTTGCAGTGTACAAATCATTCGCCTTTATCGGCATCCGGGTTCAGATCTCAGTAAAAGCGAAAGATGAATGGAAACACTCCTATTTTCCACATTAAATATTTTTCTTTTATTTATAAGGACTAATATCCCCCCCCTGAAACTGTGTTATCTATCAAAAACAAATGGCTTTTATTCTGATAAATTATTGAATTTTGACGAACCTGTGTGGATGACACCGTCAAAAAAGCTGTGGCGGAATCTTCCCCCGATCTTTGAATCATTCAGCGGTTATTTGGTACAAGTTTCATCTAATGAGAAGAGCTCCGTGACAAATAAAAGTAATAAAAAAGTCTCCATTAAACTCGCGTCGTAGAGTTAAAATATTTAATAGTCGCACAGATATAAAATATGAGCCTCCAATAGTATCCAAAATTTTACTCAGAGTTACTACAGTACACGACAGAAAAATTGACAACAACAATATCTTTTCAATGAAAACTTCCAGAAAGCGTTAACATTATTTGTAAATATTTTATAACTCCAAACAAAACCCAATCCAGCAACCTACTCTACACCAGGTCCCTCTTCATCTCTGTGTACTTCCTCCCTTCCTTCATCCCGTCCAACATCCCTATCCTGTTCCTGCCCTTTCCTCGTTTGCCTAACATTCTCTCCTCTATTACCTTATTCAGCATCCCACTACCGCTGAATACGCCCTTCATCCATCTTTCCTGCCTCCAAAGGATTTCTCTCAACAAACCCCTCTCCTCGCCCACCACACCTAGTACTTCCTTATTCGTTTTCCCTTCGGTCCATTTCACCGTCTCTATTCTTCTCCACACCCGTATTTCAAAAGCCCCCAATCTACGACTATCTTCCTGCTTATACAAATATTATTCTAAAAAAATTAGATTTAATTTAACAACACCCAACACCGTTAAATAAAGGAAACCACTATCATCAAAATCACCATAGAATCAAATTTCACCATGGAAAACATATTTAATATATGTTATGGACGAATTCTATGATCATTTAGATACTCCGAAACAAGTTGCCAGACACAGAAAATTAGTCATCTCGGAATTTTTATGGATTTTTTCAAGAATATATCGAGTATGAAAGTGAATATTAATTTTAACCGATGGTTAGATAAAACCACAACTCTTTATTAAGAAAAACGGTCGTCCTCTTTCTAGTGCAAGGATCATTCACACCTTGAAAACCAGTACAACATTAATAAAATTACTTATCATGTTAATACGTCATTACGCAAGAGTTACATTAATAAAATGCTTTGCCTTCTATAGTTTCTCTCCCCTCGACCTGTTCATATAAGATAAGCAAAGTGAAAAAGTGCATCCATTAACTACGGGGAAGCGGATTGCACGAAATCTGTTTGATAAATCCTCCTCTTCACGTTAACGTATCATATTAAATGATGCAATCAAAAATAAATGCTTAGCATATAAAATTCGATACAGAAATGTGTCATCTAAAATATACATTTAAAAAGTGTTGGAGAGAGAGTTTACGTACATTTGTTCGAGTTTCCTAGGGTGGCCCTGCATTTCACAAAAAAAAAGTTTTAAGTGGTTTGTCCGTAATTTCACTTGGGCGTTTTAAAACATCGCAGATCTCAGTGTAAATTAGTTTTCTTTGGTGGTGTAATTGGTAGCACATCCGCCCGGCAGGTGGAAGGTCCAGTGTTCAAAACCCGGTTAAGGAAATATTTTTACATTCGTGATCTGCTCAAATCTGCCTCCCCCGCCTTTCCTGTATTCGTCTTTTACGTGTTTTCCTAATCCCTTTCCAAATATCTATTTCTTTGTTTGAAGTAATATTTGTTCGCCATAGTACGGGATTTCGTGTTTGAATATATTTATATATTATTTCATACAAAGAAATAGATATAAGGAAAGAGATTGGGAAAACACATAAAAGACAAACACAGGAAAGGTGGGGTTTTCTTGCCAACTAATTCACGGAAAACCTCGAGTTAGACCAAATTTCAAAGATAATGCTGAAACATAAACAATTTGATCGCCTACTTTTCATGTATTCAAAAAAATTTAATTTTTTAGTAAGGAGATGAAAGACACGAGTGTGCGTCATTGGAACATCAAAGAGAGAGATTTAATAATTTCCTTTATTCACCGCCATTTCCTTGGAGTTTATAGATATCACGTTCTCGGCCAGAAATGGCGTCCGAGCCAAGCTTATCCAACGTCTGCTTATATGTCTGCGTATTTGTTTCTAACCCTTACCAGAATAATTTCATTAATTCTCACTTTCATTAAAATTATTCACTAACTCGTCGGTATCCCTACGATTCTGTTTTAGTTAAAATTTTATCGATGCGTAAAACGTTTTTTTCCAAAAAGTAAGCCAATAATTTTTTGTGAACCTTGCCAAGGGTTCCTAACAAAGATTTCATATCCCAAGGGCAAACAGTCAACGCTGCCTAATACGTAGATGTGATCGAGAGATAGAGAAAGAAGCTCGTCCGGAACGCAACAGGAGATCTCCGATGCCTAGTTGCGCTACGAAAACGCTTCCAGTCACACCTGCCTGCCCGTTTGAGAGTTCCTGGCTATGTGAAAATTCCCACAATGCTGCCCCAGCCCATATGTCATTGCCCTCATCCTAGAGTCATTAATTGACTCCGGCAGACCTTTTCTTGTCTCCGAGAATTAAAACCGACCTGAAAGGTGTCCTTTCGGGATCCTAGAAGCTATCCAAACCACCATGATTAAGGTTCTAAGCGAAAGGTTCCAGCCGACGTGTTCCAGAATGCGTACAATGCATCGCAGAGTCACTGGCAAATATTTTTTTTTGTCAAAAGGGACTACTTCATTGAATTTTAAACGTTTGTAACGATCTCTTGAATATTTTTACCTTAATAACTGCATTACATTACGGTCAAACCTAATATATTTAAAAATGGAATAACCACTCAGGCAACTTTCAATCACAACCATCAGCCTGTATCAATGTTCACGTAACACTCTACCATTTATAATATTAAGAGTAAGTTATATTACACAAATAACTCACACGGATTTCAAATTTGATGCGGTGGAATTTCCTCCGTCTTTTGATTAAGAGGAGATTAATATTAATCTCTTATATTAATAAGGCCATCTATATAAGATAGATTGAAGGGTAGGAACAAGTCGAACGAAAGTCTGCGCACTGTCTTTTCCTTAGTGAGGAAGCTACAAAGGTGTCTGACTCCAGTGAGGTGGTAATTTCAGTGACGATATTACCTTGAAAAAATACTTGGAAGGAATCAGATCATAAATTAACTATACTTACACCGACAATGATGAATCTGTGCATAACAAAATCTTGCAACCGTGGCGCTCGATCTGTTGAGAAGGGTGTTGCTCCCGTGAACATAGTAGGAAAAGCAATTGGAGTCGTCAGCAGACGATATTATTGCACAAACAAATTCATAAGGTCGACAGATAAGGTACATAGCAGAAAAATCATCTTTTGAATACGGCACTGGAGTTTTATCACAATACTGAGTTCACAAAATATTAAGATTGTGGAGAAAGGGGAAATAATAGAGCAGCTAGGCTTGGGCCAGTTGAGATGGAGAGATTGAAGGTGGGGATTATTAATACAATCACTATTGAGTAATATGTAGATAGCGGGAGAATATTCAAGAGTTCGGTAGCTGTAGTAATAAACAGGAAATTGGGGAAATGAGGTAGATAATATGGAACAGTAGGGTGTCAGAGGGACTTATTAGTGATGATAAAAATCAAACTGACCAATCTATTAAGAACCGAGGCCTATCTATCCACAATCAGTCATAGGAAGGACGACGTAGCCGGCATATATGATCAACTAGACAAAGAATCTGTGCATGGAAGATAGGACTAGAGAGTGATAGATATACGAAAAAGCTAAATAGTCTGGGTTAAAGAAAGCAAAATATGTACATTTCAAAAGATAAGAAGGGGAAAATATTAGCCTTACAAGAAGAGCTTCCGACATGATGGAGATAATTGGTTACCATAAAGTGAGTACACGTATTTTGCGAATAAATTTTGATTTGTGTAGGAAATATTGTCGATGGGAATAACTTCAGACCAGTTATTTTTCATTACAAGATAGAAAAGAAGTTGAACGATACGAAATGAAACCAGACTGCGGAGATCGATATCATACCTCGATGGGTCTGAAAATTAAGGAAGAAAGAGTTTTTATGAGTTCACATCCACACTTTATGAGGAATAAATTTGGCCAGATGGCTTCTGTAAATCATAACCTATTTCCATTTCAATAAAAGTAAAATCAGCATTACTTATAGGATATACGGACCATGAGGTTACCCTCACACCCAGTAAATATTATATTTATCAAATCCATAATTATGATTCTCGAGAAACATACCTCGTCAGGTAATGCCAATTTCTAGCAATGAATCGAGCCTTATGAAATGTGTACACGCATACATTAAAAGTAATAAAGAGATAGGACTATTATTATAATCTACTAGTTAAGTTAGGGCTTGGGATAAGAAAAGATGACAGAGAGTACAGCGACCAATCTCGTCTCTCCTAACAACACACAACCTAACGTTCTACACTAAAATAAGCCCATCTTTAATTTCACATACTTCCTTAATACCCTCCCCAACATTACTACTCTATCCCTGCCCAATTCTCTCTGGCAAAATAATCTCACCTACATCGTATTCTTCATAATCCCATCGCCAATCAAAATGCTCTGCATTCATCTTTCCTACCTCCTTTGAATATCTCCTAAAAATCCTTTCCTCCCCCACCATTACTATCACATCATTTGTTTTCCTTTCTGCCCACTTAATTTCTTTACGGATGGGACTCGCATTCGCTACCAGGAAACTATGCCAATTGATTACGATGTTCCTAGTCATAATATAGTCTCCTCGCAGTTTTCATGCGTACCTACGCCTCCAGTGGAGCCTTAATCAAGTGTTGGTAAGGGATAATCCCTGTCTACTGCAAAACTAATTCTTTCTTCCGCTGGTCAATTCTTATTCCTAAACCTGAGACCCCTACTCGTTACTATATTTCCCTTCCCCTACCGTCACATTTAAATCCCACAAACCTAAAACATCTCTCCCCAAGAAAATCTGCGATTTTGTACTCAAACCGATCGTGCAGGTATACATCGTACATGTACTCAACCGATCGTACCTGTATACCGCATCGAACTTTTCTTCCTTTGATTGCCTGGTAGCTTTTATACTTCATTTTTAGCACTCTTTATCTACCTTTTGGTTTCATACAATTGCTACTTATAATATTTTTAATACTAACACTATTACCACCCCTTGCTTGCTCTTCTCCTATCTGTTGTATTTTACTCAATAACGACAACTTCAGCAATCCCCATTTCCCTTCCATATAACCTCTCATAGACCTAAAACATCTATATTTCCTCTCTCCATCTCTCGCTTTGTATTCTTTTATTTTCATGTCCTCGGCATTGGGGTAACATCCAAAGTTCCTATTCTAACCCAATTTGGCATTTTTCTGACTTCTGTGCTCCTGCTTTCCGTTTAGATTGGAAAGATTTCCTAAGATGATTACCGCGAAAACCCTCTACTGGGAACGGCAGGAGGCTGATTGTGCCGAGCCCCGTAGTTTCCAGGACTCATTTTCTCTATACTGCCTATCATTCCATTCTTGAAATGAATAATTTTGGTAATTTTAATTTGTCAATATTTGTGGTAATTTCCTTTGTCAAATTTGTTTTAACGAAATCTACTACTTTTGTTTAGCTCCTACCCTTCGACCATACCTGGGTGACCCTTGCAGATGAAAATATGATTGCCTCCACCAACGCAGCTCTAGCGGTCATCAGAACCAATTACGTCAAGGTTGTTGTCTATGGGGTGTTGACGGATAATATGTTATTAATTTTAGAGCGGTTAAATATTTTTCCGAATGATTATTTCTTATGAGTTCTTTTAAGAGTCTAAAGGCAAGCCTTTTCCTTTTCCTCGATTTGAGACACTTTTTTACAAGAATTCTACAAGCATATTATTCATCGAATAAATATATAATTACACGTAGGGTCACCAGAGCATCGATTTTATTATGTTAATCTAACATTCGGTGTCGTTTTGGCCACGAAAATAGCTTTAAGTATGTTTTCCACAAAAACTATAGATAATATTTTTCATTGTAGCAGATGAACAAAATCAATGTTTTTGTTTAATCTTTCATCTTTGTTTTTCATAACTTGTACATCCTATTTCATTTTACGTGAAATGAAATACGTGTGCAATTACCACTGTTAAATATGCTCCAATGAATAGTAACTGACCCAAATTTTAGCATTGCATTCTCACACAGTAATGGCGGCTTTCGTGAATTTTACTCCACTCAATTTTGTAGTATTTGATCCCAAATTTACCCGATTACTCTCCATCGGTACATTTTTGTGAAAAAACAGCTGCAGTGGGTAATTTGAACACTCAAACTTTGGATAGTTCAGTACGTATTTCCTTGATTCTTTTTTAATGTACACTAATTAGATACCAGAATTTATCATATAATTTCAATTATATTAACTTATCATATCCCCATGTCTTTGCTTATTTCGTTTATAATTCTCTATAAGTCTCATTGAAAATCATAACTCCTTGGCATGTTCACACAATTAAAAATAATTTGATGAAAATGAGTTTCAGGAAATAAGTAACTGAGATAAGGCTAAAATAAGGCTTCCAATTTGATTTCAAATATCATACCAGCTAAAAAGCATTGAAAGATCTTTGGTTCTTGATCTTTTTTTTGACCAAAAGAATCATTCAAAAATACTATGGCCCAGTTATGTATGTTCCACGTTCTTTTGCTGAGATATTACAAATTATTCAAATTGCTTGAGGAACAATAAAATACCTATTCAGATATTTCAAATAGCATTTAAGAAAACCTAGTACCCAAACCAAATAAAAATATTTTTTGATATTTAACAGTGAAATAAACTTTCTTGTTTATTATATCTCTATTTGAAGTAATTACTCGTTTTGTATAAGAATTTTTTAAAATCATTTTTGGACACTTGTAATAAACTTCGATTTGGTCATTAATCGAAGAGTCACGTGACTCGCATAATTCGTCTTATATTATTGCATTCCATAAAGCGTATTTATAAATATTTTGAGGTGTTGGGAAATTTACAAAATGCAAGAATTTCATACTAAATATCGATTCACTTCTCCATTTCTCCAATATAGTAAATGTATAAATGCCTTGTATTATCAATTTTTTGTAAAAAATAGAAATCACAGAATTGGTAACGAAATCCAATATTTAAATAAACTAAGGATTAAAAAAAAAAATGTTGTCTTTCATAAATTCTTCACAAAATATTCATTATGATTTCTCCTGAGTATGAGGCTCGTTAAGAGGTGCTTCTTTCTAACATGCTGTGAAATAAACTATCACTAGCTCACAATTAACAATCAAAAGTTCTTTTTAAAAATAAATTACACGTTTACCATAAAAATATCACCTGTGGTTTCATTTATTGTAAAATTGAGACAAGAATGATACAAGTTGCTATTACTATCTGATCCAAGGAAATGACAGCACTCAAAAACATTAAGCTCACGAATTATAGGCATTTCTAATAAGCAGTTTACACATGTATACCATCAGTTAGTTATAAACCAAATAAATGAATAGTTAACATTCTAACACAATATGTAATAAAATCATATTCAAATGATTTCCCCGATATTCGACACTGTTCTTTAAGCAAAAAAATGCCACATTTAAAATAAAAAAAATGAGTCTTTCACAGTTCAACCTCGATACAGCAGTTAATAAATCAAAGAAAATTAAGGAGATATCTTTATCCCATTCCAAAAAATGCTGCATATTACATCATAACACTTAGTTTCCTCGGGATCGTTTACATAAAGTTTGGTAAATTTAATACTTCCGCTATGAAAATTCACCCAAATTGAAGAGATTTAGTTTGAACCCCCACATTCTCTCCCACTCCCACTCCGTCCCCTTTTGCTTACACTCCCACTAGACATATACATCACGGTATAATAATTATAACTGAAAGAGAAACAGCTCTCACTCATTATTACCTCACTAAGCGTGGCCGCTAATACAAAGACTCTCATATTTTAACCTCAGGTTAGTTATCCCGAACGAAATGGATGCCATAACGGCGTGCCTGGGGTAAAGAAGAGGCCTTTGCGCATATGTAATGAAGGGTTAGCAACGTTTTCTATCTCAAATTCTGGGTGCAATTTCAGTCTTTATCTTGTAGTCGTTGTAACTCGAGTATTCAAAGGCCATTGCCAAACCCAAGCGCTTCCGCTCCCAAACCTTTGCACGTGTACCCGCAACACGGTCTTTCCGCTTCTCTTATTCCGTTCCGCACTTGCGTCTCCAGGATGTGGATATGTTTAATGTATTCAATGATTTAGCAAAGCGGATTCGGTCAAGCTACAGTTTCACACGTGCAAGCGAGCGGAAGCAAACGGGTGTATGGTGGAGAACATTCAGGAAGGGCTTTCGGGAGACGGAGTTGGTGAGGGTGTGGATAAGTGAGTGGTTTGAGCCATTAATCCTACGGTAGACTTGGGGAATTAAAGGGAGAGAGTTTCCATCGAGAGGAAACGTTAAATGGCCAGTCCGTTAAAGTAGTCCTCAAAATAAGACGTTTCTAACACTTGAATATCCTAACTACACTTATTATGTTACTAAATATTCATAAAGCGTTAGTCCCTTAAGTCTTTTTAAATCAAAGATCATTCCCAATGCGAAAATTTCCAGCAAAAGTAATTATAAGATTTTCTTGGTCTCGCAAAAATTTGAAATATTGTCAACACCGAGTAATTAATTTCATTGACAAAATTAGAATATAAATTTTATGATTAACTAATCTACCGGTTGAGGTAGATTTTGGAAAGATACAATTACCAAATAAATATTATGTGATTCATAAAAAACAAAATAGATCATCCTACTCTACACTAGGTCCCTCTTCATCTCTGTATAGTTCCTTTCTCCATTCATCCCGTCCAACATCCCTATCCTATACCTGTCCTTTCGTCGTTTGCCTAACGTTCTCTCCTCTATTAAAGTCCTCAGCATCCTACTGCCGATTGAAACGCCCTTCATTCATTGTTACAACCTACATAGGATTTCTCCCAGAAAACCCCTCTCCTCACCCACCATCTCCAGTACTTCCTCATTTTCATTCCTTTCTTTCGGTCCATTTAACCTTCTCCATTCTTCTCCACACCCATATTTCAAAAGCCTCCAATCTACGTTTATCAATCTGCTTCAGTGACCACGTTTTCGCGCCACACATAACTACGCTACAATTTAACGAATCTTTTCTTAATAACTTTACTCAACATCCCTGTCATAAACTCGCTCCTCCTTGTGAAAGCCTCTTTGCCTAGCGCAATTCTTCTCCCTACATACCTATTACTTTGACGTGTTGGTCAAAAATACTTCCAAAGTAAGCAAATAGTTCTACCTTGGTGACTGATGAATTACGGTTTGGTCATCAGGATTTCTGATTTTACGAATTCCACTCCAACTTTCATTCCTAACTCAAGTTATTTCCCGCCCATTTAACTATTTCCTCCATATATATGTACGAGGTTCGTGTAGATGGCGTTCATTTCTTGACGCAGTATCACAAACGCATCAGAATGGAAATTTCCCAATATTTGACCGGTTTTAAGAACAACCAAAAAAATTTTCTCCTTTGGTTTATGAACACAGATGAAACATAAGTCCACAACAATTTCCAGAAACAAAACAGTAGGTACGTAAAATGGTGGAAGCATGTTGATTCACCATCATCAAAGAAACCAAAGGCAATACGGTCGGCCGGAAAGGTGATGGCTTCAGTATTCTGGGATCTGCTGATAGATTATCTTCCCACTGGTCATACAAATACTTGAAAATACCACGATAACCTTCAGGGCCAAGTAATCAAAAAATACACAAAAAAGACCAGGTTTGGCAAAGAAGAAAGTCACCTTTCGTAAAGAAAATGCCAGCACACAAACCAGTGTCGTCATGGCAAACATTTGTGAACTAAGATATGAACTGTTGTCACACCCAAATAATTTGCCTTATTCGTCTCCATCAAATTTCCATCTCTTCTCTAGGCTCTAAATTTTCCTCGGTGGACGGAGATTCCCTTAAAACAAGGAACAAACAACCAAAGTAAAATGGCATTTTGTAGGCATGAAGGAATCTAATTTCTGAGATGGAATCAAAACATTGGAACATCGCTGGACCATATGTGTCAGTGAACAGGGAGGTTATGCTAAAAAAATTTCACTGAGTAAGTCATTTATTTCTATTCATTTCCGAGGCTTTTTCAAATTACCATCGTATAAACATACATGCTCTTGGACAATTTCAAAATCCTCGGTTTTACGGAATAATTACCGTCATCTAAGCGAGAAGTTATTCTTATTACTTTTATGAACCATTACATTCGAAATATCAATATTATGTGTATCACAGCAATAGTGTATCAGTTGAGAATAGCAGCTTTACTAATTAAGAAAATATGAAAAAGGAAATGTTGAAAGGTCACCTTTTCAAAGGTCAAATAAACAGTCCTTAAATCTTCTATGCTATAATTAAATATGAGATGGACGTTTTCGTCAAATAAAAATGTGATCGACATCTACTTGATACCCCGCAAGCCGCCGCAGGGGTTTGTGGTGGGGAGTGTTAGGGTACCAACCAGAGTTAAGAAAAAAAACCGCATGCAAAAGCAACAAATTTATACAATGACAAAAAAACATGGTGTACATTCATTCAAAACCCTCACACCCCACACACATTCAAACACACAAACTACCAATTAACATACACATGCACCTACAGATACACTTAATATATTTGAAATGTTTACTTTTGTTCCGATTTGTAAATTGAATGATTTTAATAATGGTAAAGTAACTTCGGTTTCTTACTATTTTTCTAGGAAAGAATGAGTATTTGAATCTATCTCTTTTATTTTATCTTTGTGGTCTGATCTAACTAAGTAGCGTCGGACCATTATAATTCCTTTAGTGACATCCTTAAACTCGCTGGTTCTGAATCTTTCTTAAAGTCTAAGTCTCGCTTGTTCTATTCGAATTTCAAGGGGCTCCCAGCCTAAATCCCCTAAGAGACCTATCACACTTGTGTTTTTATTATAAAAGTTTTAAACGAATCTGGCGGATTTTCACTGGACTTCATCTAATTCTTTTTTGCCAGATTTTCTTCCAAGGATCCCAAATACTTGCGGCATATTCCAAATGTGGTCTAACTAGAGTAAAATAACACCTCTCTTTAACATTCTCATTACATTTTCCCAACACCCGTTTAATGAAGCCCGGTTTCTTTAACGCGGATCCGCATATATTTTTGATGCATGCTTCCCATGAAAGACGTGGTGTTAGAACTACCCCCAAATATTTAACTTGTTTGGCCGTAGTTAGTACTGAACCCTTTATTTCGTACTTTATGTCCTGTTCGCCAATTACGTCGTGTCGTTACGCAACAGCAGCGGTATGGGTCATAACCTGTTCCTCGCCGCGCGCCACCGCAGCAATGTAGGAGCTAGAGGAACAGCGTGTGCGCGTGATATTTTGTTTCAAACTTGGCAAAAGCACTACGGAGACTTTTGGAATGATTTTTCATGCCTTTTGTTAAAGAAGTTATGAGTAAAAGCCAGTGTTTTGAGTGGTATAAAGTCGTTTTAAATCCGGCAGAACCTCGAAAGGTGAAGATTCGTGAACGGGGCAGCCTTCTACTTCGACAGGCCCCAACAATGTCGAATTGATAAACGATTTGATGCGGGAGAATCGCCGATTAACTGTTAGGGAGATATCGGAGGAAGTGAACATTATTTTTGGTTCCTCTCAGAAAATTTTGACAGACATTTTGGGAATGACGCACGTCGCATCAAATTTCGTCTCGCGGGTGCTGACTTATTAACATGAGTTTTTCGCCAGAACAGGAACTTCCATGATCCCAGAGCCACCCTACTCTTCAGACGTGGTTCAATCAGACTGTTTTTGTTTCCAAAGTTAAAATCAACCTTAAAAGGGAGCCGATTCGACTCTATTGCGGACTATAATGCAACCATTTCAGAGAGTAAAAATCATTCGCCTTGACCGGGATTCGAACCCGGATCCCTCGATATCCGGCCGAGTGCTTTAACCAATTAAGCTACCGAGACGTCCTCTTACACTCTGAAATTTTGGGGGCTTTAAAGGAACAAGATGTTATGACGAAATACCGTACATACAATGTCACAGGCATTCGTAGTCGTGCGCTACGCGCCACAGTCCACGATGTTAATAAAGCCAATTTCAAACACTTAGGCTGTTCATACCTTAGACAAATTTCAAGAAACTGTAACAGTAACTTTAACGGAGTCACCCGCTATGTGTGCATTATAATGCAACAATTTCAGAGAGTAAAAATCATTCGCCTTGACCGGGATTCGAACCCGGATCCCTCGATATCCGGCCGAGTACTGTTACAGTTTCTTGAAATCTATTGCGGACATTAAAACTAATTGTACGGCGGACCTGAAGAGGATCCCTCAGGTGGTTTATCAGGCAGGGTTCGAGAGCTGGGAGAAATGTTAGCAACGGTGTGTCGTCAGCCAAGGCATATACTTTGAGGGCTACAAGTTCGATTAAGCGGTATCCGTCGAAATAAACAAGTTATAAAATCAGTCCTGTATGTCTTTTTTAGATCACAACATTTAAGTCATGCATGCATGTTAAAAAGAAAAGAGGCCCCATTACACTTCCCTGGGGAACACCCAAAAAATAACAATTTTTAAAATGCAGAAGAATGTAGCTGGGTTCAAGAACTAGAACGGCGTAAACAAAATTATCGAAATAATAAAAAGATGAGGTCTCGAGTTATATCTAGAGAGTTATGCAACACACACAACTTACTTGTTTAAAATGTTGCCTACTCATGAATAATAAGGGGGGAATATTATTACTATTAATACAGCTCACATGTGAAGATACACAATGTCCGGTGGCACACAAGTACCAAGTATTATGATCAAACTTGTCTTGGATAAAATAACATGACATATAATGACATAAAACAATGCCATAAAATATAATGAATAAAATCAGTGAGTAAAAAATAAATACACCTAAAGAAAACTTCCAAATATGAAACTTTAACACAAAAAAAAGGAGGTCCCCATCTTATGAGCATCAGTTTCCCAATCACCAAGAAAAAAGTTAAAAATTAAGCTGTTACATAAAATTTTGCTCACCACGTCAATCAAATTATTACATAAATTGTTCACATCTTTTCTGAAAAGTATTCACTCTGTTAAGTAAGGGCTAATTTAGTGCATCACTGTAGCTACAACATACTATCCATTGTGTTGTAAATAAATGCGTTACAGAAAATCGGTACTTTCCATATGGCAAACAAATGTGGATTTTTATGCAAAATGTTCAGATTTTCAACGAAACGACGGGTACAAGTATGGTTTACTAGGTTCCTATGATGAAAACAGCTATATAAATATTCTGCTGCCAAGTTTATAAGTCATATTATAATCGTTACATTTTAATTAACTGAGCCTTACCCGTGTTTAAGTCGAGACCTTCAAAAAGGTATCAGTCTCCTTGAAAAAAATAACAGAAATTCAAGCATTTTATTTCGAACGAACTAATGATTAAACACTTCAGCGGATAAAGTCAAAATTCATGCATAATATTCTTGAGTAACGAGAGTAAATGCAAGGTTACTACATACACGTTTCTTAATTTCCATCCCGACCTTAGCCAAATGCGCAACCGGAGTACGATATTTTTCTAATGAAACGCCCTAATTTTATCATGGGGCATAAATATGGGAAGAGTTAGGAAGAATAAATAATCGTAAGATAATGTTTGAAAAGGTGTCTATTTCAATTTTTTTCTCTCTCCAAAAGTTTGACCTTAAAGGAAAACTGGAGGTTTTCAGAGAAGAAGCACGTGATTCCTTCTAATTCTCTCATATAAGATCCTAATGCTTCCAAATTGTAAAATTATTTAAACGTGAGTTGATGACATAAATAAATCAAAAGGGCTAGATGGTATTTCAATTGACTTATTAAAATGGGTGGTAGTGTAGTTTCAAATTATATAAAACATTTATTCAATGTTACTTTAAACAATAATGCCCTGCCAAATGCTTGGAAAGAGGCATACGTTACACCAATTTTCAAAGGAGGAGATAAAGCATTAGTTGATAATTATAGACCAGTAAGCTTGATGTCATTTATATGCAATCTATTAGAAAAGATAATAGCTGATTATCTCTGGGATTTGTGGGAGAGTGAGAATTGGTTGTACCGTCGCCAATATGGATTCAGAAAAGGGCACTCTTGCGAAACTCAGCTATTAGGGTTCTGCCAAGAAATTTCCGACTCTATGGATGTGGGAATAGATGTGGATGCTATTATATTCGACCTGTAAAAAGCCTTTGACCAAGTTGACCACGATGGCTTAATGCTTAAGATGGGTCAATTACCACTACACACAGAAGGAAGAGTAATCTCGTGGGTCAAAAATTTCATGAAAAGTCGAACACAACACAAATGGTGTTCGTACCCCGCCACACGCCCTTGCGGTGGCTTCCGGGGTATTATGTAGATAGATATAAGGGTCAAATTAGGAGAAGAGTTTTCTGAAAAAACGAAGGTAACATCGGGAGACCCACATTGAAGCATAATTGGCCCGCTTTTTTTTAATACATATAAATGATCTTCCAGTAAATATTAAATCTCAGACAAGAGGTTTTGCGGGGGACTGCATTATCTACAAGAAACTCGAGAATGACTGCGACCGCGATGTACTGCAAAGGGACGTTAATAAAATGGCGGATTTGGTGACAAATAATGTGATGAATACTAATGTTAGCAATTACAAATCAATCACTCTTAGTAACTATTTAATGGATCCAATAGGGATTACAAATTCATGATATGAAAATGTTATTCCTAGAAGTGATAGCTGTAAATACTTAGGTGTATATTTAACCAAGAATATAGGGTGGGGGCTAAACGTGGAATATATAGTTAAGAAATCTTTCAAAACTGCATTGGGTGATGAGAAACCTCAAAGGGAGCATTAGGGAAACTAAGGAAGAGGTGTATAAGATCCTAGTAAGACCAGTTTCAGAGTACTCATCACTTGTGTGGGACCCTCACGAAGAAGGACATATTAAAAAACTGGAGATGGTTCACACACATAAAGGCTGCTAGATATCTACTGGGGAAGCATAGGGGGCTGTTGAGTGTGGCTGAAATGTTAAAAAAAACTCGGCTGGGATCCTTTGCAAAGTAGAAGAAAAATTGTAGACTATGTGGAATGTTCCACATTCTCAAGGGAGAGAAATCTTGGGCAGAGGAAAGGAAAGAAGTGGAAAATACAAATTTTGTAGGGAGGAATGATCACAAATTCAAGGTAAAATGTCGGGCACAAAGAACCAATCAAAAATTATCATTTATTAAAAACTCAATTGAAGATTTGAACATTTTACCTGCAGAACTATTAGAACCCTTTCCTTTCAGGGTAATTAATTTTTAGAAAAGATGTAAACCTTTTTTATAATAATTTGATTTATGTGTTGTGTTAAATTTTCTGCAATAGCTTGATTTTAATTATTTTTCTTGTATATTGGGAAACTGATATAAACAAGATGGGGATATTCTTTCTTTTGTGTTTGAGGTGAGTATTTGGAAGTTTTCTTGAAGTGTATTGTTTTTTTCTGACAGATTTTATTTATTATATTTTGTGATATTGATGGATTATAGATTTCCTGCTATTTTTCTACGCCAAGTTTGAATGTAAAAGTTGGGACTTGTGTGCCACCTTACATTGTCTATTTGCTCATGTGAGTTTTAATATTAACAATCGTTGAGAGGAATTGTATCAGTTGTCCCTAATTGGGCCACCAAGCTCTTTTTCACTGCATCACATCTATTTATATAACGATAAGATACTAAAAATAAACCTGAGCTTAGTAGATGTTTACCTCAATCCTTATGATTGGTCTTTCCCGCTGAATTCATGCCTGAGATTCGACCCGAGGATAAGCGCGGCGTGGAACGATTTGCTTTTGTAGCCCAAACTAGCTGGGGTTCCTTATACGTAAGTCTCACGCTGACAGGAAGAAAAGAAGTCTAAGAACAGCATATGGTAATAAAAGGAAGGGCAAAACACGTTGGTAGCCATCTTGATGGGAACTCAAGGTAGTCTGGAATAAATTTCTTCACTCACTGAAAAATCCATTCCGCGGCTTGTATAGGGAAAGGAAGGAATTTTTGCAGGGTGGAAAAGGGTTCTGCAAGGAATCAGGTTCAACTAAGCAGACGAAAAATTGGAGATAGCAAGCGAATTGGGGTCTGTATGTTAAATAAGAATGGAGGTTTAGCACAAATGGGTGAGATCGCGTATGGGGGAAGGAGTTTCATAGGAATGAAACCACCAGGGCAAATCTTTTTCCAGAACAGAGGCAAGGGGCAGGGAGATGAAGTTCCAAAATTCGGAGGAAATTTGAAGTTTCTATCGTTACTCGTGCATTCGGGTGGTTCATGGTTTTACTATTTCGGAAAAAGCACAACGGGTTCAATTTGAACGCCGTTATCATTGCGACATTGAAATATTTTGAGGATATTTACTTTAAAATGGGTAATAAAAACGGCACGTATCCCATTAGTTTTATAAATTCTTTTGTATTTAAGTTACTCTGCTCCTTGGAAAAGTTTCGGTCTCCTCTTTTGAGATTCAAAAAAACTTGCTAACGTTAATGTTGAGCAGCTTTACCACCACTCTATTAGAGAGCATTCCATTTTGAAGTAAATAAGTAATAAATTTGAGTAAATAACTGCCTACATGTAAAACCTATTTTACGCTGTAAACCGTTTTGCCTCCGTTTCTTGAGAATGGTGGTTTCATTATGAAAGTAATTGATATGATTGAAAAATCAAAATTAGAATGAACATATAAAACTTATTGCTTTTTTAGCACACCTTTCATGCACTGCATGGAGTAAGGTTGTTTATAGGTGTAACTACAACATTGAGGAATAATTTAAATCAAACATTTTTACCTAATAACATTACCTAACCTGGGAAAATCACAAATATTTAATACATCTTCTAACATGAATTAATACATTGAAAAGAGTATCCAAATAATATATACATATATAAATTCAATTATAATTGATATTAATAAAGAAAGCACGGAACGCAAAATAATCTCAGTGACGGTGCAGAAGACTTTGAAATTAGTAAGGCATTAAATTGCATACATAAATGAAGTGACGTGTTCTTTTATATAAACTTAGACAGCAACAAACAATATAAGAACACATTAACAGAACGCTCACTCTCTATTTCTTAATAAATTCGACGCAATTTAGCTCCGTCTTCCTCAGATGAAACAGTAGTACTGAACAGGTGTATTACTGTTTCCTCTAAGGGAGACAGAGCTAAATTCTAAAAATCAAATTCTTAAGGAATAACGTTTGAGTGTTTTTTGATGTGTTCTTATATTGTTTGTTGCTGTCCAAGTTTTTTTATTCAACACCCGTGTTACTTCGATGAAATCATATTTTTATACATATATGTATAATATATATATATATATATATGTATATATATATCTAATTACTATTACGATTATAGATTACCTAAAAATTAATACATAAATGTATTTATATATATATATATATATACATTTATGTTATTATTTTTAGGTAATCCTGCGGTTTAGGCATGATTTGGATGAACACAACTACCAAATAAATATTTTGTTTCCAACAAAAAAAAACAAAACGCAATATTCCACTCTAAAACAAATCCCTTTGCATCTCTGTGTACTTCCTTTCACCCTTTCCTACAATTCTATCCTGTCCCTGACCTTTCCTCGTTTGCCTAACACTCTTTCCTTTATGAAAGTCTTCAACATTCCACTGCCGATCAATATGCATTTCATTTTTATTTTCTGCCTCCTTGTGATTTCTCCCAACAATCAGTCCCCCTCTCCTTGCCCTAATTCAAAAGTATTTAGTTTGTAAATCGTATTACTGTGTAGATCCCCACACTACTTAGGTACATCAGACCACAAAGTTAAAATAACGGAGATGGATTCCAATACAGATAGGTTCAAATGCTTATTCTTTCCAAGAACAATCATAAATCATAATAGTAAGGAGCCGAAGTCCCTTTAGAAATATTAAAAACATTTAAATTGCAAATCGGAACAAAATAAAAATTTCAAAGATATTAGGTTTAAATGTAAGTGCATGTGTATGTTTGCTGGTAGTTTTTGGGTGTGTGGGGTGAAAGGGTTCTTGCATGAACGTGTGCCATGCTTGGTTTGTGGACTATAAATTTGTGGATTCTCCGTGCGGTTCTTTTTTCTCTCTAAATTACGGATGTTGCCCTAACACCCCCAGCCACACGCCCTTGCGGTGGTTTGCGGGGTATTGAGTAGATGTAGATATATAGTACTGTATCACAGAGCGTTTGTCCCTTGTGGGGCGCTTAAAATTATTTTAACTCTTCAAATATATAAGTTCTCTAAGAAAAATGCGTAACATATTTAACACAATTTAAAAACAGTTTTTTTTAAGGTATGCTATAATAATTGTTTTTACCTTTTTATACTGTAATTATGCCATTATATGCTGGGAGAAAATACACATGTTGTAGCCTATTCTAAATACAATGATTGGCAAATGAACACAAGGCTAACAAAAAAGCATGATGAATACACACTAAAACATGGAAATTTGGGAATAGAATTCATTACATCAGAAGATAAATTAAATATTTTCTGCCCCACCACGAGCCCTGAACAATTGAAATGTTACATCATAACAATAAATAAGTAAATATAGGCATTATATCTCATTTTACGCCAATTAAATACCACCAGATTGAGATACAGGGTTCGTCCGGAAAATAAGTGTACTGAGCTCAATTAAAAAAATGTATTACACTTTTACATATCTTAAGCTAATATTCCTCAAAATAGGACCCTTGTGAGTCGATACACTTGTTCCAGCGGCGTTCCCATTCCTGGAACGTTCCCGCGAAAGCATCATCGGGAACCTCTCGAAGACACGTCGTCACGGCCTCTTTGACGGCGTCCAAAGTCCCGTATCGCGTTCCTTTCAAACTCCTCTTTATCTTCGGGAACAGAAAGAAGTCCGGTGGTGTCAAGTCCAGGCTGTACGGCGGGTGCGGCAGCGTTGCCATGCCGTGCTTGCCCAAGAAGTCCGACACGACAAGCGCGGTGTGAGACGGCGCATTGTCGTGAGGCAGCCGCCAGATGTTTTTGATCGCTGGCCGGACGCGGGCGACTCGTTTTCGAAGCCTGTCGAGCACTTGGACGTAAAATGCAGCATTTACAGTTTGTCGTTCAGGTACAAATTCGTAGTGGACGACCCCCCTTTTGTCAAAAAGGACTTATTTGTTAAGACACTTATTTTCCGGACGAACCCTGTATTCCTGGAAGAAAAGTAAATATACTATCGCAATGATAAAAATGCAAACTTCTGATTAGTATTCGGATAATTATTAATAAACTACTTATGTGAAGCTACTTTCAATTAGCTTTAGACGAAACTGCAGTAATGTTTAAACAGACGTTTGCACATACTAATGAAATGTAATTGTTTTTATTCTCCTTTAGAATTATGTTCAAAATGAATATTAAAAATGTAATAACGTATTATACTTATAATTTGAAATTCATTAAAGTTACGACTTCAAGGGAATATATTTTAATTGAAAATAAATACGAAATTTATGAAAATAGAAGGAGGTGGGGTGGAGAACCAAAAAATAAACGAATGAAGGAGTAGTTATACGAGTCAATAAAGTGATTTGTGTACCAGTTAAGAGACTAATTAAGACGATAATGGAATAAAGTATACGTCAACCTTTGCCGCACGGAGTTACGCAAACGATACGCAAAAATACTTATCCCTCAGGCGGAGGTGGAATTATTTGAGAGCGGAAGAAAGAAGGCACGTCTTGGGAGGAGTCCCGTAATTGTGGAAATAAGACGACCGGTCTCCCAGGCCGACCAAAGGACAAGGAAAAAAGCGACGTATTCCGTCGTTATCAAGGGTGTCCACCTCTGTCAAGGAGATGGAAGAAGATTTGCGGGTTGAGGTCCACCTTTTTGAGGTTAGACGTATCACCTCTAGGGCCACGACGATCCTCCGGCTCGGGACTGAAGACGAAGAGGAGACGGCCGCGTGCCTCCTTAGTGAGCTTGTCTGAGGGTGTGGTAAGACATACACTGTGGAGGCATCCAGAGACCCGGTTCCCCAGCCAGTTCAATGCCGGCAGTGTAAGGGTTCAACCTGAAGAAATGTTCTCCCTGCGGGGGGGTGGGCGTATGGAGCCTCCCGATTTTAGGCGGAGACGCTACATTTTGTAGACTGCGGTGGGGGGTACCACGCGGGGAACCTATGTTGTCCGCAACACTCAAAGGAGCCCACATCACTCCCCAAAATGACTCCCATCATCCTAGACCCCCTGCAACCTCCCAGGCTCCCACGGGACTCCGAGGAGGATCCCGATGTACGAACGGAGTGGTGCGGAAGGAGGAGCTGGTGACGATGGATGACGTCCTAAAGTTACTCTTGGTATTCCTCGTTAACCTCCACCCCTGGCTAAGGAAGACGGTCGTTGCGCTCCTTGATGCCGCTTCCTGCGACGCCTTTGGGCGGAGCGTCCGTTGCTTCTTCTCGAGGGACACAGTTCTTCCGTCTATGGCGCCTGAGAGTGCGCCGCTCACGGTAGCGTGGTGATTGGGTTTCCTTCCTCTCCTGCCTCTTTTCTGCTTCCTCCAACCATCTAATATCAGATAATCTGCCGCTATTTTCTCTTTCCTACCACAAGAGTTTACAAACTACAGGAACAGGCACCAGATAACTCCGAGGATCAGAATCATCATAAACACCACAGCTTCCGGCAACCAGCCTTCCACCGGGGGATTTCCTTAAAGAATACTTCAAGAGGATATACAGGATAATCCAAGAACACACTCAGGACTCAAGAGTGAAGAGGACGTCTACCTTGTCTCCTCGCGGCTTGAAATATCCAGAGGAATTTAAAAGCATTTATTTTATTTATATTTCATTTCACCTCACGGAATGAAACCCTACTTTCCATAAAAAATGTATTTTATGAATATGCAAGCATATAAAATAACGCAAAAACACATGAAACCGGATCACAGATATTCGAAGGGCAGTCCAAATTTTAAAGAGGAAACTGCACAATATGGCGCTTAACGGATTGGCTCCCTTCTTGCCCCGCTTCACAGAAAAAATGTATTTTTTCAAAAGTTTAATAACACCAAAGAGAAGGGACTTTGCTGCTTCACGGAACACTAGGGGAGGACCATATGCTCCTCTGTACATCATTATCTGCCACCTCACAAATTGTCTCCCCTTTGCATGGCCTCACGGTGTACCTTGTTAGTAATTGCGATTAAGCTAAGGCGGCCTGAATGAGGTATTCCGGATTTTCTCACTCCCTCGAGATAATGCCAGGCCATATGCCACCTCCGGAGTCTTAATAAATAAGAAACAACGATTGTTTTTCCAGTTTATCATGCGAACGCACATTTAAACTCATTAAATAAAAGCCTTCTCTCACCCGAAGAGACTATGAAATACAACGGATTTTTCCAGACGTCTATCTTTATAAATGTATTATTTTATGTTGTATTGTACGTTGTTTGGCAAAATAGACCTTTGAACGGTTAACTGTTTGAACCGCGCCACACGAGACAAGTAAAAATTTTATACAAGAGCTAAGTTAGTAAATAAATATTGTGTGACCTCATTTCAAATGCTACGAAAATACAACATTAATTTAAAGGATAAATTAAATTTATCGTAATAATAATTTATAAACCTGCAAAAATATGATCAGTCATTGGTGAAACAAAGACAATTTGTATGATAAAGCTTAATTTTTTTACTTTGACACAATTAACGCTAAATATAATATACGAAACATTATAAAATAAATTAACATTATTATTTTGTTACATTTGGAAATCAGATTTAAAATTACAATGGCGCTAATATCCCAACCAAAAACGAAGATATAACCTTATTTTTTGTAATATTTAATTATTTTTTTAATGCTTCAGATTATTACGCCACGTGATGTAGGATAATTGTGCCACGATAGCTAAATAATTAAGTTAAATAGACATAATTAGTATTATTAGTCAAAATAGATGAAAAACCTCAACACAAAATTTCTCAGACAAGTGAAGAAGAGAATATGTTTGATAAACATTACGGCGTTTTGCGAATTAATGCCCTCAAGAAGGCTTAAATTGATGTCTTACTCTTCCTACCGACTCTTTAAACAAGTGCCTTATGTAATATTAGCTGGTAGAAAGTTGTTAAAAGAATTTTCTTCGAGACGAAACAGACTGCGTACTTCGCGATAAATATTTATGAAAGCCCATGAGGTACTAGAGATTGAATACAGCTGTATTACAGGGTCACGTACTAAACCTAGAATATCGAATATGCAAAAATGAAAAAAATTACCCTCAATAAAGCTTATCTGCAGAGTATAAACTCTTATACTCAAACTCATGCTTTCAATTTGATTTTGTTTATTTATATCAAATGGAAATATCAAAATAATTAAAATATTTTTTATTTTTATTGGTGCTACGCATAGGGAAATCATTCGTGTATTTGATCTATTTACTTTAAAATTCGCACTAATGTCTTTCTATTTCAACTTAAAATAGAGCCATCAAGGTCAGCCCTATTTTTTTGGAACCTTAATACGTATTTCATTGTGAAATAGACAATCCACAAGGGTTACCGTTTTCAATTTACTCTTTCATTCCCAAAACCTTGATATGTTATATTTTTAATCGGAATATATCACATACGAGTATTTGCATTCCCTGAGTAGGATGAAAAATACTATATCATTTCAAATATTACTCTCCTAGTCGGTTGCATTGTTTCCAAGCTGCACACAAAACTTGATGGTGTAACTCAATTCAAGCGAACGCTTCATCGCGCCGTGTTACAAAGTCGACAAACACACTTCACGAGGAGGCACGTCTTTCCGCTCAGACTGCACGGAGCAAACTGGCTACCGGTTGCGTTGGAAGTGCAGACCCCTGACCACATTTCCCGACCGGTTTTAGCGCGCTGCCATGAATAGTCGCGTCACAATAAAAACATACGCATTGCATTCATAATAGACCATGTATATTACCTGATTTCAGAGTAGTATTTTAAAAAATTCCAGCACATATCACAAGCTGAAATATTTAAAATACCCTAATGTCCCTTTAATAACCATTTTCATTGGCTCAGAGACAATGTTTGGGTGACCAATTGAAATTACTGATTACAAGTTTTATGTTTACAATTTTTCAACACTTATCTTTTGAGGAGTATTCTATTAAGTTTGCAGAAAATAGGATTTTCTTACATTATATTTACACCACTTGCAATTGCGTCTCAGTAGTTACATACATAATTCTTTGTTTTGTTATGGGGTATAATCAAACAACTATTTTATTCATAGAGATTTATATGTAGTCTACTATTGGCAATATTTTGGACGACCTTTGAAAATACCGTTATTTCTTAGAATTTTTGTAGTGATGACTTTTTCCTTTTAATATCTGTCATTTGGGAGACGAAATAGTGAAGCATGGTACACGTTTCAATAGTGGCACGTAAATAAACCGTATGTGGCACACCTAAAGTTTAAACTACTGACCAAATGAATTTCATTCATCATGAATACGAATTAATAGCTTAAATGAAATGTCAAATATTTTTTCGCGTCCATAAAATAATATTGATGATCGATAGCTTCTTGAGAGACTAGAAAATGGAACGAATAGTTTCAACCTAATATCTCCATATTTAGCAGCTCCTTAATCCATAATCACTAAAAGACATTTATTTTACTCTTGCATAGGAGTATTTTTCTTTACTAAATATATTTCTGTAAAATATTTATCCCTAGTTTTATCTAAATATTCCCGTTCAAATTATTTTTTAATGTCATTTAAGAAATCCCTTCGGTAAATCACGCGAAGGTAGTTTGATTTAAGGTTTCAATAGGCATGTCAATATGTCGTAAGTGAAGAAGGAAAACGTAAGGTTCGGCGAGGAAGTTGAATTAACAACCTGCGTGAGACAGAAACCAAATTTGTGAATGAACTGGTTACTACATCCCTTGATGTCGCGGAGGAGATTTTGCCACCACAGAGCACGTCATCCATAAATTATTTCGGAAGCAAACACAATTACACGATGTGATATTCATGGGCTTTGAACGTAAAGAACATTGATGCGAAGTTATTTTTAGTCTGGCCAACCTCATCCGCGAGTATATTTTACAAGGCTAAACCATGGCTGTATCAAAGGAAGTAGCGCTCACGTCGTTCACGGCCCAATGGACTCACGAGGAATTTTTCTGGGTAAAACATCTTAGCCTACGTGCGGGTTATTGCTCAATCACAGCAAAAAATAAGCAGCTGTTTCCAACGTCCGTTATGTTCAGGCAACGCGGCTTAAAGGTCTGAATGGAAATGAACCTCGTCTACGCTTCAAGATACATTCAGGATACATTATTATAGTCAGGGATATCCATAAACAGATTATTTTATGCAGTGCATTAGGTGCGTAAATAAATTATTTCACGTACATCTATGCACGGAGATGTTTCTTCTTTGGCACTTGTGATTCAAAGCCGTGTTACAGAAATTTGTTTAGATAATTGGTTACCACGGGAAAGATCTCAGGATGAAAGCTAAATTTCCCCAATTCCCTCATAATATTGTGAATTTTTAATTCAGAAAAATACTACATACTTCGCCTCACAAGTAAAGTATGCTAATATTATCCATTGTTCCTTTTACATTTACCAATCTATGATGGAATTTTTTTTTAATAGTTCGCATTCGGAATCTGATTGATGTAGTCTTCCATGCGGTTTTTGCTTTCTTTATCGACAGTTTACTGAAGTTCAAGTAATTGGATTTCAAGTAAAATAAGATATAAACTTTAAATTCACCGTACACATATTCATTTAAATATAGTTATCATATTCTCTGAATTGTTTCTAACGGCAAAATGCAGTAGAAAAGAAGACAAATGTCTCAGGATTCAGTGCAATATATTTCTCGGAGAAATATAAAGGAAACAACCTATCATAAGCATATATTTTTCAATCCATTCAAAAAGTATCAGAGTTTCATGAAGGATGAAAACTTATTCAAAATGGATAATAAAAATTTAACTAGTTTTTCTGTGGAGAAAGGTGCGCGAAAACAAACGATACACGTCTAATTTGAATTAAAATCTCACAGGGTAAATAGGGCCTGAATCTGAAAATGAATCTGAGAGAGCGCAATTAAAACAGTAGCACATACATTTTTTATAATATTTATAAAATCAAAATTCCGATTGTTATGGTTGTAGGAAGTGAGGTGAAATATTTGATGGAGCTTCAGTTATGGGAAAGTTAATAAGTACGAATATCCATTAGGATTAATTGATCGATTAGAAAATTGTCAAACATTTGCACAAAAAAGTTAATACAATATTAAAAACGTTGGGCCGAAGCCATATTTTAAACCTGGGTATTAATACAAATAATCAAGTAATTGAAAGGAGATACTTCATTACCGGTGATGGGCTGGAGACAATGATAGTGCTCTCCTCACAGTGTAAATGTACACATTATGATTAATATGAATAGGACTAGATTACGATAAGAAAGCTCCGTGAGTATTGAAAAAATATTCATGAATTCAGATGATAACCTATTTATTTGATAGTAAGTTAAGAGTTGAAATTGCTCAACAAAAAATAGTAAAGAAACTAGAGAGCTATAACTCGAGTAATTAGTTGTTATTGAGAAGCACATTTGCGGAAAAATTCCGATGAGAAAAGAAATATCCACAAGGATGTAGGAAAAGAAGTGCGCACCCTGTATAGAAGTAGTGAAACTAAAATTCTAATAGATAACGCAGCACAGTACATTTGTTTTTGAGGAAAGAGGATGATTTTGGGGGGAAGGCTTTTGGGATGTTAGCATAAACGAAGGTGGAGAGTAAAACTCACGGTGGAGATGAAAGTCACGTTAGATATGATGAGAGAACAGAGGTAGTTTGAAGAAATTTATGAAAGCGAACAAACGGTTATTGGCGGAATTGATAGAGAAGTGAATACTGGAGGCTGTGATACAGAAGGATATAAATCCTGTAAAAGGAGGGTATAAAGCAAAATGGGTAATTGGGAAGCATCAATTGACAATTCTAACAGCATAATTGGGTAAATAAATATTTAACGTTATTTTTTACTTAAATAACTAACGTCAAACGTGTTGATAGTAGTTTCAACTGGTCATTGTAATGACAGCTGCCTATACTTTAGCTCAAATGGTCTCATATAAGTATATTTATATATATACATAAAATCTTTATGTATTACAAAAATTTATGGACAAGAGAACAAGTAGAAAGAATAGGAAAAAGAATTGATTTTAGTGAAAAGATATCAGTACTCTAAAAATGAATGGGGTCAGTAAACGGTATATGTAGATTATGGGGGATATCAGTAGCAAGAATAAACTGGTTTGGCTTGGTGGAGGCAAAGAATGATAGAGTGGAGTTTAAGTGTAAGCATTGCAACGAAAAATAAGTATATGTGGATGACGTATTCAAGAAGCTAACAAGTTAGAGAAATTATTTACTGATTTTCCAACAAAACCTGACTTTTATGCATAAAACCTAAGTGGTAAAAATAAATGTCTGTGTTGTGAAAATGTTTGCCTACTACTTATGATATAATTTTCCCATTTTGATATCATTTAAACGAGCTTATATATCATATTTATTTTGCAATCATAAATTTGACAACTCAGTAGAGAATATTTTTGACTTTGTTGTCAAAATTGGATATTAAATAAACATTAGTAAATAATAGGTATCATAATGCATGCGAATGGAAAAAATGATCTTGCCTTCACCAGCCTTTAAGATCACTGAGTGGAACATTAAACGTAACGCACGTACACGCAAGTTGATATCAAAGCATGCCTCTGGTGGTTTTAGTGCATGAAAATTTTGTTTAATGACATTTTCAGCAGTAATCTCCAAGGTGAGGTACTTAAGGTAAAAATTGAAGTAAATAGCATTAGAACAACTACAAAACTTCAATAAAAAATGACGAAAGGAAAAAAATGAAAATTGGTACTCAAGTCATAATTTTATATTTGAATCGAAAATTTGGGACATCAGCGCATAGATGACCATTTCAAAATTACAAAACACAGGTTTAGCGCACACTATTTGACACGGTTTATTTTAAAAATCTAAACGAATTGCTCCTAAGTACCCTTCCGAAATTTGTCATCAGAAACATCCAACAATATTACTTTAATACCATTTTTTGTTTACAATCCTTTCAAACTCACCTTTTTATGGCCGCACTCTTTGCGTTGGGTAAAAGACGAACTCACAGAATGCCTAATTAACTCGCGGAAAAAAAATCCAACTTCTACCTCCAGATGAACGGCTGGAAAATCATGGGCGGGAGAGAGTGCGATCGCCAGGCAAATATATGAATAAAAGGCAAACGGGAAAAAGCAGGAGACAGAGAAGAATGAGGGGATGGGTGGAAGAGAGGCTTAATACCGTAGCAGGACCTGATGAGGGAGAGTGACAAGATGGGTAGAATAATGGAAAAGGAGACAAGATTGGTAAAAAAGAATCTCCGGGTAGCGCACAGCCTGATACAGAGATACACAGCCTGATGTGCATTTGAGGAAAGTGAATTAGAGAGCGAAGAGCCAGACGGAAGGATAGTTCTCTGAAGGGAATGAGAAAGGGTGGGCGGTTAAGTCACCCCGGAATGTTGATGACTGAAGGGCACGTATCAGAGAGGGGTAAGCGGGGATAGAGACCTCACGTTGCCATGGTGTTCCTTCGAAAGGAGTAATTGGATTTCTCCAGGCTGGAAATACCGTGATTTTTAGCGCCCCTCTAAATGTGCGCGTCGGTCCCCCGAGGGTAAAACGGACGTCCTCACCCGATGGGCTTAGGAAAGGAAGGAGGATTTCTTTTCAACGGGGCAAGGAAAAGTGAAAGGAGAGCTCTTGGGGTGAAAGAGTGAAAAGACGACTAAGGTACAAATGGGTTCTTCTCCGAAAGTGAAACGAGATGAAAATCGAATGAAGCCCGAAGATGATCTTTAATAACTTTCCAATAATGCAATTTCGACTTCGAGATCTCGATGACTCATTTTTTCTGTAAGCTAGTGATTCAATAAAATCGGCAAACATTCTCACCTACTAGATTTATCTCGAGTTTTATGGTGGAGAATGAAAAAAAATGTTTTATAATAACTCAGGAATGCTATTCGTCACACGGGATTTTATTTTACAATCAAAGCGTGGAAACTGATTTGTTTCATACGAGTGAAACATTCATTTCAGGGAACATAAAATTCTCAATTGATATAGAAGTGTTTACGAACGGTAACTGTATTATTCCCAAAAATGGGCATTTCTCAAGAGGGAAAATCCACCTCTGACACCTACAAAGTGACATAAAAACCAGAAAAAAAGCTCCCAAAAATTCTCAACGCGGTGTTATTTTCCATCTCCACTCCAATTGACTGAGTTTTAACGAATCCTGACCCTCGAATTTCCTATTATGTTTCATTTGATCTCTATAATCATCTCTGAAAATATCTCTTGCGCAATAAAATGTACGCAGGCCTCCTGAAAACGGTAATATAAGCATTCCTCTGCAAATAAAAATTGTATAGGCCCTTAAAGACTTTTTTGTGTCGTCATGGAGATGAAAATTCAGCTGCACAGTCACTTTGCGCTAGAGGAAATAATTATGCTGGACAATTTTCAGGAAAGCCTTCATCTTTTAATGCAGTTTCAGATAAGAAAGGATTTTTAATTATAAAATAATGAAATTTAATTAAAAACACACCCACTCATGATACTAGAAGAGTCACTAGGATTTTAAAAGTTTAGTAATTGCCGAAAAATTGCATAAAAAAATTCACTAAGTAGTGTTACAGCTAATTAAAAATTGGAATTTTCCAATTGAAATTTGCCAATTTTTAATTAATCATGATATTCCACCGTATCACACCTGAAACCTCTCTTTTTTTAGTGTTGCGAAATTATACATGGAAAAATTACGACCATAATAAAATGAAAATATGTACTATAGATGAGTACCATTTATAATAACTGTATTCCTGGTCTACCAAAATGCTCAGTCACGAAAACCAACGCCGGAAATGTATATGCAAAGCTGTCCACGAAAGTGAATGAAAAAACTGGTTATCTCGACTTTGATACGTAAATGTAAAATAAATGCATCCTAATGATTTTAATCAGCCGTGGATGTTTCAAGGTAAAGAAACACGAAGCAAAGAGATTCTTAGGGTTTTGAATATTCCATTTACATAAAGAATATGGGTTTTTTAGCACGTAGTTAAGGAAATGGATCAAGAAGAAATTATATCATGCATGCTGTTATATTTGTGTTGGCCAAAATTGCATCATATGGAAACACCCGCTAATCTCTGACGTTAAATTTCAATATTAACCGAAATTGCTACATTTTGAAGGATCTTTTAAATGCGTTCAGGTTAATTTCTTACCATTCATGGAAAAAAAGTTTCAATAATAGAAGTTCAGTCCTTTTCTTCAATAAAAACCACCAAACCGTCATTTTTTCGAAGTGCAAAGCCTGATAATGTAAATTTTATTTTGAGATAATTTCGATAATTACAAAATTAAATAAAACTATGGATAAAATACATAAATGCCATGCCTATTTAGAATTTTCTTACGTTGTGTGCTACCTCCTTAAAGTCGATCCACCTCGCCCTCACATTAGATGCGACGGCGCAGATTCAAATACTACAAAGTCAATTTCTCAGTGGCAGCATAAAATAGTTAGTATACGCAGAATGACATGTAAATTTAATATTAAAAATATCTCTGGGTGATCTAATATCGAATCGAACCTTCCTTCAACCTGATCGACTTTCGGACGCACCGGTTACACTCTGGAAAGACCTTCCGGGTGAGACATTGTTTAGTAAGCTTTTACTAATACACGCAGGTTATATATTCAAAAACATGAGTTATTCATCAAAAAGACTACATCTACACTATACCCGCAAGCCGCTGCAGGGGCTTGTGGCGAGTCCATTGTGGGGTGACTAGCTCACCAGTCCGACACAAATAATTTAAAATGTGAGTGGCCTTTTACGTGTTATCTATTTTCTTTTGTGTTCTATTGTACGGTCCAAATGTTATTACATACAGTAATCAACCCGAAGGTCGGTTTAGTAGGTTATGGTAGAGTTCGCCCTGTAATAAGCACGACGGCGTGTGAATATTCACACATCAGGATAGGGTGGCCAGTTCCTCTCTCTGTGCCGATTATGGTTTCCCAGGAAGACAATAAATTTGTATGTATACACATACATACAAATTTATTGTCTTCCTGGGAAACCATAATCGGGTGCGGGGATGAGTGTGTGTGTTTAGGAATATACATTCATACAATACATACAATAGGGTATGACAGGTTAGGAAAAATTTAAACGAACACAAAAGAGAATTAAATTTCAACGGGAAATATTAAAAAAATACATTCCAGAAAAAACAAATGTTACAATTAGATGATGTAACTAAATGAAAAACTTATGAGCGCTCAAATAAAAAGGAAAACTCGCACGAGTATTGTTTAATTATTTATAATAATTAATATCCGGTAGCATAACAGTCTACTGAAGTGACAGGAAGACTTCGCCATCTTTCCCTTTCAGCCTTCTCTCTTCCAACGAAGAAGGTGGCTGTGCCACCGTAAACTGTAAAAAATGGAAGTGTGACATCCCTCTTTTTTTATGGGTTGTCATTTTTTATATACTTGTGTCATTTAAGTGTTAAATATCTCTTTTCGAGCTTTCATATGCATATATACACAGATACACGTACAGGCACATCTCAAACCGACTAGAATATCGTGAAAGATTTCCCTGAGAGAACTGTTCTCAGAATCCATTATATTCGAGAGAGCTTACTTAGAGGATAATGGGGATCCGCAGGCATGGAATTTCTAACTCTCACTCTTTGACACACGGAAATGTGGCCGGTGTGTCTTTTGGTCTCGAGAGAAGTCCTCTCTCTTCTATACCCAATCCACTGCGACGCAGAATTATGACGTGGTTGGCCTTTGGTTACGATAGCTACGGCACTCAAGGTTTTGATGGGTCTCTAGGGACAATTTGGATAGGATCCCACATATAATGAAAGGGAAGGGATTTTGATGTAGGATTAATATCTCTCAGTCATTTCAAGCTCCCTATCTCCATTCCTAGCCAACCTCAGAGGATTTGTTATCACTCATCGAGGCACCGTTAAGTCATGACCACATTAACACACGTAGAAGTCGTCATGATAACGTTACCATCAGACCTTGATTGAAATTTCACCAAACGTTTTGGTGGAGATTCGTGAAACCCTCATAATAAATGAGTTATGAATGGAAACAAGCTTCCACCAATCCCCGCCGCTTTGTTCGTGAGATAGAACAAGTAACATCGTTTCACCAGCTGTTTTACATCTGGAACCCGACAAACCAAATACACCTTACCTAAAATGTACACTATTCACCCGAAGTATTAGACGGAGGTGAGATTAACAGTTTAATTATTTAAAAGGTATTTCGTAGTAGCATTGATATTTTAAAATAAGAGTGTTTATCGCCATGCATCTCAACCTAATGATGCGAATAACTTATGGATTAAAACGTGTGCAAGTTATAGGGAATTATCGGTCAACGGAAATATTAGCATAATACTTTTAGAGTAAAGACAACATTTAAGCTTGCAAAGTTCTTCAGCTAGTGCTTTAGCACGTGTTTATAACTACGGAATAAACTACATGTCAAATACACAAATTAGGAGTGGAAATCGCAATAAAATTATTGTCATGCATAAGTGTTTTTATTATTAGGGTTGGTAGACTGTCAAACAATACAAGTGATTTCTCCTTTACTTGGCTCAACTTCTTCTTTACTCTAGACACTGTACTAAGCCGCATCGAGATAGAGCTGAAATTTTATAAAACGAATTTAAAAATAAGACGAAAGTCTACTGTTTCCTTGTTTGGCTTTTAGGGTCTTTCGTCTTGTTTTTTACGAGAGATGTGGATTCTAAAACATTCTTTTAAAGTCCCTTTGTAGTAATCTAATTGAAAATGTTGCCAGTGCAGTACATTACGATACTAAAAAATACTCTAATTCGGCATTATTTCAGTAAGTAGCTTTTATCAAAGCTTTGCCGATATCTGTTGAATGGTAAGTAAGTTGGCCGGCAAAGTTTACATTTACAGGAATAATATTTCTTCAATCAAATTTTATCTTGCCTCTTTCAGAAATTGCCATGGATTGACGATGCTACGTCAATTGCAGTCTTTCTTGAAATCGAGTGGCATTTTTAAAGTCAGATTCATTTCCTTATGTACTCAATTCTCCGATCATCATAATTAGTCAGCAGATCTAGGACGATCATTGAAAGCCAATAAATTTTCTTATACTTACTTTATAGTAAATGCTATTTCATACACATTAGTATCACATTTTCCTTTTAATTTACTTCCTGCAATTTCCGTATCAAATATCTACACCGCCTGTGCTTTTATAATATCTTGCTTCATTTTTGGTTTTTCGAAATTCTACTACCTCGAAAAAAAAACTATTCCATCGAGTGTTCCTATGCTTGAATGGAAGAAATATTGACAGATAGTGAAATCTCAATAAGGGATGCCGAAGAAGAGGGTATATTGACGATATAGAATTGCTCTGCTTTGTACCAATAGCTGATTAGGTCCATTCAATCTTTCCTAATGATCCTTCACAGGAAATTGAGATATTCGTTTTGATTTGAAGGAACTATGTATGGATAGAGGAGAAGACAACTGATCTCCAATGTCTCGTCATATGATATATTGCAATATTCCTCCATATGTATTCACATTTTATCCAATATTCCTTGGCAACCTCCATATTTCGCATATTTGGAATATGATCAGAATATAAATACGCCCAGCGCAGTCAATTTGGGTTGGATCATACCAAGAAGTCAATGAACGAAAGAGTCTCTCGTATTCAAAGCGCAGCACAATGGCAAAATGATGAAACTAAAAAGGAAACTCGCAGAGAGCAAGAAAGTTCTACAAAACAGTACAAAAGATGATATTAAATAAAGGCTTTTTAGTGGAAAATTTGAGCCATAGTTTGCTTACTACGATGGGAAAACATTTACTTTTGTAGCACAATATGAAAATACATTTTCACCATGACAACAGTAAATAATAATTGCCATATCGCAAATAAGTGCAGCTTATCGACTGATATTATTTAGGAATGATCATAGTAGTAGAAGATATTATTCTAAGTTTAATTTAAACGTAATTTTTACTTTTCATTTTCTTCACAATAATTCAATCTTTGTTTCACTTAGAATAAAAATGAAAAAACCAAAGTATTCCTACGTATTACAGAATTATTAGGAAAACTTTCTGTTGCATTGAATACAAATACCAAATTTTCCTCAGAGATAAGTCTCAGGTATTTGATTTCGTGTAACACAAATTTATATTGTGTTAGTGCGTATGTGGTGAATGCAGTTACCACCCATTTCCATAGAGATATCCACAACATGTATTCAACCATTTTGACTTATCTTTATTTTATATACATTGGAATGTTTTGGCAACAACAATAAAACAAATAAATATAAGCAAGAGCTTCTTAAGAACTTTTTTTTCTGTGAAATACAAGTAATTTACTGATACACCCATTCGAAAAATTGATCGAAATCGGGTGGAAATATTTTCATAGGTATGTTTGCATACGTATTTTTCAATTATTTCTCTCTACATACTGTTTAAATCTTGTAAAAACGGTCTAAAATTAACCATTTGGGGTAATTTCCGATGGAGCTCTTAAGCTTCAGCATAATTTAGTGAGAAATTAAACCAATATTTGGCGAAGGTAGTATAGGGTTAATTTTTAAACAGAATTCAAGTGGGAGTTAAAGGGATATTTGTGTCTTCTCATACAATTAAGGACCCATAAAATGTCCTTTACATTAATAAATTCCGCGTTACAGGATTTAATCCCATTTTCACTAAAAAGGATGAAGAAGAATGCAACACGAACCCCTTTCATATACCGCTATTCGCCGTTTGATACCCCCGGGTACAAACGCCTTCCTGCCCTCCTGGAAGCGTCTTCTTTCCGCTACGTTTTCATTTACCATGAGTCAGCCTTTCTTATCTTCTTCTTATTAGCGTCACACATCGAAGAAAATGTTTTCGTTTCTACACCTGTGAATGTCTTTGAGACATATATATACTGGTTTTCAGTAGAATTACTTCAATGCATTCGTGCATAATCTGATGTTTGGTTATGTTAATGCTAAAGTTTACAATTTCCTTTCACAGCCATTGGTTATTTGTTTATGGCTAAATTGGAATTACAATTGAGCTTAGTGATCATACACTATTTATATTTAAATTTTAATCACCTTTATAATTAAACATTGAACGCACTTAATAATTGTTAATCGATCAAGATTGGTGACTTTTTATACTGTTTTGCAATGAAGAAGTATACTTAATATTACAAACTTAGCGTCAATGAGGACTTTTTCCTTCCAGGTTACTACGAATTAGTTGATATTCAACAAAATAGTTGAAATGATAAGGAGATAACTTGTCATAGTAGGGGAATTGTGACATTTTTTCACTCTGCCGGATCCTCTCCTGTACTCAACTGGAGGTGTGTCGAGAAAATTCCAATTCGAGAGACCTAGCGGTGCGGTGCGCAACAGCAGTCGCTTCTACGTAAGATCACCGCACTAAAATAGATTTTACATCGATTTTAAGATTCTTCCAGCGACTGTAGCGAAAATGTTTTCCAGAATGATAAACTTGCGCGGATAACTTAAGAAGAAGAGTATCATACAAAAACTGGAGTCAAGTCTTAGCTTTAGGTTAATGCTTGTTGGTAAATGCAAAAAAGTATTCTTTTATTTCTACATGTATTGAAATAAAATAGGACCTTGTGACTGCACCAATTTGAGACGGAAAGGCTGCAAAATGCTTGGAATTTTGGAGTGTTAACAACTGTTTCCTAATGTTTCCCATTTATCCAGGCTCATCACTGAGAACCTTCTAGAATATAGCGTAAAATACCAGCAAGGTAGCTACTTTTAAGCGGATAATTTTGTTTACCCATCTGATCTCATATCTGACTAACTCTCATCCATCTCACCTCAATTGCTCAATTCTCTACCGCCCTTCCTTTCACCAAATAAAGGTTTTCACTTCAATTACTCGCTAAATAAACTCAACGAGAGACTGTTAACGTATTTAGTCTGGGAAACGAGACGAAAAAGGTCCGAGATCAACTTAATTTAGAAGGGAGCTATGCTCACCCGCAGACTCCTATTTCCATCGGGTCCCTAACTAAATTGTACGCTCGTTCGCGGGCTCTATTCTAGGTATCTGAGACCATATCTTATACTCCACCTTCCACGGAACACCCTATCCATTAAAATTGTTAGGGCAAAATGGGATAGAGATGGATGAATATGGAATTAGGAAACGAAAAAAAAATACATAAGCGTCAAAATAACGTCTGGTACGTTCAAAATAACTGCTGCGCTGCGTTCAGGCAATTTGGACTAGGAAAATGAGTTACCGTGAAGAAAATGAGATAACATTTTTGAAGATTTGATCGTTCCACATCGGTTGGAACTGATCTTTAATAAGGTTTTCGCATTGGGAATCCAGCGAAGAGAAAACAAATTTGGAATTACGTACGCATTACATGGGAGAGCTGACTTTGCAACTGATTGCAGAAAAATACATTAGATGGTAACCGCGCTGCAATGAAACTCTGAAGATTAATGCAAGACTTAAAAAAAAGAAACAATCTCGAACAAGATGAAGACCAAAGTCAAAATAACTACCCTAAATCCAAATTACAATTGTGCGTGACCCTAGAGAAAGGAGTTGAGAGAAATAGGCGGTCGGGTATTCTGATATTGCGTGATTCTTTTTCTTAGATTTAGAATGAGGAAAGGAATCAAATAGAACTTGATGAAATCAGAATCCATTTCAGTGTTGAATACCGTTCGCAATCATAAAACTAGTGTAAAGGAAAGTATTCTCATAGTTTAAACTGTACTAATTTAATAGCTATGGCTAATCTCAATTTAATTTGATTTCCGGGAAATAATTATCTCAACTCAACCAACAATTATGATCCCCACAGATAATAAAAAAATTATTCCCACTACAATATATTATATATATATATATATATATATATATATAAACACACAAACACTAGGTTAATAAATATTAAACATTTCTGAGGACGACGGCCGTGCCGTCGAAACGTAAATATCTACTGTAAGTGTCCTTATTTTCTGTGTGTTTAATATTTATTAACCTAGTGTTTGTGTGTTTGTGCGTCGCCGGAGTGCTTCATTTTCAATATTATATATATTATATATATATATATATATATATATATATATACTGATAGTCATAACAAACACAGAAACCAAAACACAAAAGAGGAAAAACTCACTGGTTCTCGAATTTTCGGTGGTCCAACCACCTTTCTCAAGAGGAATTAGGAACAGAACTGTTCTGTTCCTAATTCCTCTTGAGAAAGGTGGTTGGACCACCGAAAATTCGAGAACCAGTGAGTTTTTCCTCTTTTGTGTTTTGGTTTCTGTTTGTTATGACTATCAGTGAATTTACATTACACGTTTGTGGGTTTTCCAAAAAAGTGTATATATATATATATATATAAACACAGTAATCAACCCGAAGGTCGGTTTAGTAGGTGATGGTAGAGCTCACCCATGCACCAAGCCCGACGGCATGTGAATATTCACACATCAGGGTAGGGGGGCCAGATCCTTTCCCTGTGCCGGTTATGGTTTCCCAGGAAGACCTGGTACCCGAAAAATCAACTAGCTTGGGTGGAGCTGCAGGTGCCCAAAGTGCCTTGCCCGGGAATCGAACCCGGGAATATATATATATATATATATATATAATGTAAATTCACTAATAATCATAACAAACACAGAAACCAAAACACACAAAAGAGAGACTCACTGGATCTCGAATTTTCGGTGGTCCAACCACCTTTCTCAAGAGGAATTAGGAACAGAACTGAGGCAGAGGAGAGCCCGAAAGCAGTGGTAGGAAGGAGAAGGGGAAATGGGGGAAAAGAGGGAAAAAGAAAGGAAAAGGGGGGAAAAAAGGGGGGAAAAAAGGGGGGGAAGGCATTCGAGGTGAGGAGTTTGGAGGGGTAGTGTATGGCGCGGGAATTTTAAAAAAGGTGGGGATGATATGGAAGTTGTTGGGGGCGGAGGGGGATGAAATTATATGCATAAAGGGGGCAATTAATGTCTCATATTAATACCTGGGCGATTCCAGGAATCCAAGAGCCAGATGAAAGCTAGCTCTAATGTTTTGAGTTTCAGTGGAGGGTCTGAGTGTGGGAGGGATGCTAAGACGGATACTTTAAAACATTGGTCAAAGGCAGTGTTGTGTTCGGAGGCATGTTTGGGGATTGGGAGCATACCAATAAGGGAGGAATTGTTGCATGAGGCTCGATGATTATTGATTCTAATATTGAGGGGTGTGGTACACTGTCCAATGTAAAAGGCAGGGCGAAGTTGACACTTGAGTAGGTAGACAACATTGCTGGAGGTACACGAGGAGTAGGGAATTGGTGGGAGAGAGTTAAAGAGCGGGTGAGAGAGGGATGGGATTCTGGTTAGGAAAATAGGACATGTTTTGCATCTAGGTTTATTGCAGGGTCTGGGAGTGATGTTGGAACGGGGCGAGGATTTAAGAAGTGGATTGGTAGATTTTAGAAGATCTGATAGATTGGCGGGGCGTTTGAAAGTGACAGAGGGGCATTTGGGGAAAAGGTTGGTGGTGGAATTGTGGTTTTTGAGGATAGGATAGAGGTCGTTTAGGATAGAACGCAGAGATTCTAGGCCATGGAGAAACGTGGTACAAATTGAAAGAGGGTGGTTTTTCGCGGTGGTGGAAGGTCTGGGAGTGTAAGTATGCCAGGCTCTCTATGTTTTGGAGACACGTCATAGTTCTGAAATATTTATGTATCTCGACCAAAGCAGAAGGTATTGCACGTGTTCTAACACCTAATATAAAGGCAAAGTAAATACTATGAAAACATGGCATGTCATGTGTAGATTTTGATGAATACTCCTCCCCGTCCGTGCTCACACTTGGAATCAATACGGGATGACATCTGACACGTATATTATTCGAAGGTGTTCCTATTTAATTCCTTCCAGATGACTTTAACAGACCGAGTTTAACGACGAGAAGGCTGGTAAATAAAGACTGTACAGCGCTGACATGAAACTGGATATAAACTGGAAAAAAATGGTCTCTGACATAATCGGCATTGATATATCAAGCATAGATGTACTGCACTGAGGTCCATTCTAATGACCTCTTCCATTCCATAAATGCGTCTTGTTCAACAATATCTATGTCAATATCAAATTAAATACAAACTATGCTATGCATTAATTGTTATTTTTTCTTGATTTGTTATTAGTTCAGTGTGTAAATTTAATGTACAATGGTATTTTTGTTTCATATTATTCTTTATTTCTTCAGTTTCTTTTGGCGCCAAACCATAATTCTTTAAATTAAGTGAAATAATATTATTAAACCCTCTATTTTTTTGGATATTTTAAAAACTGGATTTGCTGAATGTTTTCCATTCCATTTGCACAGAAACATGGTAAATGTAAGGATGATTATTCTGTCCAAGCATGCAAACCTTTCAGGCTACCTTCAATTACCACATATTTATTGTGTTTTTAGTGTTAGCTGGTATTCATAAATTATTTTTTTCATAGATGAGAAGAAAGTTCAATTATTTAAATTGAAAAATCAAGTATTTAAACTCTTTTAACATTCCTGCGGTTACATACGCTCTGGAATGAATAAAATATCTGCGGAATCCATTAAAATCCCACTAAAGTGCAATTAAATAGGAGAAATTGTTGTATTGAAATTTCGTGACGTGGTAAAGAGAGAAAATCAGTGGATTTTCAAATGACGAACGGTAAGTTTTCTGAAATACACTTGAAACATCTCGAGTGCCATGTAGATCACAAAACTTTCCTCAAAGGATTACCCCTCCCATTTAAGTTATATTTCTCGAAGCCTGAAGCAAGTCAGAAAAATATTATTTCTTACACTTTGAAAACGATATCCATGGACAGTGTTTCATTTGATTCAAATTTTTTCCCACCAGGAAAAGTAAATTAACCTAGATCACGGCCATGTGAAGAAGGCGGTGAAAGAAACGCAGTTTTTTTCGTTTTGAATTCCCTTTTAACCGAATAGAAGAAGGCGACGCATTCTGAGGAACAAACAGATGCTGCGTGGCTTAAATGTCATCTGGCACCTACCCTTTGATCATCATGGGTGACTCTACTAGGATTAGTTATTAGTACTTTTCCAGCTCAGCTCCAGAGGTCATCAGGTCGCACAAAGTCTGTCACCACGTCTACCCTTTAGTCAATGAGAGGACATTGATATTAGAACGAAAAAAACTTGGCTACGCAAGAATTAGAATCATCAGCCACGGAAGAATTTAGTGGTGGGTAGATAAAGCGGTGCAAAAGGCAAAACACAATTAATGATAATAAATAGAGCCTTCCCAGGCCTCCAGGAACGGTTCAGACGAAAATATATTTGATTTTTTTAATTTTACGGTAAGACGGGAAAGAATATTGGAGGCTATGAGGGAGTTACATAAGTTTGATATAAATAAAATGGATCAGGTGAGTGAAGAATGAAAAATTCTCGGCAAGTTCTTTTAAAACTAGAACCGTTACGAAAGAGGAAATTGAACTTTTAACTTATCGAGGAGAAATATTTTGGTGATGACAGCAACGGAACATTAGAAAACAAGATGGTGTGGTAGGAGTTATACAGAAATACCAGTGAGAATTAATACAACCAAATTTTCGCAGGAATAAATATAGAGAAATATGTGAGCATTAAAACAACAGATAAAACAGCATTTTTTGGGGCTGAACAAAACCTAACATCTAGCAAAACTTGAGGTCGTTTTTGTATATGAAATTGATCGTGAATTTTACCTTTTCCTATTTCACTGTTTGCCAAGGAATGCAATGCCACCGTAAAATTCATCAATAGATAGTTATCAACTGAACTACTTAAAGGGAAAAAGCATTAACTTCAAACTTTAATAAATGCAACAATTTCAGAGAGTAAAAATCATTCGCCTTGACCGGGATTCGAACCCGGATCCCTCGATATCCGACCGAGTGTTTAGCTATTTAAGCTGCCGAGACGTCCTCTAACACTCTGAAATTTTGGGGGCTTTAAAGGAACAAGATGTTATGACGAAATACCGTACATACAATGTCACAGGCATTCGTAGTCGTGCGCGACGCGCCACAGTCCACGAGGTTAAATTGTTCCATTGTAATGCACACGTAGCGGATGACTCCGTTAAAGTTACTGTTGCGGTATCTCCCGCAGTTTCTTTGAAATTTTTCAATAAATGCCTTTACAAAATTCTCAGTCACGTATATTAATAATAAAAATAGCATTAAAAATATTGGCATAATATTTGCAAAGTATTAGTTAAAGTGTCAGCCTATTTTCATACAAGTGAACGTGTATTTTGTTTTTTGATTGCCACAGACTGAAATAATTAATACAAGTTTTGAAAAATATTGGGTTAGCTATTTATTGGTTCGTAAAGGTAACTTCCTTTATTTTATTAATTAAATGCTCCTAAATTCTCATTAAATAAATATCATACTAAAATAAATGACAATATTCAGTAGATAATTACATTAATAAAATTTCAAAACAAAAAAATCCCAAATTCCATTTTAACCATTTTGAAAAGAAATTATTTCAGTGATTAATTATTTTAATAATTTATCCTCAACTATGCATCTACGTATACGTATTTTCGCAACTTTATCATCTTCTTTCCATAAATTCCTACACCATACTTTACAGTATGGCGTCTCCTCATTTACTCTATGCTAATGAACCCTAGAAACAATTATAGCCAAGAAGAAAATAACATTTCTTAATAAGCTTATGTCTATTATGTGTACACCATTCTAAATGCAAATTATTGATAAATTTTATTCTCTTCTTTAACACTATAAATGACACTCATAATGTCCAAAAATCAATATCTGTTACAGATCGTTTTTTTATGCAAGTAACTGTCACTGTCTTTACAAGTCGTTGTCACGCTGTCACTATATCCGCTACACGTTCACGTATTCAAATTGCATGACAGACATGCATGCATAACTGTCATGCAATTTTATTTCCCTTTTACTTGAGCTTACCAATGAACTATTTCTTCTCTACAGAGGAAGAATAGGTTAGTCATCTGATACTTGAATATGAAATTAGCTTCTATATGCCATTTAACGTACCAATTGTAGTTTCCTCACGTGATAGATGCTGGTAATTTATCTCTCGCTGTTCTCTAGGGTTCCTATACCTGGAGCATGTCACTTGCTCGTGTTGAATCAACGGTGGAATTAATTTCGTCGCGTAGGGATCGCCATGTGTTCCCTCCATTCACTTCTCTCACCCTACTTACCCTGCAAACTTAATTTCCACCCTAACCGTTTCATTGCTCTCCTTCTTTCTAGAGAAATTCAGAGCCTATTACTTAACTAATTAATTAAACTCATCCGGAAAGTTTAAAAAAAATCTCCAATGCCCAGGAATGAGGGCTAATGAGACGAAGGAAGCGTAGGAATTTGGTTGCCCAGGGGAAATAAAAAAAATATGATTCAAATTTTTTTCGATATGAAAGTTGGAGACAGACACCCAGAGGGTGATCTTTTTTTCTATGAGTTTATAAAAGAGGCGAGATAAAAGTAGCTAAGTATTATCTGGAGAATCAAAGAAGGGTTCATTAACACGCAATTTAAGGACCGAGCGTATTCCGAAGTTTCAAAAAAAAAGATGTAAATTAGGTCAATTTGTATTATTCAGTCTAAAGCTTTGATCACGGGGAAAAAGTTTTATTTCAAAAGAATTTGAACATTACGTTATTAATATAGGTGTCAAAAACGGCTTTGTTCGATACAAATAGAAAGAATTCGCTGTTTATACGCTTTACACATTCATAGCGAATAATTATTGCCAATCAATAAAATCAATAATATCTCGTGAATACTAAGTAAATACAAGGTTCGCATGAAAGTATCGAAAACAATTTTCTCATAACGTGTGCGTGAAGCGCTCAGTTTAGGTCTTCGGTTTAGTGTACGTATGATGGAAGATCGTATTGGCATTGATAACATGACATTTCAAACCGTTATCAATGAAAATTTGGCGATGCGAAATATCTGTACTAAACTCGTCCCAAAATTCTTGACAGTTGACTAAGAGCAGAGTCGTTTGTCTGCTTGCGAAGACCTTCTACAACGGCTACCTGACGATTCCCCGATCCCTTTACAGTCTGGAATTGGCACCAGCAGACTAATTTACTATTCCGAAAAGTGAAATCCTTCCTCAAAGGACACCACCATAAGGGCTTGAGAGCGGTCGCCTACCAGAGAGCCTTCAAGTCATAGAAAACCCACTGGCAAAAGTGTGTAGACACTTAAGACTGAAGAATGTTGAAGGAATATGGGAATGGGATGGGAGGGAATATGTTGCAAACTAAAAACTTGCAAAGTTCTGCTTATTGGATGCATCTCAAGGATTTCAATTTCCCTTGGTTATGCACATTTTAGATTAAAATATTTTTGAACTAAATGCAATATCGCAGGTGAATCGAACAATTTCGTCCTACTCTCTATAAAATGCAACCAACCCATTTCTATTTCCGTAAATCATAAACGCCAAAAAATAAAGAATTCATTCTTCATTTTTAACAGTATAAACCAGTTAATTCGTGATCCTATCCCGTTTAGTCAGTTTACAAATTAATTGCATTCCTATTCCATTGTTTCAATAAGTAATTTTACAAAAAAGTATACTTGTACACACAATAAGAAGTACGAACGACCTTTTGACCATTCCTTATTCCCTTATTACCATTATCTTGTACGCATCACGATAACTTTCATTTGTTTCCTCTACTTTATATTTCTCTTTGATTTTCTTTTTATCCTGCCTGCCGTCGTGCTAACTAAAACCCTTTCTCTTCCTTGCACTAACCCGCTTATCTATCTAAAATTATTTATTCTTTGACGTCATTTAGCCTATCAAGATATTTTAATTTTTTCTTCGTCCAATTCTTCTTCTTCTTTGAAATTCTCCCTAGGAACCTCCTCTCCTTGGTTATTATATTTACAGCTACGTACCTTGTTTTCATTTTAGTCTAATTCATTTTTTTCAGGTTTCGCTTCACCCAAATCTCAATATCCTGCAATTAATCTCATCCTGTTACCTTAAATACCACTTTTCAGATCTCTTAAGCGCTGGGTTCCAAAAGAAAATATTGATGTGATGAATGAGTTTGTAAAATATTTTCATTACATTATTATTTAGTAAGTGTTTTAAATTCTTATTTTTTTGAAAACGCTTCTCGTGAAAATGTATTTTCACAATTTTCATTTATCAAGTAACACTACACAATCAAAATATTTTACATAGCCCATGCAATCAACGATGACACCTTGTTACATACATAATTATTTCTTTACATTATCTCATTACTTTTGCATTCCTCTTCCCATTCTAAACAAATATGATCATTATATACCAATGGGTTCGGTTGAACTTCCTTAAGAATTATTCTTCCATGCATAACCTAATTAGCCGTGATAATAATCTTGCAGTCCTAAAGACATCACAAATTGTAATATTCAATTATCCATATGAAATTGACCTTTGTATACCTCTGCATGACATCGAAACACCTCAGTATAACATTTAGGGACTTTCCTCATAAATTCTAAGTTATAGCAAAACATCAACCTTCCATCTCATATTGTGTATGAAATAACTATTTCCTTAAATCTTACGTATCACTACGAAAATCACAATGACTTCCGCACTTCACTTTCTTTTCCTCCATCTACTAAACCTGGTTTTGACTTATTAGTTTTTCCCACGACAACGTTATACAATTGCAACGCCATGTTTGTTTGTGTTTGGTTTGGTTATTTCACCTTCACCGAAGTGCAAATGACATCTAAATTTTATATTGATTGGTTTTACCTCTTACCTTTTGATATTTACTATATCCAACTTTTTATCTATCGAATTTTTCCAGTCTCTGAAAGTATTTTTTTGCCTATTATTCTTCGGTTTTTCTATTAATATTACCATCCTGTCCATCTTTTCTAATGACACATATAAATTAATCTTTAGGCACTCAGGAAAGACTAATGCAAAGGTTTTTGATCAATAATGGAATGCTTAAGACTGTGTCATAATGACACGAAATGAAGGTACAGGGTTCGTCTGGAAAATAAGTGTAATAAGCTCATTGTCTTTTTTGACAAAAGGGGAGTCGTCCGCTACGAATTTGTACCTGAACGACAAACTGTAAATGCTGCATTTTACGTCCAAGTAGTTGACAGGCTTCGAAAACGAGACGCCCGCGTCCGGCCAGCGATCAAAAACATCTGGCGGCTGCATCACGGCAATGCGCCGTCTCACACCGCGCTTGTCGTGTCGGACTTCTTGGCCAAGCACGGCCTGGCAACGCTGCCGCACCCACCCTACCGCCCGGACTTGGCACCACCGGACTTCTTTCTGTTCCCGAAGATAAAAAGAGGAGTTTGAAAGGAACGCGATACGGGACTTTGGACGCCGTCAAAGAGGCCGTGACGACGTGTCTTCGAGAGGTTCCCGATAATGCCTTCGCGGGAGCGTTCCAGGAATGGGAACGCCGCTGGAATAAGTGTATCGACTCACAAGGGTCCTATTTTGAGGAATATTAGCTTAAGATATGTAAAAGTGTAATATTTTTTTTCCTGATCTCAGTACACTTATTTTCCGGACGAACCCTTTATAATGATGTTCAAACAAAGGACAAATCCATGCAATGTGGAATATTGTCGGATTGCTAGGCTGACATTGTGAGAAATGTAGGAGTGTAAAATCTGTGCCCATCCAAATCCTATCATAAAAAGCAGGCTGCAAATAGTAATAGCCCTCCTTTAAAGTTCTGTCTGCCTGTATGTCTCTCTCTATATTATGGTAATGAACGTCAGTAATTTTTAGAATTAAACTACTAGTATTAGAAGAATTCGACCACATACAACTGCTTTGCTTTTTTTGGGCCGAAGGATTTGTATTGATCTAATGAAATCTTCCAACCAAACTCCTCCTTTTTAAATTCTTCGAATGATCAAGCAAAAACTTCACACATTTTCTCATACTTTGAAGCATTTATGAATACATAATATCAATTTTACTTACCTTCTTCTCATTAACGTCGGCGATTTCTTGATTTCTACGCGGTATTTCTCAACCTTTATGTAATAATCCTCATCTCCGCAATATTCGGTTTTATTAGGTGAGCACACCGGAAAAAAGTTTTCAATCTATCATCTTCCTGAGTCCCTTGTTATTTCATTTTATTTTCTTCTTAAGTATTTTTTCCTTTATTATTAAAAAAAAAATTAATTTCACCTCCCAGTGTAGCCATCATATTTTTCCAGTCTGTAATTTTCCTATTTTATCTTACTACTAATCTTTCCACCATACTTATTTCACACAATATCTCGCCTGAACTAATTATTAATAAAAATTCCTTATATCTGTGCATTTTTCTTCAAGTGCGTAATCAAGTTCTTTCATTTTCTTATATCTTCCATTACACTAGGCCCTTTGTTGTAATCCCTGGGTTCCTAAGAATTTACTGTATAGCATTCCCATTCAATTAATAAGGTTTCTTGGTAGCATCTCCTTTTCATATTGGTTAAATTTCCTTCGTCCCGCACATGAAACGTCTTTAGCCGTTTTATTCCTCTAACTTTCAAATTAAGTGTCTAGTCGGATAAATTATAATTCTTGTCTCGAGCTCACCACAGAAATCGAAGGAAAAATGTAGACTTTTATCGGCCTCTAACGAATATTATCTTCTTCGGATCACTAAAACTACCTTTCGTTTAAAATGGACAATTTCCTTCTTAATTTCGTCTAAACCTTTACTTACGTTCAGTAAATACTATTTCACTTTCTTCCACTACCTCTCTTGCCTAATATTTTCCTTCCCATAACGTACTTTAATACGTTATCATCTTTCATTATATCTTTCATTAACTTTTTCAATTTTTTAAGGATTTTTTCTAGGCATTTTCTCTCTTCGTTTACCCTCCACAATACTTCATTAGTCATCCTCTCAGACCAATTTATTGGCTCCATTTTTTGCCCCTCATATCGCAAAATTTCTCAATATACGTTCTACTTTCCTCCACACTGGAATCTAAAAATTTTCCATTATGCGCTCATCCATTTTTCTGAAAAACAGACTTTAGATCTATTTAGTCTTTATACTTTTACGAAATCCATCGATCTTCAATCATTCTCTACTAAACTATCCATATAAACTATTAACCAAATAAAAGTTCAACGATAAAAAATATATTTCTTGACGAATAAGAGATATTTCTCAAACATAAATTTCTAAATTACGCATTCACGTATCTCGTTTACGAGTTCTCAACCCTGATATGTATCCTTGGGACGAAATAAAACTGCAACATTTGCAGAACATTGTAATGTGGCTGGCTACCAAGGTTCTCCGAACTCAAATTCAGAGTAAGTGTCCTTAGAAACCAGAGCGTTCAAATGAGACAATGTCTGCGTTTCACGGTAGTGTATCCAAATCTCCTTCAGCGCAAGACTTACGCTCCAGAAAAATACTCCCAAAATCCGACGACTCATCGCCATGTTCAAGCCAATGGGAAAACGCCGAGACACCAAAATCACCTCGGAAAGGGAACGGCGTAACTACATGCAAAAGAAAGGAACTTTTTTTAAATCTCTAGGAACTTTAGCTACAATTCCATCCCCCATATACTACTCAGTGTTTTTAACTACCATCCTGATTGCGGGCACGTTGAGAACCCAACGCTGACTGTTGCTGCTACGACTCAACGCTATAAAACCAAATGCGAGCCTTAAAAGCGAATGACGTTTTCGACCTATCGTTTTCCGGAATGTTACTACAATTACGGGAAAGCTCTCTCCCATTCGTATTTCCTCTATCTCTTTCTCCCACTCTCCCTTTCCTCCCCGCCATATCATCCTTTCCTTCTCTCTCTTGGGTTTTGAGGTGACAGGGAAGTTGATTGGAAATTGATGGGACTAGTGCGAGAGGAACGGAAATATTGTTGCGACATACGTTTTTTGCAAGAAGATTGGTCGACAGTCGCAGTGACAGGGAGAGAATGAAGTCTGGGTTCATGGTTTCATTGCTATTGGGTAATATAAACCATTGATTGCCAACCAGAAATATCATTCATTTTCAGCCTTAATACACATATACCGTGTCGTCACAACGTTACCTTTTGTGATCGACATATTGTAACAACCCAATTTTTATTAAAATAATTCAGGACTATTGCTCTCTCTCTCTAAAAATATCTAATATACTGTACTGTCCTATCCTTTCATACTTATTTCATATCTCTCATATTCATGTAATGTTTCATTTTTTATCTAGATATCCTGATACGCCTAAGAATCATTATTTTGATATTCTCTCCCACAGAATTTATCCTTGATTTTCTCGTCCATTACCCTTCCCTTTTAATTCGTTTAATTACCTCTTTATACGTTTGGTGCCTTGAATATTAACCATCCTCTCAATACAACTACTAGCAAAGAATGACTTTATCAAATCATGCTAAATTACTATAAATATTACGTACTAAACATGCAAATTATTGTTGATAGTAATTATTGGTATTATTTAAAGTAAGTGTTGGGTAGACACGGACTATATAACGATACAAAGATACATTTCTTTGTCTCTCCTAACAAAACACGACCTGAACTCCGGCATTGCAATAATGCATATCCCCTTCCTATCTTCTTCCCACTAATTAGCCTATTAAATCAAATCCCATACCTTTTTCAATTTCCTAACGTTATCCCCTCTATCACAGTCTTTAACATATCATCGCCGATCAATATGCTCTGTATTCCACTATTCTGACTCCTTTGGCTTTAATTTACATTCTAAAAATACGTCCTGCTTCTTGGAAAAGATACTTTACCTGACGCAATCCTAATTCTTATATCCATGTTACTTTGTCCATTTTTGTTTTAAAACACCTCGAGAGAAAACTGTTCCACCTACTATGGCTTACGAGTAAACGTTATACTAAATATCTGCACGGCGATTACAATATTATACCCAAAATCAGTATTTAAACCTTTTATTGGTTTACTGCAACTCCTCATTCTCCAATTTTTACGGTTAGTTATATTACCCACTGATTTTCTGATACACATTCCGTGTTATTTTCCCTTTATATTTGTCTCTTAGCTTTTCGTGCGTGATCACTTCTTCATTTATTTTCTTCTAACATGTTTTTTAATACCATTCACATGTATCCATTGTGCCTTAAGTTGCGTCCAATCCATCTAGCAATTTAATGGAGTAGAGTTCTCCGTATGATCTTTTTCTGTTCTGTTCTTCTATATACTTCCCTTTTTCCTCACCTAGACTGTCCATTCAATCTCCATCATTCCCCTCAAGGACCACATTTCAAAGACTTATACTTTTCAATATACTACTTTTCTAAGATTCCATATCTCTAATCGGGAGAGTGTAATGTTCAATACGAACATTTTGATGAGTTAGTTCATTGTTTGCCACCTAAGTTTCTTTCAAAGGTTTTGTTGCCACTTCTTCATAATTGCCTTTTTAGGTTGAGCAATTCTTCGCTTGATCGGTCCAACCGCATATATCCCAACTTATACTGCTTCCAGGGTAGATAAGGATTCCACTTGATCGATGTTGAAACCCAAATTTTCTTCGGCTTCTCTCTTACGCAAAAGAAAATTTAAGTTTTTTTTTGCTGATTCTCACGGTCTGTTCTCAAACAACTTGGTCTAGAGCTTCATAGTTATCTGCTGGTCTTGTTGCGTTTCTGCTTCTACGTACTGCGGTGTCATCTGCAAACCGGAATAAAATTAGATAAAAAACTATGTGGAAGTTCATGTTTATGCAATATACAACACAATGAATTTGTCGACTGACTTTCGAAAGGCAAGACGGTCCAACGATTTCATGTCCTCATCTTGAGGTATCAGGGTAACTACGATTACGCCACAGAGTTAAAATAAGTTTCACACGTCCTTTAACAAAATTCAGTGGAAGAATACATCGTAATTAATTTTTGACGGAGCATGTTAATTTATCTTTCATTCACCTCGACTTCTGGAATTACCAAATTTCTTTTAGATATATATTAAATATTACTAGTAACGACTGCATCCTTGTATAATTCCATTATTCATTTCGCTCCTCGTTCCTTCAGTTTTTCATTAACATGCTCGCTATCCGATTCTTGTAGAGTTGATTACTTCTCTTTCGTTGCGGTCTTTTCCCATCTTTCTCCAAGCCCATGAATGTTACACACAATGACTTGTTTTATGAAGACGTTTTTGAGCTAGGTATTCCTTATCTTATTAATGTATTTCCCTGAATCCAATTTGGTTTTCTCTCGAGTCTTTCTTAAGTTTCTGAGATCTTTCCATAGATTCTACGATTAATTATCCAAGCAAATAATTTCGATGCATGAGATGTCTGTGTCAATGATATTTTCCTAGTTTTTTTCTATTTTCCAATCATGACAGTCTTCCCCAAATATTCTGGTAGTTCATCACTGTCTTAGCTATTTTTAATTATTCCTGATAGTGTATCCTTTGCTTTTACTGGCTTGATTGATGCCTTTCTCGATTCTCTTTGTTCTTACCACCTACTAAATGAATTTCACGACATAGGTTTCTTTAAGATGTAACGCAACGTAGAGGTTGACTTTCCTGTTCTGGCACGTATTGTCTTTTACAGAGGAGAGACCATGCATAACGGGAAAAAGTTAACCCTTAGGTACATTATAAAGACACAGCATAAAAAGAAAATATCGTAAAACTGTA